>JAQFVV010006233.1:4901422-5423922 GCA_028023455.1 Epiperipatus broadwayi
ATAGTTCAATATCAGCAGGGTTTTGCATTAGAGTTAAAAATAATTATGCTTATTAAATGTGTATTACAGTTAAATATTTTATTTTAAATAAATTTCATTCTATTGATAAAAATTGCTTAACCTATTAGTCAAACATACATATATATACATCTAGCGTATATATATGAGTTAATGCAAAATTCTGCTGAAATAAAATGCTTATTCTATTGTAAAATAATAATATATTGTTGTTCAAATTTTATTAAAACATTTAGTATGATTTGATTTTGAGATAAGCCTGCCAACATTTTCTAAAAGAATGTATAGTTTTAATTAGTGAGCCATTCAAGTGTAATTAAAGATGGCCTTCTCTTTCTTTCTTTTTAATTAAGAGAATTCAAACTTTGAAGTAAAAAAGTTAGAGTAAAAAAAGTTAAAGTTATTTTTAGAAAGTGTTGCTTTGAAACAAAGGAGCATGGGGAGGCTTATCAAGATCTCAGATCATACAAACAATGGAAGGTAGCTGTCAGAGAAAGTATAAATAGTAGGGAGAACAAAAGAGATGATTATTCAGACTTTTCCTTTTGAATGAGTCAGTTGATTCTGATTTTGCTTGTGAAGGCGATTTATTAAGATTTTTCTTGCTGTTTTATTCCAAGTTTTCTGGAGAGTACATTCAGATTTCTCTTGGGAGAAATCCTTTAGATTTTGCTTCACATTTAGCTGGTGCTTAAAAAAAAGTTATACAGCTGTCATTTTCAAACAATGGAGAAGTTGGAACCGGCTCAAGTTAAAACCAACCGTATTTTGAGGAAAATGGATATGCTTGGCTAGGCAAATCATAGCTTTGCCTATCGCCGAGGTTCCTAAATACCATCCAAAATGCCTTAACATCCAATCAATAACCATCTGAACTCTATGCCGTGTCTGGAGAACTTTTCATGGAAGCCATACTTCATATTTTCATTGTCCGGACAAACACCTATCGTCGGTCGGATCAAGCCACGGACGCCGTAGGGAACATCACGGAAAAAGGACGGTATCGTATCTCCTAAATTAAACTATCTCGTATGCTACTTTTGATTCATATTGTCTTATTGTTGTATTGAATTATATGTATTTGCTATGTAAACATTTTATGAATTAACCGTAAATATATTTTGGGATTATCTAGCTATATGTAACCTTTTTACCTTCGCTATTCTTCCTTAGATTTAGTATTTCGTTGCGGTTAAATTTAATAATTAATTTTTTTGTCATTTGAAATCACTTTCCAATTTTATTTATGTTGTTAATTAAATCCAAGTCAGTTTCTTTTGTGTGCCAACTTGATCTTTTTGATAACACCTCTTTTTTGTCCGCCATTAGCTAGTCACGTATATTTGATTTAGCTATATACGTTCTAAGTTAATTTTAAACCCGGTTTTTCGCGCAAAGCCATAAGAAATGCTTTGCGAAAGGTTTTTATTACCTATCGTACTTTATCGAGAAGATCGAGTTGGAAATTTTTAATAAAATTGGGAAGAAAAGAATTTGACCGCAAACCTATTAACCTGTTTTCTTTTTATTGTCTAATTAGTTTGTTGCAGTAATTTAGGGGAATAGCGGAGGCCATTAAAGCCTTATTCATATTTTAAAGCCAGTAATTAAACATTATTTAATTATCAAAAACTTGAGTTTCTTAGTTATATTAAATGCTTTATTTTTACTTTTCAATGATCCAGGCACGCATAACGCAAACACCAACACATATTTTAAGTACTTTACATATTTAGCTTTTAGCTCCTTAGGATTTCCCGTCCATGTCTCTACCGCTGTTGCTAAGCTTTGTGGCCGGTTGAAAAATAATTTATGCGTGGCTCAGATGGTGTTGTTGGTTCGTGAATTAGCCCCGAGAATAGGCGAAATAGGGCAGAGGTTATTATATTCTTTATTTAATATTTCGCGTATAGTGGCCTCGAGGTACTTTCGCTTAGGACTCGAACTAGGTTAAACCAGCATACATAATCTGACTGTCACAGTAGATTTTTTTTTCTCCGCATTCTGGACGCCCATCGTGTGGCTTTTCGAAATTTTCCATACCCTGCAATGCCCTATATGACATTTGTATGTGTGTGGAATGTTTTTTTTTCTGTTTTAAATTAAGGAAAATATGGGTAGACGTATAATTTTTTTTTCCGATTCTGACGCTAACAACGTGGATGAGTGTCATTTTTTTTCTTTTCTTCAAAAAAAAAAAAAATTTTTTAATAGTACCCTGAGAAGCTAGTTTTAGTTTAATAATTTATATCAAATAATATATGTATAATTTTTTCCAAGTTTGTTTCCTAACGTGAGCTAAATGTCATTTTTTTTAACTAATTAAGAAGTTAAAGGTGTTATAAGCTAAACATTTTTTTTTCCGAGTTTGATATATATGAAATGAATATTTTATAGTTAAAAAGTTAACACGCCGTTAGTTGTTTTTTTTGTGTGTGATTAGAAAAGAAGATTTCAGAGTTAAAGTAATTTTTTGGTAATCCTAATTAGTTTTGTCATGGCCAGTACGCCATATTTTTTTCTCGTATAAAGTAGATAGCTTCGATAAGGCGGAAGTGTCAAATATATACCCACCCGCCCTCCCTTAAATTAGCTTTCGTACTTTAGATTGTTTTTAGTATCGCTCAAATATGAAAAAGTTTGGGAATAATAATGTTTTTTTTTCGAAATATAGTATAAACGGTAGTGTTAATATTTTGAGTAAAAAAAGTACAATTACATAATAGATTTTTATTTCCGTTTGGATAAATTTTTGTAAATATCTTAGATAATTTTTTTTTCGTTAATAGAATTGTTTTTTCATAGATCGAAAGCTTTGATAAGTCAAAATTACACGTGTCAGTGTACGGTGTTAACAAATATTTTTTTCACGTTCCCTGCATTTCGTTTTTATATAAAATGAATGCTATAATCATGCAAAATTTTCGTTCACTGTTAAATATTTTGTAATTACGTGTCCTACCAAATATATATAAGTTTTGTTAATAAAATAGCAAACTTAATTTTCAACTTAATAAAGAGTAAATGCGTATGTCGTTTAATTTATATTTTTGTATAACATAGATGTCAGCCACCCTTTAGTTAAGATTTTTTTTTTCCCATTTCGGATTATGCTATTGAATCATTTATTGAGTAACCGTTAGGTGAAGACCCTTTGAGTAACCGTTAGGTGAAGCCCTTGTTTTTTACTGATCGTTTATGAAGATTCCCTTAGTAACCGTTTAGGTGAAGACCCCTTACACTGTAGAGTTCTAAATTGCTGTGTAGCCTGAAATAATAGGTCTATGTCTGCAATTGTTGTTTCCGTGTCATAGTTGTGACCAGCGTTACTTGCCTGAAATAATAGGAGTATGCGGTTTGCAATATGACATTCGTTCTAATAAATTTATGTACATAATAATAAAAGAAATATTTGTATAGGTATATCTGTTTGTATATTCATATGTAGTCATATATATGCATATTTAGTGTGTACATATTCATATATATGGGTGTATATGGTATACACTTCGTTATAGTTCGGTAAAACCCGTTTTTATATAAATGTTTTTGAAACAGTTTTTGATCTCAATGCGTGATTCTGTAAAATTGCTTGATAATTGTTAATCTATTTCGGGTTGTGACCAAAATGGTAGTTGGTTTCGATCCCAGGTTCATAATTCGGAGTGGCAGTTATCATGGGATTTTACTTTTATTTTAATTTTTTTTGTATATATTTTGTTTTGTTAATCGTACTTTAGGCTGTTTAAATTGTTTTTTTTGTGTGTCATGACCAAAATGGTAACTGGTTTCGATCCCAGGTCAGACAAATTACCGTACTTAGTTGTTATACGTCTTAGATTTAAATAATATTGTGTCATTTAAAATAGCATTTACTTATTCATCCAGAGATTTTTTTTCGTTCAGCAGAATCAAATTAAATTTTTTTTTAAAAGTGAACTGAAACGCAAAGTAAAATTTTAATTGCATTGAAACTTTATAAACCCTTATAAATGTGTGCTTGGATCATTATCCATTAATATGTATATTTGATATGGCCATTGTCTTGTCGACTGGCGCCCTTCTCAAATAAATTTGTCGGCAAGTGCAATTTCTCATATCGGATATCAAATAGACTAAACTATACTAGATGATCAAAATAACAATGTATGCTTAGTGAGCCAAAATAATGTTTAAACATGACTTATGTATATTTTGCTCACATATTTCGTTATATATATATATACTTGTATTAATGTAAATGCATTTTTTAGTTGTTTCAGGTGTCAGAGAAAGCCAGGTCAAGCTGTAAGTGGATTATTTTAGTTATATTAACATAGCAATGGTATTTTAATAAAATATAAATAAAGTAAAGTGAGGAGAATAATATGTGGTATAGTTATTAAAGACAGACACGGCAGGATTTTTTATATTTTCATGTGTAAACAGATACATATAGGCATAGGGTTAAAATAGGACCTCGTGAGGTAGGCAAAGTTAGTTTCTGAAAACATAAATAAAGAATTTAGAATATTTGACTTATTTTTTTAAAGAACAAAAAATTTTTTTCTTCACATACAGGATATAGCTCCTAGATAGACATAATACAATATACTTATATAGATTGTATTAAAATACGTTTAGAAATAAATTGTGACTTTGTGTAGCAAAATAGCAAAAAAAATGGACCAACAGACGGACGCACATTATGACAGCGAGGAGGAGGTAGTACTCAATATTCCCAAGAGGCCAACAGGTACTCATAATGAAGAGTATAACTTTGATGCTTTCATCAAAGAAATGAGACATGAAAATGAAATGATGAGGAACATGTTCCAGCAATTCATGAATATGACATCTCAACGACTGAACCGTTTGGAGGAAAACATGGGTCTCCAGCAACAACATACCAGAACAAAAGTATGGCCAGATGAGGATACTCAGTTAAAATGGCAACAGAAACAAGATGATACACAACCTAAATCATTGATCGATAATGAAGTAGAGAAGGATATGTATGCCTGGGACACGTCAGTCAAGCATCAAATACAGGAAGGAGAAGACAATGGACAGATGGATGTGGATAAAAAGGAAATGAACACTCATCAACAGATCAATCCAATCAAGGCGCAACAAGGTAACCAAATCCTTACGCCTATAATAATTAATCCGGTAACGTCTCCGGTGGCAAAATTCATACATATACAAGGTTTTAGAGGGGAACCGGGTGGAAACCCTAGACACCACCTTGATAGTCTCAAAATGTTTTTTCAATTTCAGAATATGACAGAACAAGAAAAGGTGGCGATCTCCAGTCATCATTTAAAAGAATCTGCCAGAGAATGGTGGAATACTCTATCTATACAACCGCAAACATTTATGGAATATGAGAAGGCAATAATGTCAATGTACTGGAGTGCAGAGAGGCAGGAAGGTTTGATGTATTCCATAATGCATGAAAGATACCCAGCTAACCATCAAGAGACTTATGCTCAGTTTTTTGTTAGGCAGGTAAATCGCATTAAAGCCCTAACTGCTTTCAATTATCCAGAAATGCAGATAGTGAGGATGATTAGGCACAACATGCCACCCTGGATAAGGAAAATATTAATAGGCACTCAAATGCAGGATATTCAAGGCACGATTCGGATACTAACTGACATTGATTATGGGAACTTAGAAGAAAACCAAAATGATAGGGTCATGAACCCGTCCAAAAATACAAGGCAGTATATACCACCGGATCCCGGAAAGTTTAGAAATTAAAAACATAAATATAGCTAGTCAGACTAAAACAACACGGACTTGATTTAAAATATAGGAGAATGAATGATGGATAAACCGTTTTATAGTAACATATAGAAAGATTATTAGTAGTAGCAAATTAAACATTACAGTGAATAAAGAGTAGGCTTGAACTCACCTGGTACAAATTCTTACCTCTGACCTGAAGCAACAGCATTTTTTTTTTAACATTTTTTTTTTTGCTCACTAACTATTGGGAAATGAAGCAATGGATCTGAAGTCCGATCCATGCTTCACATCTTCCTATAAACTTAATTAATATTGTAGACCTAAATTAAGTTTATAGTTCAATATCAGCAGGGTTTTGCATTAGAGTTAAAAATAATTATGCTTATTAAATGTGTATTACAGTTAAATATTTTATTTTAAATAAATTTCATTCTATTGATAAAAATTGCTTAACCTATTAGTCAAACATACATATATATACATCTAGCGTATATATATGAGTTAATGCAAAATTCTGCTGAAATAAAATGCTTATTCTATTGTAAAATAATAATATATTGTTGTTCAAATTTTATTAAAATATTTAGTATGATTTGATTTTGAGATAAGCCTGCCAACATTTTCTAAAAGAATGTATAGTTTTAATTAGTGAGCCATTCAAGTGTAATTAAAGATGGCCTTCTCTTTCTTTCTTTTTAATTAAGAGAATTCAAACTTTGAAGTAAGAAAGTTAGAGTAAAAAAGTTAAAGTTATTTTTAGAAAGTGTTGCTTTGAAACAAAGGAGCATGGGGAGGCTTATCAAGATCTCAGATCATACAAACAATGGAAGGTAGCTGTCAGAGAAAGTATAAATAGTAGGGAGAACAAAAGAGATTATTATTCAGACTTTTCCTTTTGAATGAGTCAGTTGATTCTGATTTTGCTTGTGAAGGCGATTTATTAAGATTTTTCTTGCTGTTTTATTTCCAAGTTTTCTGGAGAGTACATTCAGATTTCTCTTGGGAGAAATCCTTTAGATTTTGCTTCACATTTAGCTGGTGCTTAAAAAAAAAGTTATACAGCTGTCATTTTCAAACAATGGAGAAGTTGGAACCGGCTCAAGTTAAAACCAACCGTATTTTGAGGAAAATGGATATGCTTGGCTAGGCAAATCATAGCTTTGCCTATCGCCGAGGTTCCTAAATACCATCCAAAATGCCTTAACATCCAATCAATAACCATCTGAACTCTATGCCGTGTCTGGAGAACTTTTCATGGAAGCCATACTTCATATTTTCATTGTCCGGACAAACACCTATCGTCGGTCGGATCAAGCCACGGACGCCGTAGGGAACATCACGGAAAAAGGACGGTATCGTATCTCCTAAATTAAACTATCTCGTATGCTACTTTTGATTCATATTGTCTTATTGTTGTATTGAATTATATGTATTTGCTATGTAAACATTTTATGAATTAACCGTAAATATATTTTGGGATTATCTAGCTATATGTAACCTTTTTACCTTCGCTATTCTTCCTTAGATTTAGTATTTCGTTGCGGTTAAATTTAATAATTAATTTTTTGTCATTTGAAATCACTTTCCAATTTTATTTATGTTGTTAATTAAATCCAAGTCAGTTTCTTTTGTGTGCCAACTTGATCTTTTTGATAACACCTCTTTTTTGTCCGCCATTAGCTAGTCACGTATATTTGATTTAGCTATATACGTTCTAAGTTAATTTTAAACCCGGTTTTTCGCGCAAAGCCATAAGAAATGCTTTGCGAAAGGTTTTTATTACCTATCGTACTTTATCGAGAAGATCGAGTTGGAAATTTTTAATAAAATTGGGAAGAAAAGAATTTGACCGCAAACCTATTAACCTGTTTTCTTTTTATTGTCTAATTAGTTTGTTGCAGTAATTTAGGGGAATAGCGGAGGCCATTAAAGCCTTATTCATATTTTAAAGCCAGTAATTAAACATTATTTAATTATCAAAAACTTGAGTTTCTTAGTTATATTAAATGCTTTATTTTACTTTTCAATGATCCAGGCACGCATAACGCAAACACCAACACATATTTTAAGTACTTTACATATTTAGCTTTTAGCTCCTTAGGATTTCCCGTCCATGTCTCTATCCGCTGTTGCTAAGCTTTGTGGCCGGTTGAAAAATAATTTATGCGTGGCTCAGATGGTGTTGTTGGTTCGTGAATTAGCCCCGAGAATAGGCGAAATAGGGCAGAGGTTATTATATTCTTTATTTAATATTTCGCGTATAGTGGCCTCGAGGTACTTTCGCTTAGGACTCGAACTAGGTTAAACCAGCATACATAATCTGACTGTCACAATATATTGGACTATTTTCATCAACTAATTGAATTGTTTAATGTTTTTACAAAGATTCAAACTTAATTTATATAACACAATGTTTCAAGTGTTATTATTCTACTCTTTTCTTCAGGTGTTGCTGGCCTAAGTAGTAACCATAGCAACATGGGTCTCAAACAGGTGATTTAGATTTGTAAATACCCAAATATTAACATGACACTCTACACAATTGGACTATTCTGCCAATACTATTAGTGGCACTGTTCAGTCCAATAACATCTAAAAAAAAGAGAATAATAATACCACTCGAAACATTGTGTTACAAATTAATCTGATGGTAGATTTTTATGAAGACATTTAACACTTTAAAACGAGATATTGGATGCAGGTAAAAACATACAATTATAAGTAAAATGCTACAATCACAAACCTTCAGATAAATATTCTTTTCGTAATGTTTAAAACATCGCTAAAGATACAAAGCAAAAGAAAAATAGTTATAAGAAAAAATAAATTTTAACAAAATAATTTTCTGATTCACAGGAAGTGAAAATATGTACGTGTGACAGTGAAAAGCTAACGTTCTCTCTATAAGCTGATTTAAGTGCAAAATCTGAATCGATGCACATATAGTGACATAATTTAGTCATTCATTTCAAAAATGTTAAAGCAGAAATGCATCTAGACTGCAAGACATGACACAAAATAGGCTAGTCTGTTTCGAATTCATAGATCATCTGAATTCAATGCTCTCTCTGCCACGACAAAATCTTGCAAACTACTTGAAAATATTTTTGCAAATCATACTTTCATTGCTGTAGACAGGTTAAATCATTTCAAACATTTCACAAAAAATTTGCCCAATTTAATGTTAGCAAATTTGTTCCATCACGGATTAAGGTACAAAATACACAGCCACATTCTGATGTTATAACTCATGATCCAAGTATATTAGCGCCTTAAAATTTTTGTGGTGAATATTTAAACTATATCACTACATGACACACGTGTTGACTTAAGGATGGCAATGCGAGCACCTTGGAGAGAACCAGTCACTATAATCATAGCCTTGTGCAGTAAGATATTTAATACATCCCGAATCAAAAAGTTATTGAACTAAACCTTAACCTAATACTGACTTTCTGAGTAAGTTTGCATTTCTTTATAAACATATTAAAATTTCATTACAATGAAATCATAGAAAAAATTTGGCGCAAATAAAACTGTAACACTTTACTTAATTTATTGTACTTATGAATAAAATATTTAGATAAATAATGGCTTCTCCTTTACACTTGTTGAATAGTGAGAATTAAACCAGATGCATTTATAACAGAAAGTACCTTAGGTTTGAGTCAGAATTCTCAACCACCTGAAAATCTTTGCAAGTTCCATCCTGATTCAAAGCCAGACTATGCCAAGAAAATATACAAACTATACCACAATAAGCTTCAATATGTGTCTATATAAGCAAGAGTCCTGAAATTAAATGAATAAAGCGCAAATAGAAGCAATGAAGGAGAAGACACTACTCATCTGATAAAGTGGGAGAAATGAGCAATTTTTCACTTTGTTTAACCACTAGTTATAAATGCCCAAGTAACCATTTACAAACCAATATTAATGGACAGCAGGACTGGCTACAGAATGACTTACCTGAAAAAAAAAAAACCTAAGTCTGACATCTTGAAAAAATTTCAAAGTTGTTTGGTTTGAATTCGAGCCTGATAACACAGCACGAAAGAAAGTTGCATTACCATGCCACATGAGATCTAAATATCTATCTATTGTACCGTCTACAAACAGATGGTCCAAAGATATTGGCATTTAAAATATCTTAAGAAAAAAAAGTAAATTTAAAGATCTTTTAAGTTGACACATTTAAAATGTTTTTTTTAGTTTTTGTAATTTTTTTTTTTTTTAAATGTGTAATGAAAGTTGATTTTTGTTGTTTCAAATTATTTATCTGTCATTTAATTAAAGATAAAAATTGGAAAGAATAAAAAAAAAAAAGACATGCAGATTACTAACCCAGTTAAACAAAAGGAATTCCAGAGTAAAAGATTACAATTAGTAAAATCTTTCTAACTTTAATTAAAGATGGTAGAAAGAATATGTTAAAAAAAGAACTTCGTAAGGAGAAAGTTAAAAATAAATATATAAGATTATAAACCTAAGCATCATGATAATAATAACATGTGCAGAAGTTTCAAAACTGGATTGAGGTATAAAAAGAAGAGGACAACTTCGATCGGGGTCTTTCTTTTATTTTCTGGTTATGTGTTCTTAAAGTAGAGTGACCTGTTGCAGTGAGATGTGTCAGCACAGGACCACTACTCGCTGAACGAAGTCATCATGCAAGAATGGAAACGAAGCCTTGTGAGCACTGTCTTTTACAGGAAAGACATCGCAATCGAGCTTCTTGCTCCAGCTATGGAACGGACCAGATGCCGGCAGGAGAGATCAATTAAATGTCAAGGAACATGGGATCCCAAAGGAAGACAAGTATATTATAAGAACTGATACAAGCTTACCGGTAAGTTAAGATTAATCTTGATTTGTGACTTTCTAATTATTGGCCAATTAACATTAACCATTAATGATCACACCGATAGTGACTAATTTTCAATGTTAAAAGGAACTAACTAGCTAGAAGAATTTAAATGGAATAAGAACTTTTCATCTAACTAATAATATTTGGATTAGTGTGTTTTTCTTTTCCAATTTTTTCTTTACTAATTCTTGCATAAATATTTTAAATAGATAAAATATTTAGTATTAATTTAGCACTCTCTTTGTACGTTCTTAATTTGAATATTAGATGTTGTGAATGTTAGTTGATTAGTATTTAATTAAAGAAACTACTTTTGCCATTCTATTTAATAGTTATTGACTAAGCTCCGAAAATAATATTCTCTAAAAAAAAAAAAAAAGTTACGGGAAATCATCCCGAACTTTTAGTTACTTGCGTCATGTGATACGAGGAAGTTAGGAATCTATTAACTATGGCACCCTCTTATAAATTAAAACTAACCTCGTCGGCAATTCCAGTTGCAATAATTAGTAGACCAGTTAATCAGGAAATACAGCTATGTTTTTGGAAATAGGAACAAGATATTTCTTTCCCCATAGCTTGATTAACTTTCACTTTATAGTGTGAAAAAAAAAGGGCCTACCAGAATCTATCAAAACGCAAAAACGTTACACTATATATTCCTTATCATGTTCCGTATAAATCTTAACAATGTGAAGAACTCATGAAAGTCTATGAGTAGCTTCAAATATTGGGATGTTAGAATAAAATGCAATAAAAGAGTAATGACTGATAACAAATCCTTACCAATGATGATTATATTATTTGATTATAGTACTTATTTTACTGCCGAGTTACATACTAACCTTCCAGCAAAGAACTTTGGTAAGCAGTGACAAATTTTCCCCAATAATAATCTCGATTACCTGTTCATAATAGACTATTGTCTAATTATTGAAATTTGCCTCCAAGCAAAGAGGTAATGATACATACATAAATATTTACAAATATATTAAATAACCTCTACACTACCACATTTTTTTTAAATCGTATGAATAAAGATATAAGATAAATGATCCCCAAGATGTATTTCGTGCTGAACCATCACTCATCAGTTGGCCCAAGTCTCACATATATATATATTATATTTAAATATTTATCAATAGTAAATTATTACATTTTGATTTACAAGTGCCAAACTTATTTCATCCACAACTTGGACATCATCCATCTCAGAAAAATACAGTAATGATTATCACTAACTATTTACTAAATTAGAGATTGTCTCTATCACATATCAAATGAATAGATATAATAAAAGACGAATGACCCCCAAGATGCATTTCAAGCTGAACAAACACTCATCAGTTGGCCCTGGTTACCATCTCTCATATATATGTCTACTAAATGCAAATATTTATCATTAGTAAATTATTAATCTTTAATTGAGGTTTAAAATTTATATCTGGGTTAGAGACAATCTCTAGTTTAGTGAATGATTGGTGATAACCATTACTGTATTTATCTGAAATGGATGGTGTCACAGTTATTTATAGAGCTCGCAAATAAGCTCTGCAGAATATACCCAACCCCAGACCGGTTTCTGCTATTGGTGTCCTCATTGCTAAAGCTATTAATATATGGTGTATCTGAACTTAGTTCAGTCCCATATGGCTATTTAAGTTAGCTAGCTGGATTGGAAAACATGGATGTCTGAAAGTTGTCTGAAAGTTTCAGATTTTCTACTTAATAGTTGTCCATTAGATAAAGTGTTGGGCTTGTCCTGGTATTTTTAATCTTATGCTTGAATATCCTAGCACCCCACTGAGGACGCCAGTAGCAGAAACCGGTCTAGGATTGGGGATATTCTGCAAAGCTTGTTAAGAGCTTATTTGCGAGCTCTATATATAATACTTGTAATACAAGCTTATTAAATTAGGTCATGTGACATATGACTTGATTTTTTTGTGATGTCAAAGTTGTAGGTGGAGTAAGCTTGACACATATTAATCAAAATGTAATAATAAATATTTATGATAATATGCTGATAATATTAATTTTTCTTAAAACGTAAATTAAATGAATATGATTTTGTAATACAATAGCATTACTTTTCATATCATAATAAAAAGCTTACTATAAAAAGATTTTAATGGTGGTTTTATTATAAAAAATAAATGATTTTTTTTTTGGAATGCACTAGCAAAATAAGAAGACCTCCAATTCAAAGACAATACAAATCAGAGATAATACAATTTTTTATACTATGAAATAACCTTAGGAAAATTGTTAAAAAATTTACAATTGTAAAGTAGGAAATATAAAGTCTTACAAGCCTATTGTTGGGCAAACTTCTTAACATTAACCATATACAGTGGCCATTTGGTCTCAAGATTTTTAAAATTTGCTTAGTAATTTTATTCTCTAGCTAAAATTAGCAACATTTCTATCTGATAACTAACAAGTAGATGATTTGCTATGAACTAGCTGCCTGAATAAAAAGTCTGAGCTTGTTTCAATATCTACAGCTATGTGAAAAATATTTCCCAGTTTCATTCAAATTTGAATATTAAGATGTGGTATGGAAAAAAGATGTGCAAAGCATTATACTATTTAAACCTCTATTTCCAGTTTTCCTGATCAATTGCTAATCTTTTTTTTCACAGTGTGATTGTTAATAGAATAATAATCAAATTCAATATATACACCTACAATATATAGGTAAGTTGAACTTGCAACATGAAATTGAGATTTGTCACATTGTCCCAACAATGGAACTTAATGTTAGCTAAAAGAAGAAAAAATTGCAGCAACAAACGATTATCATAAAACCTTTCCATATCAATAAAAATGTCATTTTTAAACATTAATAAATTAAAAAAAAATACCTTACACAAAAAGGGAGTGAATTTTTTTAAGATTTGGCAAATAAAGTTGTAATTGCCGCTATTGTTTTGCTCAGTATAGTTTGGTCCAGTGACAGAAATCACACATTTTGAAGAGATCCAGAATTGAAGCTCTATCTGTCACTTTGAGTGCCCAAAGGTCGCTACCATCCATTCGATTGTTATTACTTTCTTCATTGAAAGCATGTTAAAAACTACTATTTTCATTCCATTTGAATTCCGTTTACATTTTGGTTATTTGATCTTCTTCAACTGATCTACTAGTAAGATACGATTTGAAATTGGGGTAACGTGATACTGACGGTAGTGTTTGAACTATCGATTTTGTCTCCCTAAAATACAAGATTGAACAACAAATGATCTACCTGGAAGATATAATTTGGAATCATGAAAGATTATTATTGCTATACCACACAAGGCTGGTTATATTTATTAAGGTGGGCTCAAATAAATCATTATTTATGTGATAATCGGACTATGAATGACTAAAGCTATAGCACTTGTGTCATCCATTTTTGTGTCCGCTAAAATACAAAGCGTAAGAAGTGAGCAAGCATAACTATGTAAAAAATATTTACGGCCTTATCAGGAAAAATCTTGACTGTATTCAACTTTATTAATTTTAATTATTCTGAAAATGTGTAATTATTTCCAGTTCTATGATGCTGCTAATATTTTCAAGTATATCTGCAAAAATCTGTAGATTCATTTCCATCAGTATATGGACTACTTTGGCAGAAGTAAAATAATTTTGATATTTCAATATATTAGTTTTAAGACAATAAACATCACATGACCACAACTTCTTATGCTTGTGTATAACTTGTTAAAAAGGCAAAACTCACTATATGTATTGCCACACACAGCAAGCTAGATCCAAGGCTCCTCACTGACGAAGGCCACAAGCCAGAAACTAGTCTGGAGATATTGGATGAGTAGACACTAGATGGGGATTTTATGCACAAGCCTTCTGGCATCCATTGATTACTCTAGCTTGCTGTGTGTGGCAATGTGTATAGTGAGTTTTGCCTGTTTTAATACATTAGTTTGGATACTATTTCTTTTTTTTTCCAGTAATTATGCAGTCTTAAAAAATTTGACATGAAAAATTCTTTACTTGGTAGAACTCCTCGATATAATTGATCAAGGGAAAATCCTTGAATGCACCAACAAAAAGATTAAAGTATTTCAATATGCCTCTCATCAATAATAACAACAATGAAAATATTCAAATAATTTATCTTCTAATACAGCATCTACTATGTTAGTATATCATTAATAATATCGTAAAATTTATGCTATATCAGTTTGTGAGGAAAATAAAAGGATTTTGTATATTGATTAGTCAGAATATTGGTAGATAAATGAATTGTAATCTTTATTAAGTGTATTTATATTATTTTTTATCCTTATTAGATGTGGTAATTCTCATGGGGAATATGTTTCGTTTTATATGAATAGGAGGATCCATATTAACGTCATTATTTTCTCAAATTTGAGTAAGCTTGGTATCATTAATTTATTAATCTTTTAATCTGGATAAATATTTTCATAATTAGATCTTTCAATCACATTTGTTCATCAAGTAGACATGATTTGTAAACAAACATACAAATACAAAAACAATTTCTAAATAATAATACCACCAAACTAATGACATATTCAAAGATGGAATCGTCATAGGATATAACCAAATATTACCCACAATTGTAGGTAGTAAATAATATGAATTTTTAATATAAGTCTAAGCTAGCTCACTTTCTGATATGCTGATTATCTAGATGGAACTATCCCCCCCCCCCCTCGATACTTAGAATTTCAGGTACTTACAGTAATCAATTTATTAGTCAGTAAATGATTAGCTAGTTGTTTTAGATGAAAAATAAAAATCCTAGTTTCATCTGGATTGAATAGATTGTCAAGGTGTTGACTGTCATCAGTTTTTAAAGGTAATGTTTTATTTCCGACTGTAACACAAAATTTTGTAAGAAAAAGCAATTTTTATTGTGAGTGATAAACTCATGCATTACATGTCACTTTTATTCATAAATATACACACAAATGTTTATGCACATATAAGATCATGATACATTGTATTGATAACATTTAAAAATATAAATTAAAAGATAGTGAATGAACTCATTCATAATATATACACATACACACAAAAACAAAATGATTATAGACCTGGGTCTCGTTTTACGCGATAGATAGGTTCCTCAGAAAACAGGCGCAAAAGAAATCGCACAAAAATAGACTAACTTACCTTGAAAAAGGGGGGACACGGACTGTGATTTTTTCAAAAATCGCATAAAAGCAAAGCACCAACGTAAAATTACTTTAAAATTCGCGCAAAAAAAAAAAAATAAGGAAATAAAATATGACTAATAAAAAATTTCAAATTTGAAAAAAATTGATACAAGACAAACTTTTTTTAACTATAATATTTAATTTTATTCAAAACAATATATTTTTATGCATAATTTACAGTACAGTAATTTACATTTTTTTATACACATTTTAATTATTATCGCTATTTGCCGATAAACAGGTAGGTTTGCAAACTGGTAAAAAATCAGATTCTTCACAAGAGGAAATACAACTAGCGCCAACTTCACTCTCATGTTGTGTTAATGGTTTTCTGGTGACAACGTAATTAGTAATTAATCTTTGAGACAATGATTTTATTAATTGTTTATGAAACTCGAGATATCCAGACATACAACCATTTAGCTCTCGTTGGAATTTAAGAGCACGTTCACGATTATTGTCATTAATAAGAAAATAATTTGCCAACTGATTAGAAAGTTGAAGACTTTCTCGAATCATTTTTGCAGTGAAAGGAACAGGTTCCATTTCTGTTTCATTACCTTTTTCTACACTGCTGGGAAAAATTTAATTAAAACTAACAACTAAAAATTAAATTCTTATTTTTGTCCTTAATTTTCTAATTTTCAATTCCGTTTAAAAATCAAATTTCGTTTCACATCACATTAATTTCAGGTTGCCTTAAGTAATTTTTAAATTGTTAATTACAATTAAAAATCAGATTTTAATTTTTAATTGTCAAATTTAATTGTGCCCACTGCTATTACTCACCTTTTAAAAATAAACTTGCGGACACTAAATGATTAATAATTGATTACGTTCTTTTTTAAAAAGCAAAAACAGAATGTGGTTTAAAATGCAAAATTAACACGCACAATGTTTGAACAAATTTACATTATAATCTTGTAAAATTTAATGTGTGTACATAAAATGTGGAAATCATGATTTTAATTTCATTATTGCATAAAATCTTACTATTATAAAGCACTGAAAATATTGAAATTATTAGGATGAAAGTCGAATTCCAATAATGTGATATTACTTTCAATATGTCGTAAGTGCGCGAAATTTATTATTTAAAGTAATAGCGCATTATCAGAGTTTGACTTCCCAAGAAACATGAATCGCGTAACTTCAAAATCGCGTTAAATAAATCCGCGTAAAACGAGACCCAGGTGTACTATTTAAGAAATAAAACACATTTATTGTATACAATTCTAGCCAATCTGATTTCTGATGTTTAAGGGTTCTGACAATTTTATTTTGTCATAGTTTACAATTCAGAAGTCGGCTAGTATTACACCCGGGTCTCGTTTTATGCGGATTTATTTAATGCAATTTTGAAGTTATGCGATTCATGTTTCTTCTTAATATCTTTGTATGTGGTTTTCTTGTATGCGATAAAAATTATTAGATCAGAAGTTGAGCTCTGATAATGCGCTATTACTTTAAATATTATAAATTTTGCGCACTCACGTCATATTTAAAGTAATAGGGTATTATCGGAGTTCAACTACCATCTAATAATTTCAATATTTTCAGTGCTTTACAATAGTACTGTAATAGATTTTATGCAATAAAGAAGTTCATAATTCACTTAAAATCAGGATTTCCCCATTTTATATACACACATTAAATTTTACAAGATTATAATGTAAATCTGTTCAAACGTTATAGACGCCTACACTATGCAAGTTGTTGTTTTTGCATTTTAAATCACATTCTATTTTTGCTTTTAAAAAAAAAGAGTACGTAATCAATTAATCATTTAGTGTCCGCAAGTAATAAATTTTATAAGATTATAATGTAAATCTGTTCAAACATTATGTTGTTTTTACATTTTAAATAACGTTCTATTTTTTTTTTTAAAAAAAGAGTACGTAATCAATTAATCATTTAGTGTCCTCAAGTTTATTTTTAAAAGGTGAGTAACAGCAGTGGGCACAATTAAATTTGACAATTAAAATCTGATTTTTAATTGTAATTAACAATTTAAAAATTACGTAACGTGATCTGAAATTAATGTCATGTGAAACGATGAAATTTGATTTTTAAACTGAATTGAAAATCAAAAACAAAAATAAGAATTTCATTTTTAATGGTTAGTTTTAATTAAATTTAGTCCAACAGTGGTAAGTCGCTGTCTTTTTATTATCGTAACACTAAGTTCTTATTTTTATTTTAAACTTTTAGTTTACCCTAATGGAGAGAAAAAAAACACCCAAAAAAAATGAATTTCTTTGGAAACAAAAATTTCAATTTTAGAATTGCTTAGTGAAATGGGAAGGATCAACAGTGATTGGAAAACGTTTTAGTTTGGGCGAATCCACTATAAGACCAATCTAAAAAAATGAAGTTGGCGCTAGTTGTATTTCCTTTTGTGATGAATCTGACGGTCTCAAATAGTGATAATACTTAAAATACCGTACATTTATGAAAAAATGTAAATTACGCATAAAAATATATTGTTTTGAATGAAATTAAATACTGTAGTTAATAAAAAAAGTAAAATTAAGAGCGTGCTAATAGCTCTAAACAAGCTTTTTTTTTTTTTTATTTATGATAAATGCTACTACAAGAGAAGACATTCAAATCATTTTTATCTTGGATTGTCCCCATCCCCAGACCGGTTTCGACCTATGGGTCTCTTCAGTGAGGAGTTGGGACATTAGATTTAAAAAAACCAACTCAAGCAAAGCATTTATCTAAAAGTTAATTGTTAGAAGAAGATCTGAAACTTTTAGACATCTACATGTCTTTAAAGTCAGCTCTCCAACTGAAAAAATCATATGGGCCTGAACTTAATTCAGATACTCCATATATTAGTAGGCTTAGCCATTTAATTTAGCCAAAGCCACGACAGCAAAATAATAATAGTAATAATAACATGTGACATCTGACTTGTTATTATTACTATTAAAAAAAGTAAAAGAAGTTTTGTCTTGTATCAATTTTTTTCAAATTTGAAATTTTTTATTAGTCATATTTTATTTAATGCGAATTTTAAAGTAATTTTATGTTGTTGCTTTGATTTTATGCGATTTTTGGAAAATTATAGTACGTATCCCCCATTTTTCAAGGTAAGTTAAGTCTATTTTTGTGCGAGTTTTCTAAGGAACTTATCTACCGCATAAAACGAGACCCAGGTATATTTCATACTGGACTTGATATATAGGATTATGAAGATCTAAATCATATATCATAGATTTTAACTTTTGAGTACAATGTGTTAACGAGTGAATGAGTCATGCGTTAAATAAAAAAATACATTTTTCTGAAAATTTTTAAGAAAAATACTGGTAATTTAAAAAAAAATACAATAAGAATAATGAAAGTAAAAAATATTCACTTGGTTAGTTAATTTGAGGGTGGTATTGTGATGTGATACACAGTGACTTCTCCTTATATGGAGTCAGGTATCTCTCAGCAACTATGCTCAGAGAAACCTGTTAAACCACTTTACCTTCCCTTCCCATTCCCGACCCAAGTTTTCTCATATCCTGCTCCATCCCATTTGCACAACATAATCTTTGTCAACTCCATGGCCTTTATATCTAAATCCCCCTTACCTTTTCACAAACCCAGCATAAAAATCAATAACCCACTTTCTGTATAATCACTTTCCTTATATTTATTCTTTCACAACTCAATTATTTGTATCCTTTCTGCTTTCAGGCATTTACATTCAATTAACAGATGCCTAATATTTTCTATGTCTTCTTTACACAACTTGCAGACTAAATCACCCACATTTTTCCATATACGTGTATAATCCCCTGTTGGTAAAGATCCCGTTCCAGCCTTAAACAGTAAACTACTTTCCTTGCTATTATCATAAATTAACTCGCACCCAATATTCCATTCACTTCTATATATATTTAAACTCTTTTTACTCTCCATACTAGTTCTCCATCTCTCAATTCCCTATTCCTTATTAATGCATCTATTCTTCTATCCCATTCCTTACCACTATAACACCCAACCATTCTCCTAACACAATCATTCCATCTTTTGTACAAGTATACTGACATAAATTCTTTATCCAAATCTTCTGCATACAGCATTACCTTTCTCACACATCGTTACCTGCCCTTTATTCATAAGCCAATTAAATACTATTTTTGCTATTCTTTTATTATCCATATACTGCAATCTACTGAACATTTTCATTTTGCTTCCCTCATATAAAAACATGACCATCCCATTTCTCCTTGAATTGCCTCCTTTGCTGAAAGTTTTACCCCAATCCTGCCACCTACTGTAAAAATTTGAGGAATCAATAAATAATAATGGTAGTATTTGTTAAATTCATATTCAATGCTACCCTATCTACTTCTCTAGAATAGTTTCTGACTTATGGCCTTTATCCGTGAGAAGCTTGAATCTGGATTACTTGGATTTAGTGCAAATTCCACCAAGCGTTCACCTTTAAAACTGTTTTTACTAACAAGCTATGAACATCAAATTCAAAAACATACTAACATTTTAAATCCAAGACGAGCATGCATATATACAGAATTCCGATACCCTTTCACTAATAATGTATTTAAACATTCTCAGTTTTTATTACAATTCTAGCTATCTTTATCTTTTGGCCTTGAAAAAAAAAAAACTCTTAACTTGGCTTGGAAATTATCAGCAACCTAAATTTGAATTGAAATCCCAGTTCATGGACTTGGCAAAAGGATGTGCTAATCTTTCTTCCGTACCATACTTATTAAGAATTAATAAATGATATATATGATAAAATATATAAAATTATTTATAGATTAAAATTGCAATTATTGGATAATATAAAAGGAGATATTGTTTTTATAAAAATATCACCTATGCTTGTAATTACATACTGGACTATTTTCATCATTTAGAATTAATTGTAAAATATATTTAAAAAAATTTTTCAATTTTTTTTAAACTTTTTAAAAAATATTCAAAATATTAAAAAAAAAAAAAAAAAAACAAAATTTTTTGGATATTGTTTAACCTTCCTTCTTTTTTTTTTGGTATTGACCCAAAATAATCAATTTGGAACCTTTATTTCGTGAATATTGAATTTAAGATTGCACTCTAATTAGGCTATTCTGTCAGTAAAAGGGTCACTATAAATTCTGTACTCCCAAATCTAAAGACTCCAAGTTTTATTCCTATGCTAATTCTATCACTGGTTAGGCCAATAACACCAGAAGAGAATAACACTGTTCAAAGTGTTGCATTATATACTAATCTGCATGCTATTACTAAGAGTTGAATGTATTTGAAATGTTTAAATGAAATTGAATATTTCTAAAGACATTTAATAATTAATTCTAAATGATAGAAATAGTGCAACATACTACAAGTGTAAGTAGTTTATCAGGAAGTCATAAAAAATTAGAGCATGCAAGAGGGCAACTTCCATTCTCAATTGTGCTTCATTTCATTCAGTTCAAAATATAGTCAAAACCTTTTACTTCTTGAGTTGACACTATATTTTACTGCATAAAATAATTATATATCAGTAATTTTTGTAAATTATACTACAATGTTCATTTTTATTAAATGCTTTTTATTCAACTTACTTTGTCTGTATGTAAATATAGTTTAAGTAAGATGCTAAAGATAGCAGTATAGAGTTTTTTGATTTCAATTGAAGGCTTTTAAAATTGAGATTAATTCATTTTAAGTAATGTGCAAGATTTTTATTTATTTATTTTTGTTTTAATTGAAAGCATGCTTTAGTTTGTTTCATAGATATTGTTTAAGTAAGATACACGGGAGGGTGATATAGACATCTGTTTCATTTCAATTAAAAGCTTTTAAAATCAAGCTTGATACATTTTAATTAATGCGCAGGATTTTTTTGTTGCATTTGAAAGCTTGATTAGAAAGTAGATTTAAAGATAAGTCTTATCTTAATTCGAGAGTATCCTCAATACTCGAGAAGATATCGTTCAGATATTATAAAAAAACAGTACAGTGCATGTGTTGGGATGAAAAATCCATACTGTTTAAATTACCTATGTAATTTAACATATTATATCTGAGCTAGTAAATAAAATCAAATGTTACATAATTTAAAGTAAAATTGTACACATTAAAAAAAGTTATTTTACAATATAGTCTTGATAGACATATTTTATAAAATTTCAGTCTTAAAATTTAAATATTTAACTAATGTGTCGATTTTTTTTTATATAATTATACATATACTAAATAGAATATATACATAAGGGATATCCATATTAACTTATTGCAGAAACATCTAGTGATATATGTAAACTTATAGTATCAAGTCCATTTAAATACAATATGGTTGGATATTTTTATTACTATGTCAATATTAAAAACGTAAAAAATACATATAAAAAATATTTTATAGTAAATGCTTTTCTTTGTCATGCACTAAAATCCAAAAAAATAATTATTTCATCAACTACAATTGGGGTTTTTAGATTGAATATGAAATAAAAGTATGGGTGGTCCAGAAATGAATTAACTCCATTCATATGTAGACCTCCCCACCCACTTTTACTTCAAGTTGTGATTAAAGAAACAATTATTTTTTTGGTTTTTAGTGCATGACAAAAGCATGGTTCTATAACTTCACATGATCCACACCGCTTGATGGCGCTGTTTCTATGCAAAACCACAGAAATATGCTGTAAACTGTTCAAACACTTGATGTTGATGAAGTCAAGACTTCCCACATCGTTAGCATGTGAACAGCGACGTGTTGTGACAGTCTATATAGACGTTAGTATTGAATATTCAACAGCGTATCATATGAGTGTCTGTAGTTGTAATCACGAAAAGTGTAACAGTATGCAGTTCAAAGTTTTTCATTTTAAATGAATTGTAATTTGTATGAGTAACTACAAATTATAACTATTTTGAAAACATTCGTAATTTCCTTGTTTGGTGGCACAATTTAATAAACGAGGAGTGTAAATCACAGTTCGGCAAAAGTCGTGCAATTTGCGAGTTTTCAGTGAAATGTTATTGTTTGTGTATATATGAAATCAAAATTACTTTTTTTTTTGGTTTTGCAAGCATTATTTTAAAAATAACGAAATTTTTTTTTTTTAAATCAAAAAATGCAAATTGAAAAAAAAATTTTTTTCCAAAAAAAAAAGTATATATATTTGTTTATGAATAAAAATAAATGTTTTTGAATCTCCGATAAAATCAAAAAAAAAGAATGTAAATACGTATATAAAAAGACCAAATGTTTTAAAAACAAAATAGTTATATTTGTTTTTAAAAAAATTAAAATAAACCCAGTAAAAAATAAAAAAAGCACAACAAACCAAAAAAAAAAAAAACAGTTACAGATTTATTTTGAAAAAACCTGTTAAGAAATGTAAAAAAACACACTAAAAAAAAAAAAATTTTAAAAATTGTATCTTTTTCTTTTAAAAAGCCCAGTAACGTTATATCTATTTGTTTTGCAATAGCAACAGCGCCATCATGCATTGTGGATCATCCGAAGTTGTAGAACCAAAAGCATTTACTATACAATATTTCTTATCTCTATTTATTCATTAATATACATAAAAAATTAAAAAAAATCAAACAGATACCATTTTGCTTAAAATAATTAAAATATAAACAACTGGAAAAAAATATATTCACTACATATAATTTATAACAATCTTACCCGTCTAAAGATATTTCTATCTATAATCATATCCTCGTTTTCTTCGGTCTCAGAACAACTAAAAGAACAAAAACGAGGAATTGTTAATTAATTTTGCAATTTCTAACTAATGCTTAGTCTGTAATTCATAACGTTATTAATAACCTATATTTTAAAATTTTAAATAAAAGATTATTTTTTTACTTATGACATTTCAAGCACTCCTACTAAATTTCAAAAGCTACTAACGATTAAAATTACAAAATATATTTTCAAGACTGAGTTCCAAGGTAGTTGTTGAGTTCACTAATGATTCTATTAGAAATAACTTGATTAAAGGAAAATGTTGCATTTTCTTATATAATAAAGTGAATTTGGTAGTTTCCTAAGAAATATAAAAATTTAAAGATGAAATTATACAAATTACAATTTGAAAGATGGTTGAATTAAAACTGCAAATAAGATACAATCCCATGCTAATCAAGATAATTTCATATACTTTTTTTGATGAATTGAAAGTGGACGTGAAACACCGATATTAAATAATAATCTATTAAATCCATGGACATTTTTAATATGATAATGGTAGGAAAAATAAAATAGTTCATCTTCTGAATATTGATAAAAGCAGTGAGATGGTGACTTAATGACATATCATTTAGATAAAGATAATGGAGTTAAAGCAGTCCTTTGTAACAGAAAAATGAAAATATTTAAGGTTCTGACGAAAAACGTGAAAAAATTTTAAAAGATGCTGGTGATATATTAGCTTCATTTTCTTCATAACTATTGGAATTTATTAAAAAATATATGAACCCATGATTTTGATTTAAATGACCATCAGGATTTTTCTATTATTGTAAACTATAAAAATGAAAAGGATAAAAAAGAATGCATTAATTATCATAAAATATAATTAATATCCATTCGAGTAAAAGTACTTGCAAAAATAATGTTGAATAGATTAATTCCAAACATAGATGAATGAATACCAGACTAGAGATAATTGTGCAGGTTTTAAAAAAATCAAAAAGTATTATATACAAACTTTTTGGTCAAAGCATTTAACTCGAATAATCAAACAAACAATTGTCCACCAAAGTTTATTCATATTATACAACTTCAATATAAAGAAATAAAAGAAAGTCTTATTCAAATTAAATAAAAATCTGAGGCATTTGAAAGGAAAATTAATGTTGAACAAGGATGTGCCTTAATTTCAACTTTACTTTCCAGTTGTTATGACAACAATCTTTAAGAGAGGTAAAGAAGACATCATAAAGCAAGGCATAGAGATATGATGTAAGTTAGATGATGAACTTTTATTACGAATCAATTAAAAGCTATTTTTTTCTTCTTCTAGATTCAAAATATGCTAATAATTGTGCTATTCTTGCCAAGACAAAAGGTAATTATTTTGACTGCAATATATAAAAATTATGGTTTATTATAAGCATTCAAATGGCTTATGTACTTTATAAGTTAGTAATTAAAGAAAAAATTTCAGCAAATTTTATATGTTTTTAACTCAGAAATGTCAATCAACTTAAATATATTGTTAGAAATTTAAAGAGGAAAGTGAATTTGAATATTGAGATGCAACAGAAACTCTGAATGTACTGCGACTACATTTAATGTGGTAGAAAAACAAACGTATTTTATAATCAGTTGGATATAGAACACACATTTTGCCCTATGGAAAGAGCGAGACACTCAAAAATACTTTGCAAAAATCTACAAATACAAAGGCAAGAACAAAAGACTATTCACTACATTCTTTTGCATATTTGTTCCCTATAGTGAAAGACTTTCTAAAATAATATACCATAATGAACTTGAACGTGCTTTTCGTGAAAGAAACGTATCTCACTAATATAATTCTAAGGCAGAGTGTCGTCTGCTTATAACGAATGTTTCATATATATAAAGAGATTTGAACTCCGAATTTTAAAGTCTATTCATCCTCCACTATATCCCAAGCAAGCGATACACATGACCACACACACGTGAAAAACATACATAATCCCCAATATATGTATTTTGTGCAGAACCAACACTCATCAGTTGGGACAGATCTTAATCTCCCACACATATATTTACATATATAGAAAACTTTCAGTATAAGCAAATGACAGACTGACTTGCTTGGGAAGTAGGTTACATCGTAGTATGAGCTCCGCCTACTTCTCTCCTATTAATATGTATGGATAAGTAATGTCCAATAGGATGAAGGGTTAAATTGACATAACGTCTACATGGGTATGACTATAATTACAAATTCGATAAGTTCATGGGAGCGTTCCATCGTTGATTTTTCAATGAAATGGACAGAATGAATAGTTGATAGGGTCAGAAGACTGAAGCCCATCGATTAAAGTTTGACGAATTTCTATCTTAATGTAAACGGAGTACTGATTGTATAAATGTATGGTAGTTTATGATCTGGCCCAACCGATGAGGGCTGGTTCTGCACGATATATTGGAGACCATGTATCTTTTTCACATGTGCGTGGTCATGTGTATTGGTTTTGAGATAGAGTAGAGGATGAATGGATTGAAAAATCCTGAGTTCAAATTCCTGTATTTAAATCTCACTTATGTTTATAACAATTATATCAAAATAATTCTAACCAAGATTATTATTCATTACTTTCATTGGATTGTGGGTAAAATACAATGGAAAGCTATATTTACGCAAACAATTGAAGTCACTCCAAAAGTAAAGAAGTTAAAAAAATAGGACTGAAAAATATTAAATACCAGTCAAAAAAACTAATAAATGATATAGTGATTTAGATAAATATAATTTTTTCTGACAAGAGTTAAAATGTTATATTTCTTTAAAAATGGCTACTAACCAAATATTTTACCCCATAAAAAATACAAAAGATTTATATCAAGGAAGAGCAAACTGTAACCTATATGCAGTCAGTTATGGCATGCATGATGTTAAGAATAATTTAAAATGCTTTCTATATTATATAAAATTAAAACCAATTTATTCATATTTACTTATTCATGGAGCAAGAATACATTCTTAATATTATACATTTAATAACTGCAATTTACTTACGATCTTGTTAATATTATTAGAATTTGTATTTATTTAAAATCAATACAATTAATTTTTCCAAAATCACACTTTTCTTTATTTTTGCCATATCCTATAAATACAATTTATCCAAACAGCTTCAAACACTTTTTAGCAAAACTCTTTATTTGTACATATACATACATCTACGTTTCGACTGATATTCAGTTTTCTTCAAAGTAGGTTTATTTTGATCTTCTAAAAAAAAAAAAAAAAAACTCTGAAGAAGACTGCAGGTCAGTCGAAACATAGGTGTATATATATGTACAAATAAAGAGTTTTGCTAAAAAGTGTTTGAAGTGGTTTGGATAAATTGTATTTACAATTAATTTTTGTAACTTTGCAAATATGGGTGTACATGTATACCATTTTTATTTCTTGTGACATTATTCTTTTTGTGTGTATGTGTATTAAATGTAACACTGCTTATTAAAATTAAATCTAAAATAAAATTATAAATTTTATAATATATATTAAAAAAGTATATTGGTTAGAATAAAAAAACATTTTTTTTAAAGTATATTTAAAAACTTTAAATTTTTGTTGCTTAATATTTAATATTTTAACTTGAAAACATTTATCCACACAATATGAGTTTGTAAATAATTAACAATATAAATAAATATGCCAACACAGACATATTTTTAAAAAAATATAGATACATATCTATAGTGGTATTGTTTAGCTGTGAACATATATATATAAATTATTTACAATATATAAATTCAAAAGACAAATTTTAGAATAAAAATCATAATAAAGCATGAATAAAAATTGTTAATATTCACTAAAGTATATAGCAATTTATATGCGCAAATATAGATGTCTGTGTGCATAAATACACATTATCAAATTAAAAATTCCATAAAAATATTTAAATGAACATGTTAAGATGCTTTGCCTAAAATATAGATGTCTGTGTGCATAAATACACATTATCAAATTAAAAATTCCATAAAAATATTTAAATGAACATGTTAAAATGCTTTGCCTATCTCAATAGTAATTTATATGCCGGTATTTAGTGTTGGCTAAGCAAACTTAATTTTAATTTTTGTGGATTTTTTTAAATTTAAGTTGTGTTTGATAAGTGCAGCTTTTTGTATGTATGCACACACACACCCACACACTAATAATAAAAATGTTTTAAACTCAGTTTATTTAAAAGTAACAATTTTTTTTAAAAAAAGTGACCTTTGTAAGAGAATTTTTTATCTTTCGGTAAAATATTTTTTTTATAATTCAGAAAACAATATTTAATCTGTAAAATTCTAATCAATTCGTTATTATTTAAAATCTTAAAAATTTTAAATTAATTTAATTAAATTTGGAAGTTCTTAATTTAAATTTGCTGGCTTATCTAAATAAAAATATTTTAATCACTAAACTGATGATAAGCGAGAGTCCTTAAATTCCTGAGTGGATCACACAATGAACGGTGAGTCTATAAAGACCGACTAAAAATTATTTTTTATTGTACTTAAATTAATCTACTTAATGACTGCTTAATTCATCAGTCTGCTTATTCTCATGTTTTAATTCTGCCATATGTGCCAACTCAAAAATGAACTCAGAACTTCAGTGACCGTATTACATGCTATGTGCTACTAAGGCACCTGAAGATAAACTCCACTCTCCAGAATGAAGTTATAGCCAGCATAAGCTAAATTTGCCGGCAAACTGATCTGCAAAATTCGCCAACTGCCGATACCCTAAGGTCTACCATATCAATACACTTATCATCCATGAAACAACAACTACTGGTACAGAAAATAAGAAACCAAATACTCTATTTCACTATCAACTGAAGGTAGAACCTTTACATGAACAGTTCTGTAGATATACTAATAAGCCAGTGAGTGATAGACAAAAGGGTGTAATTTTTTTATCTCGATTTTATGGATATGTAATTTTTATTTTTAAAAGACATGTTATATATTATAATTATAATCGTTTGAATATGTTTTAGCTAAACCCTTTAAGTTCTTTTAAAATTTGACAGTTGATAATTAAGTTTATAAACCCTCGACAGTTTTTAGAATTATATTTTTATTTTCCTCTTAAAGTTAACAGAAAGTTATTTAAAAGAAGTTTAGATCAAGATTCTTTCCCCATCCAATTCCGTAATTGTTTTATATCATTTAGATTGTCTTTAACCAGAAGAGAGAAGTTTGTTAAGTTTATGAAAAAAGAAAACTTAGATAAATATTTTTTATATGCATTTAATTAATAATGCCTTAAAACTTGACATAATCATTTCTTCTACATGTGCATATATAATTCTTATATAAGCACTATAATGTTTAAAGTATTGGCATTTTTTTTTTTGTTGTTGCTTACATCATATGTGGCTGGAAAAATTGTTCTGCCAGTGGGCGTGCTTATCAAATGATCCTTTACATCAGGGGTCCCCAACCTTATGCCCACAGGCACCATGGTGCCCGCAGACCATTTTATGTGTGCCCGCCGCCATCCGAACACGCTAAAAAATTATTTATCTGATACAAATAAATTTAATTTTTAAAATTTCTTATAAATTATTGTATTATATTGTAATCAAATTGTAGGGCATACTATACTTTTACAGTTTAAAAATATAAACGTTAATTATATGTTAAAATTTTATTTTTGAAATAAATATTTTTTTTGTACATTATGTGTATTATTAACAATATCCAACTATAAATTTACATTGAAAAAATAAATGGTGCTCGCCACCTGGTTGAAAAAATAAATGGTGCCCGCCACTTGACTGGTATTATAGAATGTGCTCTTAAGTGCAAAAAGGTTGGGGACCCCTGCCTTACATATATCACGGCGAGGTTTATTTATACATTCAGCCCTTTTATTTGTTTATGCTGACTGCTACATATAGGCAAATTTTGATATCTTGCATCGGGTTCAGATATATCCTGCCAATGCTCATTTATATATCTTTTTATATGTTTTAACCCATTTATTTACTGCTTAAAATTAAGTCATTTTAAGGTTAACATGGGTCAAATATTTCTTCCCAGGTTTTTATCATATTTTGCTCTTTAACATGAGTTACTAAAGGGCGTCTTTATTATTGTTTGTTATATGTTTCTTCTCATAACAGGGACCTTGCACCGCATATGAATTTTGTTAGTAAAATCAGCTCATGTGAAATTATCTAGTAATAGTCTGCCAATGTTTAATTAAAGGTTAATATTATAGCAACGATATGTGCACACATTTGAAACTGTCAAATTTGTACAAAATTATATTATGGTAAGATTCAATTATTTTAGTAAAGTAAAAGTAAAATTGAAGAGGATAATAATCAAACAACTACCAAATATATTTAGTTATTTATTTAAAAAGGATTTAAAATCAATGTAATTGTTTGAGTTTAACACTAGTTTAAACAGTACCAAAGCATAAGCCTTTGTTTTATTATTGTTAGTAAATATTATACATTTCACCAAGAATCTCTACTCTCCATGATCTAATGGCAATAATTAATTTATGTTGAGGAACAGCTCTTGTAGGCTCTGGTAGTAATATCATCATCAGTAAAGTATAAATATTGAAATGAGATGCACTGTGACTTCTTCTTTTTTGGAGTCAGGAATCTCTCAGCTACTATGCCCAGAAAAACCTGTTAGCCACTTTACCTTCTCTTTCCATTCCCCACCCTCTAAGTTTTTATCATATTCTTCTCTATCCTGCTCCATCCTATTTCCACAACATAATCTTTGTCAACTCCATGGTCTTTATATCTAAAACTCCCTAACCTTTTTCCAAACTCAGCATAAAAACCAAGAACCCACTTTGTGTATAATCATTTTGCTTATATTTATTCTTCCACAACTTCATTATTTGGACCATTTCTGCTTGCAGGCATTTACATTCAATTAACAAATGCCAGATATTTTCTATGCTTTCCTTACCTTGCCGACTAAATCACCCACATTTTTCCATTTATGTGTATATTCCCTTGTTGCTAAAGATCCTGTTCAACCCTTAAACAGTAAACTACTTTCCTTGCTATTATCACAAATTAACTACCATCCAAAATTCTGTTTACTTCTATATATATTTTAAACTCTTTTTACTCTCCATACTAATTCTCAATCTCTCCAACTACCTAGTATTTATTAATACATCCATTCTTCTATCCCATTTCTTGCAATTATTACACTCAACAATTCTCCTATCACAATCATCCCACCTTTTGTACAAATATACTGACAAATTTTTTATCTGAATCTTCTGCATATCATACTACCTTTCTCTACCATCTTGTTGCCTGCCCTTTACTCATAACCCAATTAAATACTATTTTGGCTATTCTCTTATTATCCATAAACCGCAATCTACTAAACATTTTCATTTTGCCTTTTACATCTCTTGACCATCCCACTTCTCCTTGAATTGCCTCCACTGTGTCCACAAATCTACATCTAATGCATGTCTTCCTGCCTGTCTTTGTACTTTTTCTAAGTAATCTAACACCCTTTTACTTGCACATAATGCATCGCTACCATATATTAACCCTGCTACTGCCACTCCCTTCCATACAATTCTAGCTACATCATATTTATTATATGAAAACATTGTTAATTTCTTTATCAGACCCTTTCTTTTCTTTGCTTCATTTATCAATTTTTTATCCCATTCATCCAAGCAATTTCTCCGATTACTTAAGACAATTCCCAAATAGTTATACCTATTTACCACACTTAACTTTATATCCCCCATTAAAAATTCTGTCTTGTCTTTCCCCATTATTACTCATCATTACTTTTGATTTTTCTTCAATAAATTTAATTCCTATCTCGTTACCCATCCTTGAACATGTCCTCAGTATAACTTCCATATCTTCCTTTCTTTCTGTGCACAAGAAGACATCATCCGCAAATACAAGATGCGATAATGTATATATTCCCTTGCAACCTCTTAATGGTATGTCTACCCCTCTTCCTAGTCTTTCTATTGCTCTCTCCATTTCACTCAAATACAACAAAAACAAAATAGGTAACATAGGGCATCCTTGCCTTAATCCCACCCCATTTTGAACTCTATACTCCCTAATTGATAAGTATAGTAATTATTTTCACCCAAACTCTTAATAAGATCCACTATAGCTCCATCCATTTCCAAATTTACTCAACTTACCCCTAACCTATTTCTATTTACTCTATTATATGCCTTCTCTATATCTATAAAAACCATATATAACTGTCTATTTGTATTTTTACTCATATCTATAAGTTGCGTAACTACAAATAAGTTATTGATCACATTAATAAGATTCTTCCAGCCATCACAAATGAATGATAAATATTTTATCTGTAAACTGCAAAATAAAGCAAACTAGGTGATCACAATTGACAACCAGAATGCTAAAATTCTAATCTAAAAAAAATAATAACGCTGGTAAGAACCTCTATAAATTATGCAAAATCCACTTACTCTCATGTCTTTGGTATTCCCATTTTATCAAAGGATGACATCCTATTTTCTGTCAATAAAGTCTAAATGAAACACCTTGAGCTACTAAAATCTAATCTAAAAGCAGCCGATCAGTATCAGCTACTATACACTACAGTACACAAATTCCTCAAAAAAGTTATCTTATAAAGCAACAAATCGTCAAAGAAATTATCCTTGAAACATCATTTTTTTAGATGCAGATCTTATTCCTGTTAATCCATACAACCATCTTGACTACATCATTGCTCCTATCCTATTTTAAATGCTACAATCAGTCTGTTCATGCAACCGTAACATCCTCGATTTTTATCTCAACATAATATTTTGTCTTAGAAAAAAAAATATATATCCCTCTATAAATAATTTACACCTTATTAAAAAAATTTTGCCAGAATTATTCTAAAAAAACTGAATAAATTTATTCTTCCGTAAAAACTATTTTACATTAAGCTGTAAAAAGTTATCGTGATTATCGAGTAGTGCAAGAATCAATCTTGTTTGCCAAAGACAACAAAATTACAGATTACACTGCTTGCAAAGTCAACTTTAAATCTGTTTTTAACCTGGTCGGTTGGAAATATTTATTCACTGCACCGCTACCCAAACTTCTGACAATTTGCGTCCAGTAGTAATAGATCAACTAAACAATTACATGCATCTGTCATACCTTTCAAATCTGGTGGCATTCCACAAGAATTCACCATTTGCATCACTGCTATTTGCAATTTATACAGACCCCTATAAAAGAATGAATACTGCACTAAACGTCTTTTTTTCTTTCATTTCAAAACTACCAACCAGGCAATATCCTTCCTTCAATGACAATATCCAGATAACTTTCAGAGGCCTTCAAAAGATTCCTTCATTCTGCATATTTAAACTAATTCCAAACTAGTTCCACAACACAAATTCATAATTCACCTATGTAGCAGCTTGCCCACAGGTCATAAATTAACATAATCTTTCACAGATAATTCCATTATCCTTTCTGAGCGTTCCAATTAGACTGTCTAAAATACAATTAAGTCATTACTTATAGTCTTATCGTAAATACAGTATAAACATGAAAGAATTCTGCCCCAAAATGCTTTGTGAAAATATGTATGATTGCTATTCTTGGTGGAGAGAACTTGTCTACTAAAGACCTTAGTTATGGCTATTTAATACTACTTATAATAAGCTAATGTCTATAATAAAAGCATACATCCAGGGATCAACCTTAAATCGTTAATCTATAATAAAAGCATACATCCAGGGATCAATCTTAAATCGTTTATCAATCTGGATCGCATTCTTTCCCATCTGCAAAGGAGGACATGATTCAGTATGTCTCAAAGTTTTTGCAATTTTTATAAGGCCTAAAATTTATATTGCAACTCTAGTTAAACAATTCTTAATAGCATCTTCCTCCTCCAATACCAATGCTTGTTTCACTTCCATATATATATAAGGCAATCTTTTTCCATAGAACATGCCAGTATTTCACATTTTTTATTGGAATACTATTAGGTGTTAAGATCATTTTTCCATTGAGACATTTATGGAAAAGTTTGCGGCTTACTATATTTTAGTCTTCCTCATTCATGGTTAAAATTTCTGTTTAATGTATGTATTACAGGGTAAAATCCCAACCTAAACGCTTTTCAATGATGATTCAAGCTACCTCAAACTCTCATGTCTTGTATAATCCAACAAAAATGATACATATTTTTCAAACTTGCCCATACTTTTCATCACTATGGCTGTTTGTTTCATAAATGTACAAATAACCTCAAGTATTTGCTTAAAAAATATATATTTTTATCTCTGCATGATTGTTTACCCATGAGGCCTGCATGCTGCTCCAATAATATTTGACAATAAGAAATACAACATAAATATTCAAAAGAAATAATAATGATTCAACTCGTATTTATACTTTCTCAAATCCTTATTCAACAATATCATGAACAAAACTTCGCAATCTATAATCTTTTTCAGTTGTGCACTTTCACAATTTGCGGTTTTAGTGTTATTTTAACATTACTCATAAGCACTCATTCTTGAAGTAATTATAGATTAGTTAAAAATTTACCCATATGAACTGCTGTTAGTGTTAATATGTCAGCTACTGCAAAAAAAGGAAGTGTATAAAATCGTGAAAATATTTTCATTTATATTTTATTAAACGTGAATGATTTAAAGTAAGTAATTATCTAATCTCTATATGCTTAATATTAATAAATTACGTTAAATATTTTCACAGATGATTGTGATGCAAACAGAGAAGTGTTCACTAAAGATGATTAGACAATCACCGATCAAAATTGTTAGGTCATAGTGGTCTCAAGTGCTGCTAGTTTTTGTGTGAAATTTTATTAATGATCCAACTCGGAACTAGAATTGGTGGTTGACTAGTAAACTTCATTCCATTTTGAATGAAAGTAAAACCTTGACCAGAATGTAGCTTCTGTTTCACAGACTAGGAAGGCATTCTATTGAAAGGAGTTAAATGTTGATTAATATAGATATGGCCAATGTTTTACATAGGCAAAATATGAGAGGCAGTTAAGAGAGACTTTCTTTTCATATTAAAATTAAATATATTTTGCAAATATTTTGTGGAAAGTTTTGAATTATAAAATCTGAGATGAACACAAAGCTTAAGAGATTAATATTTCAACGAATAATAATCACTATTTTTTTCTTATCTATAAAGATATGTTTCTTATTAACTGAGGTTTGTTCAAATACACCCGGGTCTCTTTTTGTGCAAATTTTTTTAATGCGATTTTGAAGTTATGCGATTCATGTTTCTTCTTAATATCTTTTTATGCGGTTTTCTTTTATGTGACAAAGAAGTTCATATTTCACTTAAAATCGGGATTTCCCCATTTTATATACACACATTATATTATACATACTTTAAATGCCTGTTGGAAAAAGGTTTGGCAATAAATTTAGATATTGTAGAAGATTTAGAAAAAGGTAATGAAACAGAAATGGTGGAATCTGTTCGTTTCACAGCAAATATGATTCGAGAAAGTCTTCAACTTTCTAATGAATTAGACAATCATTTTCTTGTTAATGACACAAATTATGAATGAGCTCTTAAATTCCAACAAAAGCTAAATAGTTGTATGTCTGGATATCGCGAGCTTCATAAACAATTAGTAAAATCGTCTCAAAGCTTAATCACCAATTACATTGTCGACAGAAAACCATTAACTTTTAGACTGAATAATTTTTTACTGGCTGAGTGAATAAAAGTTTTAAACTTTTGATTGGTTCAATTACAGAATCAGCAGTAAAAATATATTCGGTAATCATCTGATATCCGGGGATGAACGCTTGGGGCGTAGATGCTATACAAAATCACATCAAATGTAACGTTACCGGGCCGCTGCAACTCTTTTTTACAGAACATGATTTTTTTTTTGATTAAACAAATTTTTATTTCATTTATAACATGATTTCTTTTTTATTAAACACAAATTTTTATATTCATTTTCGTTGTTTTTTTTTAATCTGACATTTTTCTTTATTCTACAAATTTTGGTAATTTTAATTTTGTGTTTATTTTTCTGAATTTTAAAACTTTGGACTGTTTCACGACGTCAAAAAAAACTTGTTTTAACTCCGCCGAAAAAATATAATACAATTATTTGGGACTTGTTTCGACTTTGTTCTGCCTTTTTTTTTTTGGTTGACTAAATTGTTTTTCTTATTATTATTAAATCAAAAATAACTTTTGTGTTGTTGGGGGTTCAAAAATTGTTTTCAAACACCCACCCCCACCCTTGGATCAATAATTGTACCAAAAAAATCAATAACTTTTCTTTTTTTTAACCAACTTTTTTTCACTTTTTACTTTTGTTTGTATTTCGTTTGAATTAGTCTTTTTTTTTTGGCTTCTACAATAAACAGCTTTTGGGTGGGGGCTTTCGTACTGTTATTATTAACAAAAAGTCAACAAAAATAGTCATTTATTTGAAACCCACTTGTTTTAACCCTGCTGGAAAAATATAATGCAATTATTTGTGAATTGTTTCGAATTTTTTCTACATTTTTTTTGCTTGACAAAATTGTTTTTCTTATTATTATTAAATCAAAAGTAAGTTTTGTGTTTTTTTTTTTGGGTTTAGCGCGTGAGCTTTGTCGAAGCGTGTTCGAACATACCCTTCGCCAATTTTTTTTACATATTAACATTTTTTTAGGGAAGGGTGGGGACCATATGACAATTATTAGTAATTAACAACATTATTTACATATAAATGACATTACTCTATTATGGAGATTTGAAAAGTTGCACCGACTTGAAATTAAAACACCCTCAAGCGATACGGTAATCAGCTATGAAAAGAACAAATATGCGTAAATAGTTTTGAAGCACAAAACAGGCCGTAATATTTTTGTGTAATGTCATGTAAAGTGGCCTAGCTAATGGTTTTAATACAATATAAATGTTGTATTATTAACCTGTAAGACCGGCCAGGAAAACAGCATTTTTATATGTGTTTTGACACACAAACAACGCCATCAGACGGCCGTGTCCAGATATCAGATGATTACCATATATTCATCTTTTAATATTAGATTCATTTGTAAAAAGCAAATTAATAATTTGTCAGATTAGGAAAGTGAACGAAAGTTTTTTCAAAAATAAATTTCTATTTATAATTATAAAAATATTCTATAAAAAGAACGTTCATAACCTATTAGAAAATTCTGCATATGTCGTTGATTTCTTTCTCAATTTAAGTTCATGTAAAAGTAAAGAATTTTTACTAAAATCTTAACTATTTTTCTAAAATAATTATATTTTCAGCATATTTTATCAAAATAATTTATAATATGTAAAAAAATACTCTAAAATATACATTTTGAATATCAAAGAAAGAACTTGGAGCTGTCAAAATTGTTGTCAAGCGCTCCCTATGGTTCAAAATGAGCAACAACAAATCAGTGCCTTACGGTATGTTTTAAGTTTTAAAAAGACCGTAAATTCGCTACAGTAATACAAAAATTGACATTTTTAGAGCTATTTGAAGCCACGAACGAAAATTTTCAGTTGGTACACCTTATTAAACATAGCTTGAGACTGAAGTTGGCGCTAATTGTATTTCCTCCTGTGACGAATCTGATTTTTCATCAGTTTACAAATATACCCGCATATTGTCAAATAGCGATAATGATTAAAATATGTATGAAAAAATATAAAATAAATTACACCTAAAAACATTGTTTTGAATAAAATTAAATAGTAAATAAAAAAAGTTTGTCTTGTATCAATTTTTTTCAAATATTTGAAATTTTTTATTAGTCATACTTTATTTCCTCATTTTTTTATGCGAATTTTAAAATAATTTTACCTTGTTGCTTTGCTTTTTTGCGATTATTGAAAATTATGGAACGTATCCTACATTTTTCAATGTAAGTTAAGTCTATTTTTGAGCGATTTCTTTTATGCGGGTTTTTTGCGGCTACCTACCGCATAAAAAGAGACCCAGGTGTATATCATTTGCATTCAGCCTATATAAAATGTCAGATCAAAATTTCACTACTGTTATTTTTCTCGTAATAAATCAATTATCTCATTGATTTCTGGAAAACTCACTATATTAAATCAGCTCTAAATGAAAGTACAAATTTTACTTAAATAGCTCTTTGGTGTTTTAAACTACATGAAAAATGAATACTACGTGACATTTGTACCTATATGAGATAAATTTGCAATAATTGTATTTTTAGAAAAGATGCAAGACAAACTTACTCGTATGTTAAAAAGTGATTCATAAAATGGAGGAGGATCATTATATGAAACATATACTTTACGGGCATAATAATAAAAGTTTGCAATAATTTTATTTTACATATAGCAAAGATACAAAAAAATACATAAGATAATCACACTATTACTTGGATATAAGACAAACTTACTTTTGATTGTTATAAAGTGAATCATAAGATGGAGGGAGATCATTATATGGAATATATTCATTGGAATAATGAAATCTATTTGTTTCAATACTATTATTCCGTCTGCGACTCTTTTCTCTTGAATTCTGATGTGGTCCTGTAGGTGGAAAAAATTAAAACAAATATATATCAGTTCATATTTTAAGAATCATTTATTATATTTTTCAATCACTAATCTTACTTAATGTGATAATGCCAAAATTAATTTATATCATAATGATATAATTTTTATACTTATTGTCTGATAGGATTCAACAAAAAATATTTCACTCTACATTTGGCCATTTTCACCATAAAATTAAACTGCTTAAGACCTCAAACATAAACATGTCATAATAAAAATAATCACTTAAATCAATGCTATGTCCAGGCACTAGTTTATCAGGGATTGTACTTTGTGACCTAGCTTAAATCTTTTGGCAGTAAGTCATGAGTGGTCAAGCATCAAATTTAAGAATAACTATTATGTAGTAGTAGCGGTAGCGAGCGAGCGAGAGAGAGAAAGAGAGAGAGAACACAACTCAATTAAACAGACTTTCATGTAACACACATATAATAGTACTTTCAATTAAAAATATATACAATAATAACAGTTGCTACTACACTCCATTACAAGGCGAGTTCAATCCATAAGTCAAACATAACATATACTTTTTGTAAAATAGCTTATTCAAAAGATATATAGGTTATTACTGAGTACAACTTAAATCTAGTTATAGTTTTTATGCTATATATAAACTAAAGGGTGGGTTATATTAACAATCTAACCTGATTCGTATTCTTATAGAGGCAGAAGTCTCCGAGAATATCAGGCTTAATTCCTTTAGCAAAAGACAAGAGTAGCCATTATTTAGGGTTTCTATTCCCCTGGCCCTATTGTTTTTCTGGAGTCAAGAGTTGCATGGTTTGGACTTACTCCCAGAATCATACAATTCATATATGATTCGATCTAGTTCTACAAGGTGCATTTAAAATTTCAAGTTTATTAATATTATTTGCAATTCCTAATTATTTAGTAATCATAATTTTACATTATTTAAATAAAGCTTTCCTGATACATATATATCTTTACAAAATATTTACAAGTACTATATATATATATTCACATCAACAGCTAAATATATGCATGTTTAATATATATATAAATGAATATATGACCGTTCTGTGATAAATTTTATTAAGGCTATATGTATTAGCAGTTATTTATGGATCTGAGACTTAAACAAGACCACTCAGCAAAGTATGGAAAATGTATGTTAGGAGTAACAAGAAGAGATCAAAAATGAAATATGTGGTTGAGAAAACCGACATCATTGAAAGAATTAAGATGCTAAAATGGGGCTGGCCTGGACACATTTCTAGAAGAAATGACAGTAGATGGACAGTTGCAGTTTTAAATTAAATCCCGAGAGATTGTAAAGAGTTAGAAAAAGTGAGACGTGTGAAAAAGGACATTTGCAGTGTGATGCAGAAAAAGAAGGCCATAGATCGGAGAAATTAGATTAAATCTGAGATATTTATCTTGTAGTGGACTGATAATGGTTGAAAATAATACCTTATGGTGTTGATATTTTATGTAAGTGACAGTTAATAAAATGCTAATATATGAGACAACTCAAAGGTTCTTCGTTTTCGTTTAGACATGAAGAGAGATTAGTGAGATATCAGTCCAACAATTCACGATATAAATTTATAGTCAGAATAAATTTTCAGTAATAAGTATATTAGAGCTATTCAGATTTTTCTTTCATATGAACCAAGTATAACATGAAATTTCATTGATTATTTTATTTACCATGATTTCTATTTCACTCAGGCTAACTATGTACTATTATGTTGAATATACTTGTCCTAATCTTACCACTGAATCTAAACAGTTAGGTAATTAATGGTTTGAAGAAGTGTCCAGCCTGCAAATCCTGAAGATATCTTAGAGGTCTCAGGCTCACAGCAATATTCTTCAGTAAAATTTGTCCATATATATCTTAAACAGTTTTTCAAGCCAAACAGGCTTGAGTTTAAGGTAGTTGGCATGTAGTTAACTCAGCCATCAAACAAAGATCAGTAAATGAGCATAAAGCTTTTATTAGTAGAGAATAAGTCATAGATAAATAAGAATCGATCATATGAAAATGAAAAAACATATTTCTAATATGATGTGACTGATATCGTATAATGAGTCCATGATTATTTTTATTTTTCCGATTACATTTAATGAACAAATCACTGTTTTTATAATTGACTGAGCAAAGACAGAAGTCACCATTGCCATTCAAAAATAGAATAAATACTTGACGAAAACAATCAGAAATATCAAAGATAAAAAAAAAATTAACGCAAAAAAAGAACACATATACAAGATTTACAATAAAAATATTTTGTCTAACACAAATCAATTAATGTGTTAAAATATTTAGTTAACATGATCAGGGCCGACCCTTTCCAGAAATCTTTTTGGGTGGGAATTCTTTTATAAAGACTCAAAAAAATGTTCACCAAAACAGTTTAATACCTTTTCACAAATAAATTAATAATAAACTTAACAAACAAATAGTATTCGAAAAGATTCATTGTCTGCTCAACTTCATTCAATAATTTTTAAACAACAATGAACATATACATGTCACTATATACTTTATCATAATTTATTATAATTTATATTATTTAAATAAAAAACAAATAGTAGAATGAATATGATAAATTTGGTTCGTGTGCATAAAAAAATGGTCAATTTGGATTTAATTTTAGACAACTAAATTCATTAAAAAAAAATCTTTTTCTTCTTCATTTTTCTGCTTTTTGCCTTTTCTGAGGCCCCAAGTACAGCCAGAGTATGGATATCTTTCACCTTACCTATGATTGCTCTGAATATAATCAAATGCTCAAAAAATAATGGGAAGAAGGTAAGTTTCCAAAAGTTATGTAGAGCTTTAATTGATCCTGTTGGTATAAGGTAAGAAACTCGGAATATAATCATTTCATTCACCTATTATATCTAGGATTGGGGTCCGATTTAAAAAATGGGATTTTTCAGTTTCATTCACAAGTTTTTGAAAAAGTATGAACACAAAAATACAGAGAAGCCAATATTAAATAAACACTTTATCATAATTTTGTTATAATTTTAAATATATGAGTTTTTAAGTTAATAATTAGCCTGAAACCAATTTTGTTAGTTATTGAGTTTTGTCAATAAATGTTGGTATTTAAACAGGAAGTAATGATCCTACATTGTCAGATGACTATTGACATACTGATAAAAAAGAGATTAATTGCTAGTGAGCTCATGCAATGTAAAAGAAGTTACATTTTGAACTGAATCAGAAACTGTTAGTTCTTCTTGAGACTATCAAATTTCCATTGTAAATAAACTACACTGAGAAAAAACACATAAAATGGCAGTCAATTTGGTGCAGTGTGAAAAATTAAACAAATGATTGTGAGAAAATTGATTTCATCAAATAATTATAAAAATAGCTTTATAAAAGCTGTATATGATCGCCTATTCTCATATTTATAGTGAAGCAACTTTATACTATATCTATTAGATGACTTTCAAAATAAGGCAAGCATGAAAAAAATCATCTCTTAATCCTTCCTTTTACCAATACCTCACTTGATTTCATCTCATCACATATTGTTCATTCAAATTTTATTCAAGACTTTCCCCACACCACTTATTTATAAAACTCATCATAGAAATCTTGCTTTCTTTTATACAATATTGACTCCAAAATTAATGTTAGCAAATGGTTTTTTCATTTATAAATATAAGCGACTGTTTTTTTAAAAAAATGTCACTTTTTTTATCTTATTATTTCTTAGCATTTTTGATCTTTAGATTAATCGATATATTCTTTATGGGTTGTTTTAAAAACAAAATAGCTACTAGATGGAGAAATTTCTTTCCAGTACTAGAAAGCCAACTGCCGCTTTCTGTTAGCATCTTAAACTATCATCACTATTTTAAACTATTATCAATCCACTGCAGGATGAAAGTCTCTCAAGTTTAGCTTCTATTCTTCATGTCACATCAACAAGCTTCCTTTATTTCATTTGTCTATTTCACATGGTCTTTTTCTAAATTTTTTATAATCTTTTGAGATATGCAATATCACTCATTGGTTAGAAATTTAACAAATAACCGACTTTAAATCACGAATATGCGTAATTGGTAAGAGCTGCAGAAAACTGCTTTACATCATTCTTTTCATTATCTCATTCCCTTTTGAAAGATGCATTTTTTGTTTACAATAAAATTTGGATTTGTTATTAATTTTTTTTGTAAAGAGACTTTCAATTTTTTTTCCCTTCTTTTTTTGGTTTTAACAGTAAACAAATCACCATAAAAATATTTAGTTGGAAAAATGGAATCACATTCAGAATATTCTTCAAACATGGGAATTCCCGATGGACAATCCTCGTATATCAGAGGTTCAATGTTGGGCAGCTCTTCTGATGAATATTGTCCAAGTGACTGTTCAGATGATGATAATGACTTGCAATTCCTGATAATAAAAAAAAGGAGAACAGGACTTTTCTACCTACAAGTGCTGCAGCCATTTCTGTGCCTGGACCATCATCGCAATCAGACTTGTTTTCTGACAATGATGTTAATGTATCACACCTACCAATCGGACAAATTTACAAAGTCTCCAGATCCAATTATCCCTATCACCCGTGAATATAACATAGTTGATTATTTTCACTTTTATTCTGATAAAAAATTATACAAAAAAAATCTGCTTGAGACTAATATATATGCTACCGAAGAGTTTTTTTTTAAAAAGTTCCTGTCAACCCAAGAATTGTCATTTTTTGGCATGATAATTTTGATTTATTCAGCAGTAGATGTGAGAGAACATTGCAATTTATTTGACAAAAAGATCCTGATGTCAGACAACCGGAACTGCAATAGTTATGACCCGCAATTTTATCTCATTTTCATTTCAATGACAAATTAAAAATGCTAAAAATTAATAGTAAAGATTATGATAAAATTAGGCCGATTATAGATCACTGTATTGTAAATTTCAAAGCTGCATATCAGATGCACAAAGAGATAGCAGTTGATGAAGCAATTACAATGTTTAAGGATTGTAATACAATGAAACAGTATACAAAACCAATAAAGAGAGGATTCAAGTGGTGGGTGTGTGCAAATAGCCGTAACAGCTGTGTACCATGTGGAGTTGTACATGGGCAAAAGTGCAACTTCTGGTGCTGGCCTTTTTCTTGGTAATCAAGCTGCGTTGTCAGTTGTTTGCCACATTTTGCAAAACAAAACCATATTATTTTTTGTGACAGATTTTTCAGTCACGTGGAATTGGCAAGAGTTATATGCCAACCAATTCTATTGATGTGGAACAGTCAGTGCTGATAGGAAGAGTATCCCAGAGAGCAGCAAAAATATATTTAGAAATTCAAAAATAAAAAGACTCCAATTCTGTATTTGGTCAAGACAGTGGTCTTCAGTTTGTAACCTGGATGGATAAAAAGTCAATTCTTTTGCTCAATAATGCTTATCCACCTTTTGGAAATAAGTTCATTGAAAAAATAAAACTGGTACACATTTACATCCATGTCCACCAGTGTTAAAAAAATACAAATGGTACATGGGTGGGGTTGATTTCGCCAATCAGAAAAGAGTTCAGTATGGTTGGGATAGAAAGTCTATGCGATGGCCAATGCTCTTATTCTGGCATGATTTTGATACAGCTATTTCGAATGCCTTCATTATTTATTTACTGCATATGGTTAAAAAAAAAAGGCCTAGGATATTAGGAATTTCAAATAGATTAATCAAAGAACCTTAGAGAAGACTTTTCATTCAGAAAGGTGCACCTGAAGGCTCGGTTATCGGGTCAACATACTCTAATTGATCTGCGCCATCACAATATTTACCATAGGTGTGTTGAGTGCTGGAAGAAATAAACAAAGGCATGATATCTCTTAGTTGTAAGGAATGTGGATTAACTGCTTTGTGTAGAAGTGATGCAAGAGGTTGCTTTTTAGCATATCCTACCAAAAAATGTAAACTACCTCTCCATATAACCCACTTCAAACACTTACAGAAAAGAATAATTCCTAACTTAGGATGGTGCAGATCTTTAAAATCAGCACAGTGAATTCTGATAGGCAAGAAATATCAATATTTTATACATATATTCATTCTTTTGCTGCATGAATATAGTAACATTGTATTTGTTAGTTATGATTTTATAATAATCATTTGATATTACAATTTGAACCTTTTTGATTTTGCAGAATATAAAGATTCCACGATGTAAATGGTAAGACAGATAATAATGTTAATATTATGATTATTCTTATTAATATTTAATATGGAACCAATTCAAAGAAAAACTTTTTTTCCTGTTTAGTTACCAAGATGCATGGAAATGGATAGAAAGAGAACAATTTCAAAAATGTTTATAATTTCATGTCATTTGTTGCTATTTATTATCATATATTGTATACTCATTTTTATTATTATTATTATTCTAAATAAATATTATTTTGTTATATACTGATATCTTTTATCTTTATTCACTTAACTTTAGTATAACTTTCTATTTGTTTGATAGTTGATTTCTTGTATAAACTTTTTTCTTGAATAATTTTTAAAATTTTCCTCCCATTTTTGAATAATATAATAAATTAATATTTAACAATGAATTGGTGGTTGAGTGGTCAGCACAGCTGCCTTATAAGCAGTTGTCCCGGGTTCGCTTCCCGGCCAATGCTTTGACACGAGGAAAAAAAACTAATTAATTTTACTTAGTGATAAATTACAATATATGAAAGTTCTTTTTGCAACTTTATGCTTAGTATTTGATTTACAATAATTGTTAAAAATATGTTTTCCTTATTAGAAATATAGTACCAGCAGATGCCTGCATCTCAGGGATAGAAGCAGGCCAGCTAGCAAAAATGAAACTCTCCAGAATGTCTTTTTTCCTAATGTTTTACAATAAAGAATTATCTCAGGTAGAACATGTTATATATCATTTTTTTAACAAATTTCACGAGGAATGTGATTAACCTGTCTAGAAAAGTGTCAGATTAAATTTTATATTTTCAAAATTTAGAATTTGCGAACATATTAAAAAAATACACATTTGTAAAAGTAATAAAATCTATCTTTATGACATTCCTTAACATTTGTTCTTTTGAACAATGTGTAACACTTCCCATTTAGCTCATTAATCTTGAAGATATTTTACAAATTGTAACTCAGTCCAATTGCTTAAAATTCAACAGGGCATTCATTAGGATACAAGGGTTAAGAGTTCAGCTGTCCATCTATTATCATCTCTCTAAGAAAAATGTCCAATCCAATTCCATTTCAATCTTTTAATTACTTCGGTGATACGAACAGTCTCTTATTCATGTAATTCACTTTTGATCATATTATTCCTAACATATATTTCTCCATATTTCATTGAGTAGTCTGAAGACAGTGAATTGACCTTGTGTTAAGCATCAAAGTCTCAAAACCATAAATAAAAACTGATTAAACGCATCTATTAGAAGCCTTTATTTTCAAACGCATAAGTATATTTGCTTTTAATATTAAATTATTTCTGCCAAAAGCATTCCATCTAAGTTTAATCCCATGATTAATTTCATCCAGTATGTTTTCAACTATGAAAACAATCTGACCAAGGTATTTGAAGTTGTTGATTTCTAACTCATAATTATCAATTTTTATTATCTTAAGAGAACATTTATTGAATATTACTTTAAATTTTTTAATATTATTTTCATCTGATAGTTCATGCCACATTTCCTGAAGATCTGAAGTATTATTTTCAAAAACAATCCTGACAACTCCAAAATCTAGGTAACTTAAATAATCTCCATTTATTTTTACTCTCTTAACTTCTCATTTAAATCCACAAAATATATCTTGTAAAACTCCAGTAATCACTGCTATTCATTTTGATAAATATTATTCAGAATGTGAATATCCTGGGTCTATATTTAGATGATTTGAAGCTACAATCATTATGGAAATGCTATCATCAACATTACTTAAATACCAACTACAGCATATTAAACTGATAGTCAAACTACTTTCTCCTTCTACTACTTCTCTTCCTCTTATCTCTGAAGACTGTTTCATTGTAGTTTTTATCATTTTTATGCCTATAAATATATATGCCGACTCCAATTGATTTCCGATAATTCTAAAGGCTTTAGAATTAAATTGTAAATTTAAATGATGTCCTATCTGAAAAGAATCTTTTTTCAAGATAGTATTCCGCTTTCTTTCACTAAATCAACGCTTATATTAATGGATATGATTAAAAGTATGCTATTCTCTAAAACAAATTTACAATAAATAACAAAAGGAATAATCCTTCAGTCATGAGATCACCAATACTTTTAAGGCAACATGGACTCATCTGTAAGCAAGAATTGAAAAAACAAAATGAATCACATGTGCTTAGAGTTTATTCTTATATAAGCCAAACTTTGCTTAAGGTGCTTAAGTCACGACTTGAAATTATTGTATCCATGACATGTACATTGACAACATATTGTATAAATTTATTCAGTCCGTAACAAGAGAGAAATAGAATCTCATTTTTAACCACCTGTGAGTAGACAGATATATTAATTTTCAAATATAATGTAATTAAATCTATTAAAGAAATGCTGAAGACATATGTAATAATACATAATGGGTGAGTATATGTAGATTTAAAAATATTTGTGAACAGTGCATGATCAAAGGATTATTCCATTCATTATTTATTATTACATATGTTTTCAGCACTTGATTAATTAACAGATTTATAACAAATTTATGTGACACTTTACAATGCTACTTTTTTCCTCAAGTATATATAAACATTTAGCTATAAATATATATGATTGATTATTTCCGTCATTTAGTTAATCTGTCAAACAATTTTAGAAAAACTCAAATTTTATTTATACTTTTCCAGATACAATATATTTGGATAAATATAATGTTTGAATTTTCCTAGAAGCATTTATTGAACTCAAATAGATTATGAAAATAGTCCAACACCTAATTACAAGTAAAATTCCACCAATACAAACCTTCAGATAAATATTTACTTGTATGTATATAAAGAAGAAAAAAAACCCACTCCGTTACGCAGACAAACAAATATTTAACTAAATCAGAAAATCTAATTAACAGAGAAAGTGAATAAAAGTTTACAAAAAAGGTTTGCACATACCTTCCGGATCTAAACGCACACGTTTATAAATGTAGTACATTCCAACTACAGCAAACAGCGCTAAAAATAAATAGAATAAAAAATTATTTAAAATTCAACTACATATATTTTATCAATTTTCACTAATAACAATTTTGAATTGTCAAGTTACAAGTTATTCATCATACGTGTTAAAAAATTTATCAACAAATTTAAATACACCCAAATACTTTAGAGCTAAATTCTAAACGTGACTGATAGCTTATTCATAAGAAATAATTCTCAGCATAGTCATAAAAGTTTGGGAAAATTGTCGACTAGTAACTAATGACAAAATTAGTGACTTGCAATAAATGTGTTATGGTACTCGACAAAAAAAAAAAAATATATAGGTTTTTTTCTTTTTAATTTTTAAAATATGTCGAAAGTTTTTTTTTTTTTATCAAAATCTATTTTTTAAATTTAAGTATTTTTATGGTTTACAGATATAAATGATAATTATTAATAGTAAACCTCTAATACTGTGCTGTTTCTTAAATATTATATATCTCTGTGCACTAACCTACCCGTAAATGGGTGAGTGCATGGAGACTTTCAGTGCTTCATAATAATAGATTTAGATAAAAATATATTTTGTGGGTTCATCCACGTATGATTTTGATTATGAATATACCGATATTTCAACTTGATCAAATTGTATTATATTAAATTACATTATAATCATAATCAAAATCATACATGGATAAACCTAGTAATCTGCCAGATTGTAATTATTTGATCACCATATGCTTTAAAAATAAAACTAAGTCATTTTTTATAACAATATATGTTTCATTTTCTGATATATTACCAAAATATTAGCAGTTTGTAAGAATAATAGAAATTCAAAACTTTTGGATATCACTGAACTAAGCTGATGATAAAAATATAGACCAGCAGAGTATAAATTAGAAGTGAACCTAGCTAGAGCATGACCATCTAAAAATTGGTAATTTGTATGTTTATCAATTAAGGGGATGGGTTAGAAAAACAAAATAGATTTTATAAACAGGATATTAAGAGTTAGAGAAATAAATATTATTCTTTTTATAAATGAGAATGCAATGCTCTCACTATGATTTTCATTTCAAATAAACTTTAATCACAATTAAAATGTATACAATGGAAAACTATTTACAATGATTCTAAATAGGCACTAATAGCTCTAATAAGTCTATAATAAACATACATAAGTCCTTATTTACCATGTGCTCTCGATGGCTTCCTAGCTGCTGGCGATGATTCACGTTGCTGATGCGAAGCCTGGTGAGTAGTCTTGGGTTTTTCTAGTGGCCCAACCCCGTGTCTCCCATGTGCACCTGACAACACATCAGGTTATTTGCTTCTGTGATCTTTACGTCCAAAATTTCTGTTCTTTATCTTGAGAATAGTCTGCTAACAGTCCCTGCTAAGAATAGGAACATTTGCTGCAGATGCTGCATATTCCAATCCTGTTAATTAATTCTCTAGCTTAAATTGATTCCAAGTTAAGTCTGCCAACCAGGATAAACAGGTTTTATTGTCCTTCTCCTTTATGTTAGTGAGTAGGTTAAACATGATATCTTCTATCGGTTGGTTAAGCCCTTTTTCAAATGCCATTTTGCATCTTATAGTCCATATGGCAAAGTTTACGAATGTAGGAAGTCTTATTGTCCCAAACGTGCCTTTATCCAAGGCCAGCTTTAACATTCATTGGACTGGACGGGCTTAACCATTTTTTTTAGGATCAAATTCCCAAATTAAAAATTGCCTGAGGCAGAAAGATTTGCTGATAAGACCATCCTAAATCTGCTGTTACAAAGAAAAAAATGTCAAGATTGTATTTTTACCCCCAAAAACTGCTCAGTGCTGTAATCTATTGATCAAAATATTGTTTGAAGTAATAAGACTAAATATATCTGATTAGTATTCGATCAGGCAATGATATCAATCATTACGCTCAATTACCGAAGGGCTGTAAAATCATTTAGGATATAACAAACCTAATAAAATCACCAATAGATAAATTATAACCAGATATTGCAAAGCTACATAATTTGAATCCAGAATTTCCAAACTTTCTAGACATTGATTGGGAATATTTCTGCAATGTAATTTTCGCTATACCACTCTTATGCAACATAGGGACTGGTTTCTATCTGCTTTTAACACTTTGTGAAGGGGTGTAATCATAAATATATGACCAAAGACATGTGAAAAAGATGTATGATGCCCAAGATACAAATTTCGTGCTAAACCAAAACTCATCAGATGACCCAAATCACTAACTTTTATATATATTTGCCATTGTTCAGTATATATATAGATTGGCAATTACTACAGATAAATTGGTAACTGACAGTCTTATTGCCATCACAACTTTACACAAACTACTTGATAGAAGTACATTAATAATTTTTATTAGTCATTCATTAGACTAGAGATTTCCACATATTTCTGTAATATAATTTTTACTACACCATTGTCCCTCAAGGTAGGGACTGGTTTCTATCCACTTTAAACGCCTTGTGGAGGGGTGTCATCATAAACATATGACCATGTCTTTGAACATGTTTATAATTACACTTCTCCACAAGAAGTTAAAAGCAGATAGAAATCAGTCCCTATCTTACATGAATGGTATAGTCAAAATTACACTATAGAAATATTATTCATTAAGGGGATAATCTCTAATCTAATGAATGACTAATAAAAAATACTAATAGACTGGGAAGTTAATATAAGAAATCAGACAAGATAAATTCTTTATCATAACTGATAAAAAAAAATTGGACAATATACATATTGAAGATCATAAAGAAGTATTAAATGATGAAGAATTACAAAAATGTATTAAGTCAATAGCAGAAAAGAAAGAAGAGATTCCCAATCCATGATTTAATCTATAAATAATAAAAAACATTCTAAGTAATTTTAATTGTTAAACCACTAAACATCACATGATCACTATTTCTTATGCTAGCACATTACCGTTATTAAAACAGGCAAAACTCTCCATACAGTAGTGCCACTCAGTGCCAACAGGAGTAATCAATGGATGCCAGAAGGCTTGTGCATAAAATCCCTATATAGTGCCTACTCATCCAATATCCCCAGACTAGTTTCTGGCCATGGTCAGTGAGGAGCTTTGGATCTGAGAGCAATGCACCTAGATCTTAGGATCTAATGCAACCCTCCGGCAGCCACCTTTTATCTCTACTTAACTACAAAACTATGAGAATAAAATTGAAAACAATAATATCTTCAATCTAAGCTCAATAGCTTATATAGTCATATGGGTCTGACCCAGTTCAGTACCCATACATTTTGGTGCCCTTGGCTCTTTAACAATCATAGCCACCACTATCCTATTAGGCAGGATTGGTGTTAAACCACTAAACATCACATGATCACTATTTCTTATGCTAGCACATTACTGTTATTAAAACAAGCAAAACTCTCCATACAGTACTGCCACTCAGTGCCAACCAGAGTAATCAATGGCTGGCATTGAGTGGCACTACTATAGGAGAGTTTTGCCTGTTTTAATTTTAATTGTTATTATCTATTTAGCTAAGTGTACAATATTTTTTAATACGTTTTTAAACTAAACAAATGTAATACCTCTATATACATTCAACTACAATTGCAAATTATTTATTGCGATGAAATTTTTATAACCAAAAAAAAAAAAAAAAATAGTAATTCTCTTTGGGATAACTTAAACAAATAATCAATTTTGGAATATTTGAAGTCTTAAATAATTTAGAAAAATCTGGCAATACAATAGATTTAGTATTGTATAGTTGGATGAAATCATAAAATTATTTTTTACTGACAGAGTTCAACATTAATCTTACCTAGCCCACATGCTACCATTCCTGGAATCATAGTAACGCTTGGATGAAATACTGCTTCAAAATTTCTATAATATAAATTTTAAAAGCAATGAAAATATTATATTAATAATATTGTATTATCACTCTATCAATAGTACTTAGTATTACAATTATCACAGTAATGTTATGTGTGTGTGTGTAACCAAGCTGAACAATCAGTATATTAATTATAAAAATCATACATGGATGAACTAACAAAGTACATCATTTATATATATATATATAATATGATATATATATATATACAAAGATATATGATACGGTACATGCATTAAGATCCACTGCAGTCAAGCTCAGCTTAAGAATATTAATGCCACATTAATTAGTAATTATCCATACACTCTTGTGGAATATAATTTTACATTAATATTCAACTAACAGTTAACTAATGATTGTATCTTTATTGAAAAAGGATTATTGTGTATATTTTTCTCTTTTAAAAAATATTGCATTTATAAAGTAAATCTCAATATATATATATTTAGGGAATGGCAAATGATGATAAGATTTATCTGCATGAAGAATGGCAAGAGACCTGTTCATGCAGAGAAAATTCAGTAAGCGAACTGTGATAATCATTAATGTCTACATAATATCTAATATTGTTTGCTGATGTTTCAGTAATATTGTAGTTATTTTTCAGGAAAATAAAATTTGGATTCCAAAGGGAACATTTGGTTGTAACTTTGTATTTATTGTTTCTCAAAATAAGTTACACTATATTATCTCTTTCAGAATCTAATCGCAAAACCGTTCTGAAAAAAATTACAAAAATATTAGTGTGATGTCAAGTAATTTCAAACATTCTAATTACCCGTAATAATAACCAGAACTGTCCATTTAACAGGTAAAACTCTCCATACAGTAGTGCCATTCAGTGCAAGCCAGAGTAATGAATGGATACCAGAAGACTTGTGCATAAAATCCCTATCTAGTGCCTACTCATCCAATATCCCCAGACTAGTTTCTGGCTTGTGGCCTTCGTCAGTGAGGAGCCTTGGATCTGAGAGCACTGCATCTAGATCTTAGGATCTAATGCAACCCTCCAGTAGCCACCTTTTATCTCTACTTAACTATGAAACTATGAGAATCAAATTGAAAACACAATATTTTCAATCTAAGCTCATTAGCTTATATAGTCGTATGGGTCTTCCTAATAGGATAGTGGTGGCTATGGTTGTTAAAGGGCCAGACAACAAAATGTATGGGCACTAAACTGAGTTCAGATCCATATGACTATATAAGCTAATGAGCTTAGATTGAAAATATTTTTGTGTTTTCAATTTGATTCTCATAGTTTTGTAGTTAGAGATAAAAGGTGGCTGCTAGAGGGTTGCATTAGATCCTAAGATCTAGGTGCAGTGCTCTCAGATCCAAGGCTCCTCCTCACTGTCAAAGGCCACAAACCAGAAACTAGTCTGGGGATATTGGATGAGTAGGCACTAGATAAAGATTTTATGCATAAGCCTTCTGTCATCCATTGATTACTCTGGCTTGCACTGAGTGGCACTGCTGTATGGAGAGTTTTGCCTGTTTAATAACAGTTATGAGCAAGCATAATAAATGGTGATCATGTGATGTTCAGTGGTTTATCTGTCCATTTACTGACTATTCTCTATACAATTTGTCTTTGCCTGACCTTACATATTGGAATACCAGGGAAAAAAAATTGACATATGTACATATATAAATTAAAATCACTGTAAATAGCCCACTGCAAGACAAAGGCATTTTCAATAACCCTTAAAGAAGGAACAGTTAAAAAAAAAACAATATTCATCACGTGTAAAATAATTTGACACTTTTTAAGCTGTTCCGTCCTTGTTCTGCCTCTAGCTAAGATTAACCGAGAAACCCATTTTCGGAGCAATAATTGGATAGCCAATTGCATTGACTATGGAAACCATCTGAAAACTAATCGTACATTTACTTGGAAATCAGCATTTACCTGAAAAAATTACCAAACTCCACCCAGATGCGGACAGAACAAAATAGGCTAATCTTAATATCGTAAACACTTATTAAAAAAAGTCAAATTAAAAAATGAGATTAAAATTAATAAACAGAAGTGAATTTCTTTATCTTATGTTCGTAATATTTACTAAGGCAATAAATCTAAAGCGTGCGGTTGAAAATGCGAAGGTAGGGACCTCTACAGGTCTTAACCACAAGCTTACGCATTGGAAGAAGTCCCTACCTTCGCATTTTCAACCGCACGTTATAGGTTTATTGCCTTAGTAAATATTACTTACGTAATCAATGTGCATGAAATAAATTTATAATTATCTTATGTTCCTAAATTATATTCAAAATTTAAAAAAGTTATTTTTAAAAATATAAGCATCAAATTGCATATTATATATGAAAGACCAGATTAGTAAGTCATGGTGAAATTAAGAATATTTTGTCTATGCATCTTAGACAGCACATTTATCAATATAATAAAATCTAAATCTGGTATCCTCAATCCAAATGAACCAAATGATAGGGGGGGAAAAAATAAAGGAACCTGGGTACATTGCTAATTCTAATTACATTTTGAATTTTAGTAGTATGTAACTGAGCATTCTATGGAATTTTGGTCATTAAATCATTTACATTTACTCTACCAGCTTTCCATTATATGCAAAATACTTCCTATAAAACTGCTTTGAAGAGTTTTGGAGATATTGAATCACACTGATAAGTACACCCTTCTCAACGTACCACCATATAATCTCATCATTGCTGTTGCATTTTGATAAATATTTTTAAGAATATGACAATATCTTGGGCCTACAGCTTGATGATTCAATGCTTTCTCACTGTAGAAATGATTAGATTCAAATGCTTTTTCATAAACTAAAATCAAGAGCATAATGATAGTTCTATAACTTCTCACAATACTTAGATGCAATCCATCGTGATATTACCATTTTAAATTATACAATATATTATTCTGCATGTTAAATATTTCATTTGTTTTTATTTAGTCTAGAAGCTAAGTAGTGGTGCAGCCCGCTCTATTTTGTTTACAGAAAATGAACTGATTGAGGCAGGAAAGAAATTGAAAAGTGGAAAAGCAAGAGGTTTAGATGGATGGGGAGCAGAGATGGTAATGAATTTAGAGCATAGGACAAAAGTAACGCTATTATCATGTTCTAATAAGAGGACACAGAAGAGTTTTTCCGGGTAGTTGGAGTAATACAAGATTATTATTTAAAAGGAAAGGGTAAGGATCATAGAAAGTTAAACAATTACAGACTGATAGCGGTAACATCAGTTTTATATAAAGTTATTTCGTATATGGTGGCCAGAAGAGTTGCAAAATGGATGGAAAAAAATAATGTAGTGATGCAAGGAGGTTTTAGTCAGATAGGCATATAGGATATAATTTATTTGCAGTTAAACAACTTGTGGATATGAGTAGGAATTCAAGTAAACAGTTATATATGAGTTTTATAGATATAGAGAAGGCATATGATAGAATAAATAGAAATAGATTATGGATAAATTTAACAAATTTGGGAATGAATGAAGCTTTAGTGGATATTATTAAGAAATTATATGAGAATAATTACTATATATATCAATTAGGGGATATAGAATCAGTTAAAGTTAAAAATGGGATGGGACTAAGGCAAGGATACTCTATGTCAACTATTTTGTTTTTGTTGTATTTGAGTGAAATGGAGAGAGCAATAGAAAGACTAGGAAGAAGGATAGAGATACCGTTAATAAGTGGCAAGGGAGCATATACTTTGTCGGGTCTTTTTTTTGCGGATGATGTCTTTTTGTGTGCAGAAAGAAGAGAAGATATGGAAGTTATGCTGAGGATATGCGCTAGGGTGGGTAAAGAGATGGGGATTAAATTTAGTGAAGAAAAATCAAATATATTGATGGTTAATACTGGGTAAAGAGAAGATGTAGAATTTTTATTGATGGATATAAAGTTAAGTGTGGTGAATAGATATAGTTATTTGGGAATCATCTTAAGTAATCAGAAAAATTGCTTGGATGAATGGGAGAAAAAATTGATAAATGAAGCAAAGAGAAGAAAGGGATTGAGAAAGAAATTAACAGTGTTTGTATATAATAAATATGATGTAGCTAGAATTGTATGGAAAGGAGTGGCAGTAGCAGGGCTAACATATGGCAATAATGTGTTATGTGTTAGTAAAGGGGTATTAGATTACTTAGAAAAAGTACACAGGGAAGTAGGAAGACATGCAGATGTGTGGACAGCAAAGGAGGCAATTCAAGGAGAAATGGGATGGTCAAGTTTTTATATAAAAGATGCAAAAAGCAAAATGAAAATGTTCGGTAGATTGCAATTTATGGTTAATAAAAGAATATCCAAAATAGTATTTAATTGGGTTATGATTAAAGGACAGGCAACAAGATGGGTGAAAAAGATAATGCGGTATGCAGAAGATTTGGATAAAGAATTTATATCAGTATACTTGTACAAGAGATGGGATGATTGTGTTAGGAGGATTGTTGAGTATTATAGTGGTAAGGAATGGGATAGAAGAATAGATGCATTAATAAAGAATAGGGAGTTGGAGAGTAAAAAGTTTAATGTACATAGAAGTAAATGGAACATTGGGTGAGAGTTAATTTATGATAATAGCAAGGAAAGTAGTTTACTGTTTAAGGCTTGAACAGGATCTTTAGTAACAAGGGAATATACACGTAAATAGAAAAATATGGGTGATTTAGTCTGCAAGTTATGTAAGGAAGGCATAGAAAATATTAGGCATCTGTTGATTCAATGTAAATGCTTGAAAGCAGAAAGGGTACAAATAATGAAGTTATGGAAGACTAAATATAAACAAAGTGATTATACAGAAAGTGGGTTATTGGTTTTTTATGCTGGATTTGGGAACAGATAAGGGGGATTTAGATGTGAAGGCCATGGAGTTGACAAAGATTATGTCATGGAAATGGGATGGAGCAGGATATGGGGAAACTTAGGGTGGGGAATGGAAAGGGAAGGTAAAGTGGCTAACAGGTTTCTCTGGATATAGTTGCTGAGAGAATCTTGACTCCATATAAGAAGTTACAATGCATCACATCCCATAATAACTCTGGCATTAATACCGATTGATATTAATTTATTAATACTTCATTCAGTCCAGTTTTCAATTGTTTAACAATATATATATATATATATTTTAAAATGAAAATATATTTGTTTTCATTTTTGCACACAAGGAAGATCTAATCAGGGAAGCATTAAAATTTCAATCGATGCAGATCTGGAATGGTGCAATTAGTAGCTTTTTTTATTACGTTCATCAAGAAGTAAGACAAGTTTTAATTTAAGAACCTATTTTTATATCCCAAATAATTCTGTTTATTTTAATAATACTTTTATTAATAAAATAAAGTATATTTAATTTTTATATGTACTAATTGTTTTTGAGACAGGTATTGTGTTCATTAAATTTTAAATTGCATTTCCAGCTTTTTGGAATTGACTCTTCCATTCTGTTATTAGCAACTTTTTGTTTTCTTATAAAACAAGCAGCTTTTGTATGAATCATACATTTGCAATATCTGCACACTGTTTATTGGTGTGGACATTTAGTGTGTGTGTGTGTATTGGTTGATAACATCTATGTTTTTTACTGATTTATACAATCAGCGACTTTTACTATCAACTGAATGCTTGACTGACTCGGTTTTCTGCTCAACAATTTGAATGCTATAGTTCCATTTTCTTGAATGGACTTACTTGACTGGCTGCTGATTTTTCCACAGTCACTTTGAGACAAAACAAAATCAAATGTTATGTCAGATACATTATGAGTTTGACCCTGAAGTTGTGGTCTGCCGTGCCCTAGGCAGAACAATCTCACAGAGCTTTGAGGAGGAAGTTTTTGAATTTGCATTTTAAATCTAGTTTTTTTTATTCTGATAGGAAAATGCCTAGCTTATTCCTCTTCCTATGTACAGAGATTGAAATGATATCTCTGCATTATCATTAGGGTGTTGAGCAGAAAAAAATTATTTTAATAGAGACAATTATAACTTCTAGTAACAGAGTGAAATCATTTTTTTCTCTTCCGAACTCCATATTAGCTGTCCATTTTATCTCATCCCATTACTTTCCATATTGTATAATTATCTATCTATAGCTCCAAAATTATACATCTTTTCTCTACTTCAGCATTCATATGCTGCCACTAGCTTTTTTTGTTCTTCAGTGTATAAATTCCATCTATAATCATTCTTGATATCTAATCTCATGTCAGCTGTTGGTTTTGAACCGAACCTGTAAATTTAGCCAAACACAACAGTATTACTCTTGACCATTACACTTCAATATGAAATCATCTAGTGACAAATGTTTCCGCCATAATTTCAAAGTTAGTCCATGCTACTTTCCAATTTCCAAGTACATGTAGAATAATTGCAAATTATTCTCAAAGAAGTACAAATCCTGTTTTGCCTTTTCCTAGTTCTCGAGAATTCCATATCTGCTACAAAAACTTATAAGAAAATGCCTAGTTTTATTGTTTCCATTATCTTTTGCATCTTCATTTCTAATAATAGGATGGATAGATGACAACCATACCATGGTTCACTTTGCAAGCAGTATGGTACGTGAAATTAACACCATGTAGAAACCAGACTTCATTTTGACGAATTACTAGTTAGAGACAGCAAATTATGAAAACAAAAAGCTAATAATAATCTGAATTATAGAAATATTATGAGGATATGTGGATGATAATCACAGAGCTAATAGTCATAGGTTCTTGAAAGGAAGAACAATTATTTGGTATTAGCAACCACAAAATACCTCAAGGGCAAGATAAAATTTTTACAGACATTTTATGTAGAAACAGATCATAGATTTGAAAAAGATTGTATAAAAATGATTAATTACACAAATAATAGAAGGGATAGTAAAATTAAAGAGGCAATCTTGATTAAGAATATAAAATAAAATCTTAATAGGGATTTTGGGGTTAGAACAATAATTTTATAAACAGTTATTAATAATAGTTAGAATTTGAAAAAGGTTAAAAGAATAAAGTTAAAGAAAATGACAATAGAGGGAATGTTAAATAAGTATAAAATTTGAAATGTAGCCAGTTGGGTTTTGGAAATAGAATTGTCAAGAGGTAAGTAATTTTTGTAATGTAAAAAAATAATTTGTAATGTGGGAAAAGTTAATTGATAAAGAATATTTAATAAAATAAGAAAAGATTAGAAGTTGATTTTATAATATAAGTAAAATAATATGTATTAAATAGTAGAATAAATGTTAAAGTTTACAATTATTATAATAAATATTTTTAAAAAATAAAGTGATATAAAATAAATATCAATAGAATTATTTAAAGAGTAAAGTAATAAAATGGAAAATTATTATTTGTAATGGTCAGATTAAAATGTATATCTATTTTTGTTTATATTGTGTATTTAATTATGTATATGAATATGTGGATAAGTTTCTTAATTGTATAGTTATATATTTGAATATTGTAGCTCTGATGATGACTACAAGACAGTCGAAACTGTTAGTTTGATATAAATAAAAGTATTGATAAAGGGTTTAGGAAAGGTGTAAATGGTATATGTAAAACTTTATTCATTCAGAAACTATTTTAAAATTTTGGCATAAAAGGAAAATTACAGCAGTCTTACAACCAAACAGTCCAGAAATTATCAAAAAATTATCATCTAACATTATTATACCAAATTAACAAAAATTTTTCCAATAGTTGAGAACTATTTACCTATAGACCAGGCTGAGTTTGGTTTTTAAAAATAAATGAAATTGCTACTATTTTTACTGATCTAGCCTTAACTTGATTCTATTTGAAAAAAGAGACCTCTAAAAGTTTCTAAGATTTAATTTTCTCACCTAATTTATTTAATATATTCATCCTAACTTTTCAAATTCAAAAATTGATCGTTTATTATCCAAGATGATATTGCTTTGATTTCACAGTAGATATCTTTTCCAAAAATATGTCTTTTAATAAAATATAAAGTTTTAAATTTCTTTTCAAAGATTTGGATCTAATTTCTAATTCAACAAATATTATATTCAAATTTTCATATATACGACATGAAAAAACATCTCTTAATCTAAATACAATCTTTTTGCAGCTAGAAAACATGATAACTTAAGCTACTTAGAGCTAACTTTGAACCATAGACTAACTTAACTTCTTTAATTATAGCTATATTTTCAGTTTTAAAAAAAAGTTTAAGATTTTATTTAACTAAAGATTCAGACAGAGATAATTAAAGAATAGACAGTTATCATCTTAATCCATTAAAAATAGATTTAAAACAGGCAATACTCTCCACACGTTGTACCGGTCAAAATAGTATGCTCACTTAACAAGATTCAAATCCTAAGCAAAAGTACCTCGAATCCGATCATGCTCGAGATACACAGGTCTGGAGCAGTCCTGAATTCTAACCTATTTGCCTATTCTTCGAATCTCTGACTCAATGAACAACAATTCTGATGACACAGTAAAATTATTTTAAATCCGTGCCCAGAAGCAAAGCGGTAGAGCATAAGATCAGAATGATGATGATGATCGAGGTCGGAGTAGCCCAGTTATTACATTATTATGGTTATTTATTAATGCTAAGCTCTTAGCTAAAGAAAATAATTCTAAATATTAACTAGAAACTAATAATTCAACACAAACCAGGATTAACACAAAAATATATATATTTAATGAATGCAGAAAACGCATATATATGTTACAAAATTGTTTCACGCTTGGAGTGATTTTATACATTTTGAAAACTTGGGATTTGTTTTATAAAATCCTCATTACATCAATTATTTAATAAATACCATTTTATAGAATGTGTTATAAGTTGTGCGGGGTTAATATGCCAAAATGTGGATGTACAAAATAATCTACAAGATCGGAACAGATTCGGATTACAGAAGGATACACGATAATTTAACGTTAATCATTTTGACAAATAAATATAAATTTACGGTCTCAATCATTTATTTACCATCTTAAAATCATTACATATGTTTGATAAGCATTGTTTGGACAAACAATGCGCAATATTTACTAGAATAAATTATACAAATTGATTTGCGTCTCTGGGAATCGATAAAGCTTTTTAAAGGAAAACAATTTTTAGATCAACATACTGAACGTATTTTACGAAATGAATCTTTATCTTTAACACATTATTGCGACTTACTAAGATTAGACGGACGGATGATCAAATTAAAGAGCAAAGTAACGGTACTAGCATACAATAACGAAAATAAGGCCTCATGGCGATTGTGGATATTTTATCATTTAAAAGAATACTTTGAAACGAACTTAGATTGGATATGTCCACGCCTTCTGGCGGAGCGATATCAAGAGAGGGTCTGGGTTTGAGAGCCCAGAATCTGGATGTGCTGACTTCTGCAGCACATAAATATCATAACCCTCGTAAACTTTATGTTTCCACAGGAAGCATTGTACCTGATTGTGAACGATTCTGAGAAGTAGGATGGGAGCTTTAGACGTTCCCAATGACTAAACAATCAAGAAATGGAGAAGATAAAATATCAGAATAATGGAAATGTATGCCAGCAACGTTATTGGACATGAATATAAGTTTTATAATATAATTTTCAAACTTGGAAATTGTCTAACCTCTTGAGCAATAATCTGTTTTCAATTCTGAGTCATTTAACTAATCATAATGAATAATAACGCTTCTATTTATAATATTATTAAACTAACAACATTTATATTTAAAGAATCGATTCCCAAATACGTATTAACAGGTAGAATTTGCCCTTCAGGCACCAGCAAACAGGAATGGATTAATTATATGAAGATTCACGATCTTTTTAAAATAGAAAATTAAAGCAAAATTCATCCACAGTAAAAGTTTTTAATTTACTTTAAAAATAATGAATTTAAAATGAAACCAAACTCGCGAGCAATTTCTATTTAATATAGACAAAACTTTATTGAGAAGTTTTAAATAAAGCCCACCCTTTTTCCAAGTAAAACAATTATTTTCCCCCTTACTTGCGAATTTAGCGATTTTGGCATATTAAAGAAAATAGATTATATTTATACATTAAACAAAATACATAAAATCTTAATGGAATCGCCCACATTTATATATATAATTTAATTAAGCGTGAAAGGTAAGTTAAAATACATGATATTAATAAAAGATTACTGAGAGAGTTTAAAAGCAAAATTTAGCAGAAGCTTATAAAATAATATATAAATTAAGATATGAAGGTTGAACTATAGATTACAAAAGTATTGACTTATGAAGGCAGTTCTACGTTAAAAGGTTACCTAAGGAAAAAAAACAGCATAGCGGCATCATTAGCAATCAGCAGTCAGAAGTAATCATGTTGTATGGTCAGCTAGATGGAACATGGCAGTGGCAGGCAGACAGTTCTTCGAGAGAAGAAGAAAAAAAGGTGCTTCTTTTCTACTCACAATTCATAGCACGAACTTCTCTTGACTTCTTAAAATGTTACGGTCTTGAAACCTTTCGAAAGTAACTGACTGAAAAAGAACTCAACTCAACTGACTCAAATCTCAACTCAAAACTCCAACTCTTTTGTTCTATGGGCCTTTTTATCCACCTTAATCCCGCCAAGAATGCAATCTCAGTTGCCCACAGCTATCTCTTAATTAAAAAAACATGTTTGATTAGTAAAATATTTAATTAACAAAATAAAACAGATAAGGCTGGAAATACCATTTTAGCTATTTTTAGAGATTTGAAAACAACTAAAAAAGAATTTTAATTAAGATTTATAATTTTAATTAATGAAAACAATCTGACTATAGATAAAGATAATTTCAGTATTTCAAGCCCTCCCCATCTTTCTTTGTCGTTACATTCCACTAGTTTAATTAAATACACATATATAAAAAGATATTTACAATTATATAAAGAAAACATCTAATATTCAGCAATAAATAAAATTATTGCTTCGTTCATATATATATACGCATCACTCACCCTACTGTTTTACTTTGCTAAATATTTTATTAATGTTTTTGGATCATTATGCATACAGTGTGTGGGTGAATGGCATATATTTACAGTGAGGTCTGAATTGCAGGCCCCATAGGAGGTTAGTGTAGATGGTTAAGCATGAAGCTCAATGATGATTAGACATTGACTGCTTCAACGTATTGCCACTCAGTGCAAACCAGAGTAATCAATGGATGCCTGAAGGTTTGTGCATAAAATCCCTATCTAGTGCATCCTCATCCAATATCCCAGACTAGTTTCTGGCTTGTGGCCTTCGTCAGTGAGGAGCCTTAAATCTGAAAGCACTGCACCTAGATCTTAGGATCCAAGGCCACAAGCTAAAAACTAGTCTGGGGATATTGGATGAGTTGGCACTAGATGGGGATTTTATGCACAAGCCTTCTGGCATCCATTGATTACTCTGGCTTGCACTGAGTGGCAATACGTGTAGAGTTTTGCCTGTTTTAATAACAGTTATAAGCAAGCATAAGTGGTGATCATGTGATGTTTATTGGCTTAAAAAATAGATTTAGATAATAATTATAATCAGCAGATGAATTAAGAAAAAATATAATCCCCTCTCTAAGAATAATTATGACATAAATTAAAAAATAGAATAATTCTCCAGAAACAAAAAAAATACACTAACAGAACATAGGTCATAGAAAAAGGAAAGCAGAACATAAGGTGGGCACTTTGATTCTGAAGACTGATAGCTGCAATAAAAGAGGAAGTTCCAGCCCTGGTAAGCCTAGCCAGAAGAATGAATTCATAGACCTAGGAACTTTTTGCAGGTTAGTATTTGATATTGTTTTATGTGCCACAGGTTTTATATCTTATGTAATTTATTGTATTATATAAGAATGCATTTTATGCTAGATTTTGTAAATACATATTGAGCTGGTATTTTTCGGCCAAACCAGCTCATATAGATACACCCACACATTTTTTATTTTTAAAGAAAAAAAAATGTGTATATTATTTTATTTTAAATACGATTTTAAAATAAAAGTTTTTATATATAAATTGATATTTTTTTTAATTGAATTATATTAAAATAGAGATTAGGGTGGAATTTTAAAAAGCTTTTCTTAGAAAAGGTTTCTTTTGTTTCTAATTCTGGGAAATAAAAAAGGGGGGAAAAAAGGAAATATAGATTTTTCTTTTTCTAATTAGTTCTATTGTTGAAACTTTAATTAGAGAAGATATTTTGTTATCTATTGCGTTCACCAACTTGGAATATGGCTATGAAATTAGAAGTGGTGAATATTGACTTGAGAGACTAAAAAAGACTTAAATTGCAGGATTACCTTTTGTTCAAAAAGTATTGATATTTTGTCTGTCGGTCGTGACCATTTGCCTGAGTTCGATTCAGTACAGGCTTATCCAGAACCGAAAAAGCTAAATAAAATATAAATAATATTTTAGAAAGTGCCAAGAATATGTTGAGTAGTTAATAGACCACAGAACTTTTCCCATTGGGAACGTCTCCGCCAGGAAGTGCCATGGAAACGATGAGCCAAGAAAGGAGTACTTGTAGAGCTAGCTGAGTGCATGAGACTAGAATGGAAATAAGACAATCTTTGGATGAAGGAAACCTTACTACCACAGATGGAATCAATTCACTTAGCGATCAGGGTAAACAGACTTTTTGTTTTTTTTTGTTTGTTTACAAGCAGTATTCTTGATATGTATATATAAACCATAACAGCACGCAGGAATAGTGAAACGCCTTCACTACACTCTCAGAGAAAAAAAAAGTTTCAACAGTAGAAAAGGATGTTTAAATTTTTTTGATTATTTATTTTGTTAATATATTTTAGTATGTTTGCTTTTCTTACATGGACTAACAGTAAAGATATATAGTCAGAAATAATAATTATACCCTTGTGTTAAGATCAATAAAAAAAAGAAAAGAAATTGGAAAGACTAGCAGAGTTTCAAAATTGGGTTTAACGTTTGCAGAAGGGGGTTTGAATGTGTTATTAAACACATTCTTATAGTAAATATTTAAGAACATGCCTTGGTTTTATTCCCCATGAGTATTAAGGACTGTCAATACATCATATGATCACCATTTCTTATGCTTGCTTATAACTGTTATTAAAACAGGCAAAACTCTCTATACGTATTGCCACTCAATACAAGCCACAGTAATCAATGGATGCCAGAAGGCTTGTGCATAAAATCCCGACTCATCCAATATCCCCAGACTAGTTTCTGGCTTGTGGCCTTCGTCAGTGAGGAGCCTTTGATCTGAGAGCACTGAACCTAGATCTTAGGATCAAATGCAACCTTCCAGCAGCCACCTTTTGGCTCTACTTAACTACAAAACCACAAGTCTTAAATTGAAAACACTATAATATTTTCCATCCAAGCTCATTAGCTTATATAGTCATATAGATCTGAAGTCAGTTCAGTACCTATACATTTTGGTGACTTTGGTTCTTTAATAACGATAGCCACCACTATCCTATTAGGCAGGATTGATTTTAAGCCAATAAACATCACATGATCACCATTTCTTATGTCTGCTTATAACTGTTATTAAAACAGGCAAAACTCTCTACACGTATTGGCCACTCAATGCAAGCCAGAGTAATCAATGGATGCCAGAAAGCTTGCGCATAAAATCCCCATCTAGTAAAGGTACTGAACTGAGTTCAGACCTATATGACTATATAAGCTAATGAGCTTGTATTTAAAATAATATAGTGTTTTCAATTTAAGAATCATGGTTTTGTAGTTAAGTAGAGATAAAAGGTGGCTGCTTGAGGGTTGCATTAGATCCTAAGATCTAGGTGCAGTGCTCATATCCAAGGCTCCTCACTGACGAAGGCCACAAGCAGAGTTGGATGAGTAGGCACTATATGGAGATTTATGCCCAAGCTTTCTGGCATCCATTGATTACTCTGGCTTGCATTGAGTCGTAATACGTATAGAGTTTTGCCTGTTTTACCAACAGTTATAAGGAAGCATAAGAAATGGTGATCATGTGATGTTTATTGGCTTAAAACAATCCTACCTAATAGAATAATGGTGGCTACAGTTATTAAAGAACTAAAGTCACAAAAAATGTATAGGTACTAAACTGAGTTCAGACCTATATGACTATATAAACTAATGAGCTTGGATTGAAAATATTATAACAATTTCAATTTAAGACTCATGGTTTTGTAGTTAAGTAGAGATAAAAGGTGGTTGCTGGAGGGTTGCATTAAATCCTAAGATCTAGGTGGTGCTCTCAGGTCCAAGACTCCTCCTGACGAAGGCCACAAGCCAGAAACTAGTCTGGGGATATTGGATGAGTAGGCACTAGATGGGGATTTCATTTGCCTGTTTTACTGATTATCAATACCCTTGTATTAAGAGAAAGTGTGTGTTCCTTCGAGAACGATACGTTAAACTAGCAATAAGATTGATAGAGTGGGAAGTGAAAGGTTGAAATGGGAATAAGAAGTGGGAAGAAAGAAAAAGAAAAACTTGGATATAATTATAATAGTTATATGAATAAATAAACCATAATTCAAAAATAAAATTGCTGTTTAATTCTGTTATTTAAAACTTTAAGTCTTATTTAATTTTTTTTTGTTAGGCCGAACATGTTCTTGATATATTACATTTTTAAGTTACCATTCGTATATAAATAAAAATATGATTGTTGAGAGTATCTCACAATCTGGTCCTAGGTTATTGCCAGTGGCGCCCATCTTCAGTGATTTTGGGTTATAATTTTTGGGGATAAGGAGTACTCAAATTCGATCGTGACAAAATGTCGTGGCACAATATATTAATAATTAAAATAGAAAATGTTTTAATATGAGTTGCTTATTTAATTTATCAAGGTTCATTATCGAGAATCATGATAAAAAAATTAGCATCAATAAGCTGGTCCAGTGGATTAAACCATTGGGTAAAGAAAGAATTTGTAAAAAAAGAACAAATTAATGCAGGTGAAGAAAATGTGAAATCAATTAAAAATTGGGATGAAAGTACATTTTATAGAGAAGGAACACAGAAATTAAAGGCATTCAAAAATTTGAAAATATTAAAAGAAGCAAATATAGGAGAGTTCAACATTAATAACAGCAATAAATGACCCAAATTATTTTGAATAATTGAAATTTTTTTTTTCCTAAATGATATTAAGAAAAATGCAAAATTGTGTTATTAGGTTTGCCTAGCACCAAAGAAATAGACTTGACAAAAAAATTTATGCAGTCCTAGTAAGCCCGATGAATTTATCCATGTTGAAGTGATTAGAAAACTAAATAGCTATTTGTCTCATTTTTAACCACCATGTAGATAAACTATATTTGAGGAATAGGTGTCAAGAAAAGAGAGATTTATCCAATTACGATATGATTCTCAGGAATTTAGTAAAACCTTATGATTTTAAAAATTTTATAGAAAAAGCTCCTCTTGATTAGTTTATTTGGGGTATATCTAGGGACAAGCTCACATATCTATTGGCAAAAACCATTTGATTCAATAAAGAATCAATTCAGATAGAAATAGTTTACACATTGGTTTTAGATCAAGCAAAAAATTTCCAGAAACTAAAACCAACTGACAAGTCCGAAAAATTTGTAAGATAAAAAATGGATTAATTTTGGATAGTACTGAAAAATATCAAAAAATTTGTAGAACGAAATGTGAATGAAAAAATTAACGATGCAATATATTCAATTATAGAGACTATTTGGAAAAAAATTAGTAAATCCAAAATAAAAAAAACTGAACAGTTAAAATCAAAAGCTATTAATTCTAAAACAATTGATGAAATTAAAAAAAAATAAAAGATCAATCCAATCGTTAATTCCAATATATAGTATATATATATTCAGAGAACATTAAAAAGGAAATCAATTGTGGATAGCATTTCTATAATATCAAATAACAATTGGAAAAAAATTAGAAGAAAAATTAAATTTAAATCATATGTATACCAAACCTACAATAATAACTAAGGATGTGAATGGGAACAGCATCAAACTGGCAGGATTAGTAAAAAATCTATACAAAATTAAATAATAGAGGTGTGATGGTAAAATTAGATATTGTTCGGAAAAATATTAATCCAATTCTAGTAAATGAATGGTTTAAATTACTAGGGATAGAGTTTAACATAATAAAAAATTCCAAAGCTCTAACTTAAGAGTAAATAAAATTAGCATTCAACAGAATTAGATACAACATAAACACCTCTCCAATGAAATTAATGATTATTAACAATGCTAAATCAACTTTCCACAAACCAAAAAAATGGCGTGAGGCAGTGAAGCTATGGCAGAGATCATGTGAACTATGCTGGTCCATATAAAGGACATATAATATTAAACCACTAAACATCACATGATCACTATTTCTTATGCTAGCATATTAGTTATTAAAACAGGCAAAACTCTCCATACAGTAGTGCCATTCATTGCCAACCAGAGTAATCAATGGATGCCAGAAGGCTTGTGCATAAAATCTCTATCTAGTTTTGCCTGTTTTAATAACAGTAATGTGCTAGCATAAGAAATAGTGATCGTGATGTTTAGTGGTTTAACACCAATCCTGCCTAATAGGATAGTGGTGGCTATGCTTCTTAAAGAGCCAAAGACACCAAAATGTATGGGTACTGAACTGGGTTCAGATCCATATGACTATATAAGCTATTGACTTAGATTGAAAATAGTGTTTTAAATTTTATTCTCATAGTTTTGTAGTTAAGTAAAGATAAAAGGTGGCTGCTGGAGGGTTGCATTAGATCCTAAGATCTAGGTGCAGTGCTCTCAGATCCAAAGCTCCTCACTGACGAAGGCCACAAGCCAGAAACTAGTCTGGGGATATTGGATGAGTAGGCACTAGATAGAGATTTAATGCACAAGCCTTCTGGCATCCATTGATTACTCTGGTTGGCACCGAGTGGCACTATTGTATGGAGATGTCTGTTTTAATGACATAATATTGATAACAGTATATGCATATTCAAGATGGGTTGATTTGCAGTTAGTAAAAAATACATAAGTTCAGAAAAAACTATGAAAGGGATTTCAGAAGTGTTAGTTTCAGATAATGAAACTTCTTTCATTCCAGAGAAATTTGAAAAGGCACTAAAAGAATGAGATGTGCCACATATATTAAACTACTTTATCATTCTTAGTCAAATGGATTACTGGAAAGGATGTCCAGAAATTAAAAATGATTTAACAAAACTAATAATACTGCTATACATGTCATTGTTTTGCCAACATGCAAAACCTCGGCCTTCAATAAAAAGACTCTAAAAGAATTATTAATGAAGAGAATTAGAACTAAATTGGTTCTTGCTAACCAAAACCAAAGCAGAAGTAGCATTCATAAAAAGAAATGTAATCAATAAAATTTAGGTTCAAAACAGTTTAAGAAAATGTTGGATTAAAGAAAGCATAGAAATTGATTTTTCCAATATCATAGTAAAAGTAAAAGCAGACAATGATGGTGAATATAGACATCGCGTAAATTACAAACTGTTGAAATAAAAGTTCCAGAAGCAGAAAAGTACAGATTTCAATTAGAAATCACTGAAGGAACACTGAGGAACCTTTGAGAGAAACAGAACAAGCATAGATACTTAGCTCAGAAAACAAGAGAAGCAAAAAAAGCGTTGTATTTACAAGATTATGCCTGTCGTTGAGATTAAGTGTAAAAAAAATCAGCATTTCTGGAGTAGAGAGAGGTAATGCTAAGTTTGTAAAAAAAATAATAAAAATGAAAAAAATATGTTTCAATTGATTTTTAAAAATTAGTAAAAAGTTAATGATTTTATTTAATTAAAGATTCAAACATAAATAATTTAATCAGAGTTACCATTTTAATCTATTAGAAATGTATATTGAATCAGCAGATTAATTAAGGAAAGATAATCCACTCTACAGAAAAAAAAAAAAAACTATAATATTAATTAAATTGAAAAATATGATAATTATTTCAGAAGAAAACAAATAGATAATTGAATATAAGACAATATAAAAAAAGAGATTATTTAGAAGGTACCTAGATTCTAAAAACTGAAGGCTGCAGCAGAAATTTTCAACCAGGTATGTATAGCCTGAAAAACAGGCAAAACTCTCCATGCAGTAGTGCCACTCAGTGCAAGCTACAGTAATCAATGGATGCCAGAAGGCTTGTGCATAAAATCCCTATCTAGTGTCTACTCATCCAACATCCCCAGACTAGTTTCAGGCTTGTGACCTTTTTCAGTGAGGAGTCTTGGATCTGAGAGCACTGCATCTAGATCTTAGAATGTAATGCAACCCTCCAGCAACCACTTTTTATCTCTATTTAACTACAAAACTATGAGAATAAAATTGAAAACACAATAATTTCAATCTAAGCTCATTAGCTTATATAGTCATATGGGTCTGAACTCAGTTCAGTACCCATACATTTTGGGGATCTTTGGTTCTTTAATAACCATAGCCACCACTATCCTACTAGGCAGGATTGGTATTAGACCACCAAACAACATAAGTTCACCATTTCTTAAGCTTGCTCATAACTGTCATTAAAACAGGCAAAACTCACCATATAGTAGTGCCACTCAGTGCAAGCCAGAGTAATGGCATTACTGTATGGAGAGTTTTGCCTGTTTTAATAACAGTTATGAGCAAGCGTAAGAAATGGTGATCATGTGATGTTTGGTGGTTATAGCCTGAAAAGTGAATTCGTAGTTCTGGGAACTTTTTGCAGATCACATTTGTTTTATTATTTATTTTATATGTTATAGAATTTTATAACCTATATAATTTATTGCATTATATAAGAATGTATTTTATGCTAAATTTTATAAATATAAATGCTAAGAAAATATTGTTTTAATATGAAATGCCTACTTAATTTATTAAGATTCGTTATCGGAAGTCATGATAACAAAAGTTTAGATCAATATCCACTTCATATTAAATTAAAATTTCTAAGCAGAAAATGTGTCTTTGAGATAAGACAAAACAATTACCTAAATTAATTTCTAGGAATAATCAATCTCCTGGGAAATCTGACTGGAACGAGTTGCAATGCAAGCCCCTTTAAAACCAGCTTCCGTTGGTAAATAGGGTGCTCATTTTTAGGAAATTCAATTAATTATTACCATGAAAAATATTACTGGTACACTTAAGGACTTTCTTTACAATAAAGTCTTTTCTTTCACATATTCCTCCATCAGATATCAGAACATAAGTTACCTCACAGAAAGTTAATAAAGGGCTATTTAAAAAAAAAAAAAAACAGATTTGTCAATAATTCATGATAATTTCATTATATAAAACTCATCTCAAATTAAGATCTTTATGGATGGTTATCAAATATTTTTCAAATGATCAAAAAATTATTGCATAAAAAATTGACTTTTTATGAAGTTACAAACACCTTTTTTCATGCACAAATATAAAGCCAGCTGGATTTGATCTTAAATGTTGGTGGAATTTCATTAATAGATTCTGCAAAATCCACGGTCATTAATATACTTACTTCATATATGCAATTTATCAGCCACTGACCCTTGCAGATGAATTCAAATACAAAGCATAAACCACATCAAAATTACAATAAAATGATAGAACCGATTAATTTTATAAAGCCACTAAGGGATCTCTCTCCTGGTTGGAATCTCTACATTCCTTTATATTTTGTAATAATTCTGCTGCCTGCAGAGCGTGTATATGTTTATATGAAAACAATTATATTAAGCACACACAAACATCAAATATAATTTAGCCAAGACTGCAAATTTTCATTTAAAAAGTCTTAAATGTTTCTAGAATGCAATAATTGAAAAACTCTTGTGATTCAAATGACTCCAGAGAACGAGATACTATTAAAAAAGCACAAAAGTAACTGTGCCTAAGAAGCAGATAGTTCGTAGAACTAATTAATTGCCATATACATGGTCTCCGACCGCTGAAGATGTAATGAAGTAATCAAGACTATATATAAAGATCTACTTAATCTCCATTATTAAACATACCTCAGAACTCGTATCGAAAGCAAATAATTTTGTAAAATCAATATTATACATGTCATTCGCATTGCTTGTATTAAATTTAATGATTTCAATTTAAAATACATTTGATATTTTCATTGTGGCATTCAACTCGCTTTGCCTACGATCTTAACTATATAACGGTCTAAAGTTCGGACAGAACAATGCGTTGTCTAAAAAAATAAGTCCATATGGTAAATAAATCTCCGTTTACAAAGTTTCACTAATAGCAAAGACTGTCACCTTTTCCTGTATTAATAATTCTCGCAAAGTTGTTAGATTTTTACCCTCTACTTTTGCATACACCTACCGGTCGCGTCAGACAATTTTTATAATAACCCCTCCACACAACTAAATATAAATACATTTAGATATTAAATTATATAGCATTTTTATGATTGCTTTCTCAATAACTTTCGTTAGAAAAATAAATAATTCAAGATAACAATGATAATTGTAAATAAAAATGAAACTAAATAAAAACTTAAAGTTATTAAATTAAACTAAATAAAAACTTAGTTATTAAATAGATAGCTCACACAGAAACAATTTGTTAATATTTGTAATAAAAATATTAACAAAATGTTAAATAGTAAGGTTTGATCTCTTTATATAAAATTTACCAAGAGACAAATCGAAAATGGAACGAATCCGTAACTACTCAGTTATTCGCCATTGGTCGGCCAACAATAGCACATTTCTCGTGGATGTTTCGAGAATGAGATTAGCCAACTTCCGCTGATTACTTTATAAACATTCTTTTGTGTAAATGTTATACCAAATATCATGTTGAAAAACTTGGCAATGGCGACATAATTTATTGAATCGTAATAATTAATTATTGTTTTGTACCAGTGTTTTAATTTTGAAATGATGTACTTGATATATATTTACATTATCGCTATTAAATCGATTATCTAATATTTACTTAAACATTAGATAATCGAAATAAATATAAAAAATAACTCTTCCCTTAAAAATAGCCCATTAACTTCAAAATATATATACAATCCACGCACGAACTTTTTTATAAATCTTGATGTCTTATAATATGAACTATTATAATGTCCAATAATATATACTAACATTTCGACTATTATTTTATAATCTTTTCTTAAGGACAACTAAAAAATACATAAAACAAAATGGGGATTTTATGCACAAGCCTTATGGCATCCATTGATTACTCTAGTTTGCTGTGTGTGGCAATACATATATTGAGTTTTGCCTGTTTTAACAACAGTTATACACGAGCATAAAAGGCGGTGGTCATGTAATATTCATTGCCTTAAAAACAAAATATAAATACTCCAAACTTCCAACAAACAATCCCAACTTTTTATTACATTCGTTTCTCAAACACCTCAAAAATAATTTCCTATAATTATTTAATTAAATCAACCTATTATGTTCTTTTTTTCAATTAGCATTCTATTCATTACAGATTTAATTTACTCATATGACCAGAAACTGCAGAATTTTTATCATTTAAATGATGTTTTAATCTTGTTATCAATTTATGTTTTATATTGAAAAAATGAATAATAGGATAAGATTAAATAAGAATAATAATAATGATAGTAAAATAATTTATGTTGTTTTTAATGTTAGAAAGGGTTTGTTTTTAAAAATTATTTGATGTGATTAATAAAAAATATAATTACTATTTGTCCTGTTTATAAGAAGAAAAAGTGTTTAAATTTGTTAATTAATAATAATCATGACTGTAGTAATTTTGGTTTGTATTATAAAATGTTTAGATTGTTTTAGAGATAAGAAAGAAATGTCATATGTTGGACCTACAAAGAATAAATTGGCAACAAGATTAAAACAGCATTTAAATGATAAAAATTCTGCAGTTTCTAGTCATATAAGTAAATTTAAACATAATGATTTTAAAATAGAATTTTTGGAATGTATTAGATCGTATTATAAAAGAAGGAATTTATATTGATGAAATATGTACTGGATAGAATGGTAATTGAAAAAAAGAACATAATAGGTTGATTTATAGGGAATTATTTTTGAGAGGTGTTTGAGAAACGAATGTAATAAAAAGTTGGGATTGTTTGTTAGAGAAGATTTAAGGTAAGAGGTATTTGTATTTGTTCTAGGTATTATGGAATATTACCAAAATCACCCTTTTTTTTTATTTTGCTGTAATATCCTATATAAATACAATTTATCCAAACTACTTTAAACACTTTTTGTATATATGTACAAATAAAGTGTTTTGCTAAAAAGTGTTTGAAGTGGTTTGGATAAATTGTATTATGGAATATTTATTTTATTTTTTATGTATTTTTTAGTTATCCTTGACTATAACTATAAAATAATATAGACAAAACATTAGTGTATGTTATTGGACATTGTAATAGTTCATATTATAATAAATCAAGATTTATAAAGATGTGCATGGACTATATATATATATTGTAACGGAACGCGGCGATCGAAAGCTTAACTTCCCTTTTATTTACATATAATGGGGAATTTTTAAAATTCAAGATCGTCCACTTTCCGCTACCGCAAGCAGAGAGAACATACGGACATAAACGAGTCTATATCCGTACTTGACCGAACCTGTATGCTATATGGGTATAGCCCCAGGTTATATTTCCTGGTCAACTATCTCCCAACTGCTGTAAGATTTTACAGAGTTACAGTGCTTGGATATTTATAAATTTTAATGGGATCAAAATACTGCACCACTAGCTTCACGTGTTAATTCAGTACTCAAAATGAATAATAATTATTTTCCCAAACCCTACGACTATATTACTTTTTGGAGTGGCGAAGAACGAGACGAAACAGATTTAAATCAATAATAAATATTTAATACAATAAATTATAATAAAAAGAAACACTCTAAATCATTTACAAACGATAAAAACAGATTATTTGCTATAATGCTACAAATAAAATAAAATAGAAGATCCGATAAATGATTGTAATCTGTGAAAATAAATTATCCCTTTATAGTCATTCCAAATACTAGAAAGAGTCTAATTAATGTCTATCTCATTAATATCTGGGATTGGCAATTGCATTAAATTAAAAGTATGTGCACATAAGTTATATAAAATGTATTATACATAATTACCTAGGTTATTAAGTCTTTGAATTAACTTGGAGTCTTGCTGACCGTCCCGTGGAATTTCTCCACTTTTTTAGCAGGGAACGGTCGTTCTTTGGTTAGATTTGATTGTGGGAACTCCTCCGTATTTTGGACAAGGCAAAAACGAACCCTCTGGCAGGTGCTATGTCGGCAGTTGTTACATCGAGATACTAACAATTAAAGCATGGGAGCCTGGATCGACTGGCGATCGCGACTGGCCCTTAGCCACACATCCTTGAAGCTTCCTTTATGTTGTAGTTTGTTTTCATGTTCATACAGTTTCAGTCTGCTATGTCGAGGTCCTTTGACTCAGCTTTCTATTCCTTTTTTCCAAATTTAACTTTTCATGTCTGCTTTCTATTATATTTTTCTGCTTCTTATCAGAGCAGTGACCTCACTGAAGTCTCGACCAATACTGTCTTTTAATTAATTAATTAATGTCCTTTATTTTTCAAATTCTTTCCTTATCTTGATCTCCTGCTTGGTTTTTCTTTCACACCTTTTTACTTTACAATGCTTTCAACAACTTATACAAAATTACTTTTAATTTGATATAATTTTATAATATAATATTTTACATTTATTTATCAACCACTTTCTTTAATGAAATTATTTCATTTTGACATGAAATAAACCTTGCACTCTTTATTCATACATTCACATATGCATTTCATTTTCGTCAAAATGTGTAATTTTAAGAACAGATCTTTATCTTCCATTGTATTCAAAATTTTACTTATATTTTATTAAACTCCCCAACTATCGCTTTTTTTTACATCATTAAGTTTCTATTTTATTTATATTTCCTTTCTCATTTTCTAAACACATGATATCGATATTTCTAACCTTAATATTTCTATTCTTTCTAAAATCTGAACTTTGGAGGGTAAAAGATAAGAATCTTTTCGATTCTAATTCCCCTCTTTTCTTAATTAAAACATTTCTTTGTTTATAATTTTTTTAAGCTCACTTTTTAGGATTCCAAACACAATATTTAATATTCTATAAATGTTAAATATCTATATGTGTGACCGCAGTATGTGCGATCATCACAATATATATTTAAACATTGGATATAAATTAAATAGTTTTCAGATTTTTGAGATAACAAAGTAAACCCCCAAAAATATAATTATCTTATATTCAAAACAAGTGCAAAACTTTCAGTTCAATTAACACAGTTTAGTGGTGATTAAATTGAGAAAACTGAGTCTCTTAGTTATATACTGATTACAGATATAATAGATTAGCAAAGTAAAAAATGAGTATATAAAATCTACAATTAAAAAGTGAATACTTTATAACAAGTATAAAAAAAGATAGCTTTTAAACCGTACAATCAATAAAAGATTAATAAATTTTAACACCATGAAAGAAAAATATTTCAGTACATCTTCAGTTGTATATTTCCTGAATTACCAAAGCAATCCTTTTCAACTTATTATAATAATCTATTATAAGCTTGAATAGTTAATGATACCAGATAACACTACTATAATATTCTCAGACTGGTTCTCATCTTTGCCTTCATCAATGAGGATCACAATTCAAAACTTAAACAATTATACATCTTGCTGTCATTTTTTGTTCTTTTATACTATTCAAATTATTAGCCTGAAATTAAAAAAAAATCCTAAATGTTTGAGAGACATCACATGATCACAATTTTTGGCTTGCATTGAGTGGCACTACTGTATGGAGAGTTTTTCCCATTTGAGAGTCGTATGATAATAAGTCATCAAAGACAACAAAAATTATAAAATTAAAATACCAATGAATTTTATTAACATTTTGTGAAAACTGGAAAATGAGGTTTATACATTTTGTCTATAGTAAGATATCTATGTGTCTAAATGTTATGATAAGACATTTGCTTGATTACAGATATGATGACCTTCACAAACAGCTAATACTTTATTTTCAATTCAAGAGTCTGGCTAATTTGTTAGCATGCTATTCCCTTGATCTGAGATTCAAATTCAGACTAGAGCATGGAGTGTTTACAGTTCTCAAACAAGTATAGGATTTATTCCTGATAACTGAATTATAGTTAATCCTAATAGTCATTCACAATTGCTGTAAAGATAGGTATTTAGATATCCTTAGTAAATAAAGATCCAAGAATAATATGGTTTGAACAAAACAGTTTCAATGCATTGAACTTGAAAACATAACTGAAATAAGATGCAGATTTTGTGGCTAGTGAGGGAAATATCATACTCTAAAAATGGAGGTCATGCTTTACTTTTTTATTATAAATAGATTCTCATAATTTTTCACTTATTCTTAATACATTAATGTTTAATATAATCTTCAAAATTCATTGTAAAACAGTGCTAACAACTTTAAAAATACAAAGATAATCAAAACTAAAAAAAGAATTAGAAATAGGATATTAATAATTTTTATGAATCATTCATTAGATTATAGATTTTGAAATAATGAATAATATTTTTTTGTAATATAATTTTCACTACACCATTCTTATGCATGGTAGGGACTGGTTTCTGTCCACTTTCCTTGGGGATCATGATTACATTACTCAAGATGTTAAAAGTGGGTAGAAAAACAGTTCCTACTTTGCATAAGTAGTGTAGTGAAAATTATATTGTAGAAATATTCATTATTGGATAATCTTATGATTAATTAAAATTATTAATATGGCCATTCTATCTTTTCCAAAGACTTTATCATGTGTTTGAAGTGTTAGTATTCATTCATTTATAGTTAAAATCTGCAAAGCACATGTGCAAGAGCTTTATGCTGTTTAAATATTACAGTTTATAAACCTCACCCTATATAAAATAAATGATTTACTAATATACTTTTATTAAGTGATTTGTGTCAAAGTTGTGAGAGTAGCATGTTTGACACATCAATTTAATTTTTTTTTCTCAAGTGTCATAGCATCAGCCGGGAAGCGAACCCACTATCCCGGGACAACTGCTTGTAAAGCAGCCATATATACACTGAACAATGATAAAGATATGTATAAGAGATTGTTGTCTAGGCTAACTGATGAGTTCTGGTTTTAGCATGAAATGTGCATCTTGGAGATCATAATTTTTTTTCTCGTCTTTGGTCGTATGTTTATGATTACATCTCCCCACATGGTGTTAAATGTGGATAGAAATCAGTCCATACCTTGCATGAGAGTCATGTGGTGAAAATTACACAGAAATATTATTCATTATTAAAGAAAGGAGTGGCAAGAAAGAGAAATAGTACAATGACTAGTAGTAGCTGAGGTACTCAGGCACTAAAAATGAAACATTAAATTTTACTCAATCATCATCTCTAGGCTGTCTGCATATTATCACTACACTAAATTGTATATGGCATGGATGATAAAAAAAAAAAGTTCCATTAATAAAATTAGAAATAAGTAAATGTTGAGGTAAGAATGAGTGATTAAAAAACAGATGGGGAAAGAAAAAGAGATTAGATTTGAATTATAAATAGAAACTTTTGTCATATTTTTTGTCAATGTTGTACATATACTTACTGTAATGGATTAAAATAAAAAACGTAAGCTTGTGGTTAAGACCTGTAGAGGTCCCCACTACTGCATTTTTACACGCACATTCTTGAGGTTACAGCCTTAGTAAATATTACTTATGTAATCAATGTGCGCTTAAATAAATTTATAATTATAACATTAAATTAGTAGCTAAAAAATAAATTTATGCTAAAATTTTCTCATTACCACGATTTGATCTATTAATAAACAAACATTCTCAAGTAAAATCAATTAGAAACAGACACCTATCTATATAAAACAGATATAGGCTTCCCATAAATCCCTTCAAAAAACATCTGCCCATCTTTAATAGAAAAGGAAGTTTTCAGGAGACTGATGACCTCAGATTTTAGATTTATCATCTAAGTTTTTTCGATTCTTCTTTTTTGTTTTTTTTTCTCATAAAAGATAACCTCTGCATTGTCAAATAATATTTTTGACCTGTAGTCACAGTTCAACAATACATAATGCTGAGTTATGATACCTGTTTTTACCTCTGCTTTTATGACCATTAATCTAGTTAATTTATTTTGGCCTTTGTAAATTTTCCAATTGATGAAACCATGGCGATGAGAATTTTAGTATAAATCTATTTTGTAGCTATATGGTTTTGTTTTATTTATTACTATTACTATACTGTTAAGCAGTATTTAGTTTACTATAATTAGTATATGGAATAGATAAATTTAAATCTTAAACAGCTTAGCACTCCTCCACAAATGGATAATGAATTAAGTAAGTAATTGAAAATAATTTTTATAATTATTTTTTTTAAGTTTACTCTCTATCTAAAAAAAGATATAATTACATATTGAATTACAAGTGTCAAATTAACTCAACCCACATTAGATAATATTGTAATGACTATTATTAGTCATTTACTAAACTAGAGATTGTCTTTAGCACAGATATAAACTTTAAAACTCAATTAAAGATTAATATATCTGATTTCTTAAAATTAAACACGTGGAGTTATTCACATTTCTTTTCCCCACATGTAATATCTTTATAAATATATTAAGTAACCTCAATATTATATTATTATTTTTCTTCTTTTACTTAATATGCATTTTTTCATATATATTGCTTATAATAAATCCCCTCATATACACTTTAATACAATTTTTTTTAATGATTTCTTCATTTTCCTGACAGTTTCAACTAACCTGCAGTCTTCATCAGAGCTGATTTTTTAAAATTAAACATTCGCAAATGATTAATAACAATCATTACTATATTTATCTAAAATGAATGGTGTCAAACATGAGGGTTGAGTTAATTTGACACTTGTAATTCAAAATGTAATTATTTAATAGATAAATATTTTTCATATAATAAAGATATATATGATAGTGACCTGGACCAACTGATGAGTGCTGGTTCAGCATAAAATGGATCTTGGGGATCTTTGGCTTTTGTTGTATCTTTATATAAATTTAAAAGAATATGTGGTAATACTGAGGTTATTTAATATATTTTTAAGAACAGATATTTATTGACTAATATCTGAATAGCTAGAATGTTCTGTCTAAAAATTATCTGGACAAAAATCATAAATTTGATTGAAAAGTCCTCATTTCTATTCAGAATCAAACATTAGGTCTTGGAAATGATAGGTGAATCTATTAACATAAATGACAATGCAGAAAATTAATAAAATGAGGATGAGTTAAATAATGTTACGGGTAATATCATAATTTTCAAACATTATTGGTCCATTGCAGGTTAAAGGTAACTCTAAGTTCTATCCATCTTCTCTGATCTCTAGACTCGGAACACTTCTATATTTCATCCATTTCATGTTCTCTTTTTAGGACTTTTACAACCTCTTGTAATCCAGTATTGCCACTCAGTACAAGCCAGAGCAATCAATGGATGCCAGAAGGCTTGTGCATAAAATCACCATCTAGTGCCTATTCATCCAATATCCCCAGACTAGTTTCTGGCTTGTGGCCTTTTATCAGTGAGGAACCTTGGATCTGAGAGCACTGCACTCAGTAACCCAGAATAGTTTCTAACTTGTGGCCTTCAGTGAGGAACCTTGGATATGTGATCTGGGTGCAGTGCTTTCAGATCCAAGGCTCCTCAATGACAAAGACCACAAGCGAGAAACTAGACTGGATATATTGGATGAATAGGGACTAGATGGGGATTTTATGCACAAGCCTTCTGGCATCCATTGATTACTCTGGCTTGCACTGGGTGGCAATACTGTATGGAGAGTTTTGCCTGTTTTAATAAATTATGGTGATCATGTGATGTTTATTGGCTTAACACTTATTTATGTGACATGCTAAATCTTTTCACATATCATTAAGAAGTAAACAATAGAAATAACTGAATGAATTCATATAATAATTAGATGAAAGTGCAAAGTAATAATGCTAGCTGTCAACTATCAATTAAAACTGCCATCTCCACACTGGATCACTTGCTAATAGTTTTTGTCTGAAATTTTACCAAGAGATAAACAATAAATCTGCTTTCATCTTAGTGTCTAAGATCACTGTTCTTTATTTTTATAACGCTGGGATTGTGAAGCTTGACATATTCTCTGCTATCCAGTAGTAATTAATTATGGTACTGATTGCAGATGTTCTATATAACAGATTCTGGTTTTATTTAACAGATAAAGCTACCAAAGGTGTTAATCAATAGTTAACACTTTCAAAGCAAAGACAATGTTAACATGTAATGTGTAATTTGTTTAAAGAACACAATACAAAGTAATGTCAACATAGTTGTAAAATTATAAACATAATTTTATAATAATACAGTAAAAGTTAAATAGTTGACAAACAATTAATATAGTGTCAAATAATGGCACTTTGTGTAATTTTTTTTATAACTTCTTAAAGAATATAAATTAGAACACTACTAAAAATTAAAATTCATTAATGAATTCTTATTTTTAAAATAAGAATCAAATATTATTTTACTGGTGATAAATTATGTGAATGTTTTTCTGCAAAGCTAAAAAGAGGTTGATATATTCTACAGTGATATTTTCTATTAAGTATGATCCAAGTAAAAGTTCTAGGGATTTGCTTCCCATTTTTTTCAAAATTCTGCACTTGGCTTCGGCTTAAAGACATTCAATAGCCTACATGCATGCCAGCTATTCATCAGGAGTAGATGACTGAGTTCATAATGGAGTCAGTGATTCTTAATCAAATACTGGAATCCCCTGGCATTTACATTCACATAGGTCAGCTATTCATCCGAGTAGATGACTGATCCAGGTGCATATTTTTTCAATAATGGAGAGCAGAGTCTTGGTGTGGCACACAGAAGTAGTGACAATTAGACACTTTTAAGTTAAAGACCCATAAACTTTCTATTCACGATCCATCCACTTTTATCATTAATAACATGGATGGTTTGATTCTGAAATGGAAGTTATTTTATCACCTTGTAGAATTCTTTCATAGTTGGACACTTTTGATGAGCAGCAAATCTTGATTCAACTATTTGGATTTGGTATTCATCACTAGACATTGTTTGGCCTCTCACATTGATGGACATAACATGTGAGCCTTCTTCCTTTGAAGAAGTTGAACTAATCCATTACTGTGTTAGCTATATTAGTAGACATTATAACTGTTATTACAAATAGATTCATGATGATGAATAGTGGTTCTAATTTTTGTATAGACTCAACTTTATTTATTCTGATGTTCATATCAGAGTAGAAAAGGCTTCTATTACTGCTGTGATCGGATTAGCAATCTTAATGTGAGCAACACAAAATGGATTAAATTCATGCACAACATTTATACTGTTTTGTCTAATTGAACCACATTTGGCACAATTCATCCACTTCATTCAATATATCATGCTCCACTAAAATTCCAATGTAGTTTTTATTCTGGCAATCATTTCATCATAAAACCCTAAGAAGTGAAGAATGATGCAAATATGTGATCGAATAGCAGTGACAAATTTATTCTAAAAGTAGGAATAACAATTTCTGCAACACACATTGGCAAGCAGTGATCAATAGAAAAAACATATGGCCATTTGCCTTAGAGATATTTTTTTCTGACAAGTGATATACAGTATCCGATTGTGCAATTTTTGAAAGTACAACATCCATTTATGTGATCATTTTGAAAAGAAATTATCAATTTTGATATAGATTTTTTGATTTCTTTTGAAAGTAAATTGCTTATTTCAAAAATTACAATAAGCAGTTTGCTATTAAGTAAAAGAAGACCCTTAGATTCATCTTGGAGACCTTAAAAGAACTGAGCAGAGAAAATTCCTAACATCCCCTCCAGATGTTCTTGTTGTTGAAGCTGTTATTACTATGTGATTCTTCATATAGTATACAAACATGGATGTGCTGCTCCCCAACATGCATTAGTCAGTGTGGTGAGTTTATTGCTTTTTTACCTTTGAGTTTAAAATCAAGAAACACCATGGTCTTTCTTCTCACTTGCCTGATAAGGCAGAATAAATGTATGTGTAAATGATATTTTTCCAGTAGATATATGCAATTATGACAGACAAACATAAATCATGGCCCTTATTCCCAGGAGGCTGTAAAGTCACCAACCAAGGCAGCAGTTGATGGCTAAAGGCAGAGGATTCTAAGAATCTCCTGACTGTGGACCCAGGCTGCCATTTGATGATGACTTTATTTAGGTACTTACAACTGCAGATCACTTTCAAATGAAGGAAGATTGCAAGAATTAGAAGAACTGTCTTATATTAAATGGGTCATTATTGGACTTTGTGAAGTTATAAGGAAAGCTGAAGAGACAATTGATTTAAAAAGTGGACATGTACTCCACTATAAAGGCACAAATATTGAAAATACAAGTGGAGTAGGATTCATTATAAATAAAAAGTGGAAGAACAACATTGTGGACATTGATAGTGTATCGGACAGAGTGGCAAGATTAGTTATACAACTTAATAGCAGATACCAAATGCAGATAATTCAGGTTTATGCCCCAACAAGTTCTCATAGTGACGAAGTAGTAGATTGTATATGGATGTACAAAAAGCTTTTGATCAGAGTAAACAACCTTTGAAAATTATTATGGTAAACTTTAATGCTAGAATTGGTAAACAAATGAAAGATGAAAGTGTTGTAGGTAATTTTGGTTATGGTAATAGAAATGAGAGAGGAAATAGACTTGTGGAGTTTGCAGAAAAAGAAAAACTTTGTATTATGAATTCTTTTTTTGAGAAAAATGTTAAACAGAAATGGACATGGAAGCATCCAAATGAAGGTACAGCAGAATTGGATACTTTGACTAATAGAAAATACATATTTCAAGACTGTAATGCTCTTAATAAATTTAACACAGGAAGTGATCATCGATTAGTAAGATGTAAGGTATGTTAATGCAAAACTAGAGAGACAAAAATTATTTAAAAAAAACAATATTTACAGTTGATATCCCTAATCTTCAGAAACATTCTAATGAATTTAAATTAGAACTTACAAATCGGGTTCAAGCATTAGTAGATTTTGAACATGATTCAAATTTGAATGAAATTAATAAGAAAATAACTGATACATTTTTAAAAACTGCAACAAAGATAGCTGGTAGAAAGAAGCAGCAATTGACCAATAAAATTTCTACTGAGTCTAGAGAATTTACGAAGAAAAGAAGGAATATGAAAATATACAAATACCTTGAATTTTGTAAAATGGTGCAGAAAAGAGTTAAAAATGATATAAGAAAGCATAACTGTGAGCTAGAAAGTAAAGCTATAGAAGAGAATAAAAGTGTCAAGAGTGTAAAACAACATTTAGGTATTGGTAGGAAATTTAATATGCAATAAGAAAAAAGATGGAATTATTACTAAAAAGAGAGATGATATCATGAAATGGATAGAAGACTTCTATCAAGAATTATATAGTAATAAAGACTAAGTACCTCCTATATCTATTATATCTTTCAAATTGCCCAGAAATTTTAAATGAAGAAGTGAGACATGTAATTAAATTTATGAAGAAAGGAAAAGTTCCAGGTAATGATGGAATTATAATTGATATATTAAAAGAAGCAGGTGAAGAAGTACACATTTTTTTTAGTAAAGTTATATACCGAATGTCTAGATGATAAAGATGTACCAGATGATTGTAAAAATGCAGTATTAATATTTATAAAAGGTGATAAAGAAGATATTAGAAATTACAGACCTATTAGCCTTTTATCACTTTTATACAAAATTTTTACCAAGATAATTGCAATTAGTCTATAGAGAACATTAGATTTCCACCAACCAAGAGAACAAGCTGGATTTTTTTTTGCCATATGTCAAAACATCGTCCGGGAAGTGAACCCGTGACAACTGTCTGCAGGCAATTGCTTGCAAGGCAGCTGTGCTGACCACTCGGCAATCAATGCCTGACAACAAGCTGGATTTAAAAGTGGTTTCAGTACAGTAGATCATATCCAGGTATTGAGAGAGAAGTTATAGAAAGGACAAATGAATATGAGTTGCCATTAGGATTTGTAGATTATGAAAAGACATTTGATTCTATAAACATTTCTTCAGTGAGTAAAGCATTGGATCAAGGTATAGATCCAGGATATTGTCATATTTTAAAGAATATTTATAAAAATGGAACAGCAACAATTAGATTACATAATGATATTAGGGAAGTTAACATTGAGAAGGGTGTAAGACAGGGTGACTCCATCATATCTCCAAAACGTTTTACAGCAGTGCTGAAAGAAGAAGTTTGTGGATTAAATTGAGAAGCTAAAGGAGTGAAAGTAAATGGAGATTATTTAAGTCATTTACATTTTGCAGATGATGTAGTTGTTTTTGAAAATAATGCTTTAGAACTGCAGGAAATGTTGAAGGAGTTATCAGATGAAAGTAGGATTAAAGATAAATGTTAAAAAGATTAAAGTAATGTTTAATGGATTTTCTCAAATATGAAAATAAAGATAGATTACGATGAGTTAGAAGAAGTTAACAGCTACAAATATCTTGGTCAGATTATTAATACAGATGGAAACATAATGGGTAAAATTAATCATAGAATTGAACTTGGTTGGAGGGCTTTTGGTAGAAATAACTTGATACTAAAAGAAAATATGCCTATGTGTTTGAAAAGGAAGGTGTTTAATAAATGTCATTACCAGTTCTTACTTATGGATCTGAGACTTGGACACTTAATAGAAGAGCAACACAGAGACTTCAGACCTCTCAAAGAAGTATGGAGAGATGCATGTTGGAAGTAACAAGAAGAGATCGAAAATGCAATATATAGGTAGAAGAACAAACAGGTGTTACTGACCTCATTGAAAAAATTAAAAGACTGAAGTGGAGTTGGGCTGGACATATTGCTAGAAGAGATATTAGATGGACAATTGAAATCTTAAACGGGATTCCAAGAGATTGTAAAAGACCCAGAAAGAGACCACTTGTGAGATGGATGGATGAAATAACAAAGTGTGCAGAGGTGATCTGGAGAAGAGAAGCTAAAGATCGGAGATGGATTGAACTTGGAGAGACCTTTATCCTGCAGTGGATTGATAATGGTTGATGATGATGATATACTTGCACTTTCTGTTCCCTGTCAATATTAACATTCTTCATTTCCTCAACTTTTAGTTGTCATTTCTATTTTTTCTGCTAAATTATTCATATCTGTTCTCATATTTTCTATTACCTTCTCATTTTCTTCTTGTACTATTTCCATTCCCTCTTCTTATTTTTAATTCTTTCTATTTTATTTTCTATCTATTTTATCTTTTCATTAACTTCTAGCACGATTCCCTAGATCCAGTCCTATTTTTTTTCAGGCATTTCTGCCTCGTTCCTCAACTTTTCATCTATCTCCTTGGCAATTTGTTTCTGCCTTTCCATAATTTTCTTTAACAAACTCATTATGTCATTACTTTCCATGTCACTTTTTTCTATTTTATCGGTGACTTCCTGTTTCTCGCTAAGTACTTCTAATTCTTTATTTTGAGCCTCCATTTTTGTGTTGGCTCTAGTACGCATTAGTTTAATTTTATTACTTTATTATTTCTTTAAATATGACACAACTTATTTCCTTTATTTTTCTATAATTGAATTAAAATGGAATGTCCAAATACCCTCAAAACTCCCAGTCCTCTCTACATTCCAACATGATTCTATCAAAAACCCCTATAACAAACTTCTCCATCTCTCTGGCCACATTTTCTCCTCTCCTCTCTTCTTTTTATTTACATTTCATACTTATATATAATTATATCTTTTTATTTATTTATTTTATATTCTTAATATTATATTATGTTTATTTGGTCCATTTCTCCCTTCACACTGCTCACTAACATCAACTTTTCATTATTACGCAACTTAATCATTTATTTGAAATTTAATTTGGAATAATACTTTTAATTATGCTGGGCCATTTATGGCATATCGACACCATTTTGGACATCATTTGTAGTGATCATGGGTATTATTTGTAACTATCATGTGCAGTTACAACTTTTCACTTAGGGATAAAGAAGACAGAAAATATTTTGATTAAAGATGCTTATTCATTAATTAGAATTATTATTTCTTATATTTAACTATAGATAACTCTGAGTAGCTTATTAAATTAACTGTATACATTTGCTGACTACATAGCTTTATCAATGTATTTTACTGTTACCATTTTGACATTCTCATATTATATACTATTTAATCACTATGGACATTATTCTTATTATTTCTTTTCATATTTATTTAGCAATTCCTTATACCAGTGATCACACATTCAAACAGAGGAATAGAACATAATTGATAGGTTAACCATCAATGATAACTAGGACCAGATCGAGACTACACAAACACATAGGCCGGACCATAGCACCCCTTCTCTGCTGGGGCAACACTCATCATCCAAGGCACTTTATTTGTTTTGAACAAAAATCTCAGGTGGCATCCAGCCATATAAGTTGTATATAGCCACAAGCCTGGACAATGGGCAAATGAACCCAATACTGTACTTGAAATTTACCCAGGCTAACTCAAACATCTTGAACAGGAAAACCAAAATAATAGGAATACTAACTAATATATGAAAATATTTATAATCTTACACTCCTGGTGACTCGGTTAAAAGGGGGAGTATAGACCAAACAACATTTAAATAAACACTTTATATTCATATGCACACACAATCAAATAAATATTTAGTACAATCAAACAAAAGAAAACAAATAAATATACAATAATTATCAGTAATTAAATATTAATTGTCCTTCATTTAATAGTTCATTTCTTTTAACAATGTTTAGACAATTAATTTATGACTGAGAATGTTGTGGCCGCAAACAGTCAGTTTTGTCTACAGAATTAAATTAAAATAGTGACAAACTATAGTAAATTATCTCGTTTTAACGCTTGACTTTAATAATTTTCTGACGCTTACTTACACAATTTTCTTTCCGAGAAGAAAAAATATGCTGTACACATAATTCACACGCATATATGAATGTTCTATTTACATGCATATGTAAAATGTATGCTTTATTTCTATTGCTACATATATAATACATACACATCTTTTAATTGGAATATTCAGAACAAAGAATAACTGCACAGACTATATTAAAAGCATGTGATTAATAATAAAGCATAATAATTATCGGAATAAAATCTGTATATGCCGTAGTTTCTTTATGGAAACATCTACTTCCCCATCAAAGCTGACTAAAAAAATGATTATTATTAACAATTTATTATTGAGGTGCTTAGCCTAATAATTAATTATCTGATAATGATCGACTACATGCGCATTGTCAACCAGACAAATGTAAGTGAGAAAAAGTAAAAAGTTAAGAACGAACAGGGTTTTAATGGAGCAGTAACATTCTTAATTAAAAAAGGTAAATCATTTAAACGTTGAGTATAATTAGTTTTAATCGTGCTTCTTATAAAACGTATATTTTAAACTATTTCTATAAAATTTGATTATAATAGTTATTAAATATTGTAATAACGTTCAGATAATTCTAACGTATTGAAATTTTTATTTAAAGCTTGTGCTTTCGCTTTTTAATCTTTTCCACATGTTTTTCCAATAGGATGATCCTTATTATTAATGTATTTTTAATCTTAATTTTTATTTTTCGTACGAATATATATATTAAAGTGATTCATTGTATCATTTACTATGGATTGGAATTGCAGATATATATATTGGATATATGCAATATTGCTATTCTTATTATTGTTTCTTGCGATTATAATCGCAGTGGGATCCCTTGTTATCCCCACAAATGATATATTATCGGTTTAATTATTATATTCGTCACTATAATGATTGAGTTATAAACTTACAATTTCTTTTTTCATTTTGTCATGCTCTATCAATTTTAATCAGAAATTTATAGAAGTATATATTTAGGCTTATTGAAATTGATATGTTGCTTAAATATTTTTTTGCACTGTGCTGGTTGTGGAAGTAGGAAATTGGCAAATACTTTTATTTTAAGTTCAATCTTTTGTAAACAGAAAATACAAAGGTTAAAAGTTTATGACTAAAGTATATTTTTGTATTTCTAAAAATAAACACGCAATATATATATATTGAACACTTTTAGTTCATCTAGGTTTGCAAAAATACAATAATACTAAAAAATATTTTCTCGTTTCTTATTTCTATATCCCGCAACATAAAGTTATATTTAGTCATATAAAGAGTAATTTAATCAAGCTTAAATATTTCTGATAAACGTGCCTGCATTATTATATGAAAAAAAAAATCACAATAATAGTTTTGTTTTCAATATAATAGAAAAATTACTTATTGGTTGTGAGTTTTTTCATCCACTGGCAAATGAAAGATTCTAGACCTATTCTTAGCCGAGATATATAAATAAAACATCTCATATTTGTCTAATGTTCTTATCATTTTTCGTTTGTTTTCAAACATCATTCTATGACTTGTCTAGTAACTGATTTTATTATAAAAACACAGTAATTGTTTATGAATTTAAAACTGGTAAATAAAACTGAAGGAAATTTAAATACTGTGAAGTATTTAATCTCGAATTGCAGGTTTTTTTATAATCTTAATATATACTCTTGAGTTTCATTTATATGTATACATCTAAATAAATATGCCAAGGAACCCATGGATTAATGGTAACTCATCTGTCTATGATAGATTGAGTCCACACAGGAGGAAAATTTTTTCACGTTATTAAAATAAGCTTAGCATTTTTTTTTTCCATATATGTCGTCAATAGCCAATCAAATTAACTATGCATGGATTGGTTGGTAAATAGATATCTAGCAATTCTTAAAGCAAATAAAAGAATAGAAAAATATTCAGATCTTTATAACAGAGTCAAAATTACTGATTTTTAATGTTCTCTTACAAGAATGTTTTCAACCAGTTTGCAAGGTTTTTTGATAGAGGAAGAGTATTGAAAATGATCTGTAAGAGTATAAAATGCAATATCACAATTCATCCAGTCACTCTAGCATCTTAAATTTTATGTGGGGAATAATTAAACTATGGATGGTGCTGCAAGTATTTTAGAGAAAGAACCATTAATCTTTTTTTGGAACATACTATATATATAGTTTAATTTTTTTTTTTTTCCATAAATAGCTGTTTTATGCTGTAATTACTTTTGTTATTAATTGTATTTCTGTTATTGTTATTTATTTCTTATATTATTAAAGTATATTTGTTTGCTATATTAATTAAAGAGTACATTTTTCTGTTTTTTTTTTTTTTTTTAGAGCACAAAATGACAAACACTTTAAAAAAGATTGCCACTAGTGTTCTCCATGGATTCTACGATTGTATTGCAGGAACAATCAGAATTTGCCAGGTTCAAGACCTAGTATGCTATTCTCACTCGGAGATGTCCTCCAGAAAGCGACCATCCTCAACATCTCAGGTAGAGAAAGAAAAGTAAGAAACTGGCATTTTATTTTTATTTTTTTAATTACATTGTGTATGTATATATATATCAATTAAAAGTATCAAGAATTAACTAGTTATCATACGTAAATCAAATTACCACAGTTTTCATGCTTAAATAAATCAATAAAATTTTAGCAGATTATAGACAATTAAATTAACGGAAATCATTTATTATCTGATTGTATTGTTGCTTTAACAACAGATTACTAATATTTATTTAGTTTATTTTATAAAGGCTGTGGTAATGTGATTTACATATATTTATATTTAGATCTTAATAAAACACTCTCCAATTTTTAAGTGTTTGAGTTAAAATATTCTAAAAGATGAATTTTATTAGCAGCTATATAAAATAATATTGATATACACGTAATTCTCTTTTTATACAAATTTTTTTGCATGATTTTGAAATGACACTAGTTAAAAAAATATCTTTCTGCATGAGTTGTTTTAATTTTAAAATAACACAATCAGTAAAAAAAAAAGAACAATACATTGGTATTAGTGCTGCTGTGACATATTCATGATTGGAATGAAGAAATGAACGTTGTTCTCTGGAAGGCTTAAAAAAAATTAGCCTACATTCTCAAAGTAATTCTTAGATTGTCTTAAGTTGTTATTAAACTTTTTTTTTTAATTCTAACTAATTTCATGTAAATAATATAAAGTAATTTATTTTCTGTTTTAAAAGATTGTAAATGTTTTTAATTCAGTGTTTCTGAGATCGAGTTCGTCACGATTACGTCGCAAAACTAAAAAAAAAAAATATGTCTGTTATTATCATCTAATTAAAAAAAAAGTTTTATCATTTTATTTTTCATTATTTTAAAAATTAAAATCTCTTCTTTAGCAATATTCCTGTAAACAAAGAAATTTATTTGTCTGTGTTTTGTTTTGAAAAAAAAAGTACCTTTTTAGTATTAATGCTTTGTTTGCAATTTGACATTTGGTTTTTAAAAAAAAATTCCTTGTTGGCATTGATTTTTAAAATAATTAATTTTGTTTAAAATTAATTGATTGATTTGTTTAAATTTATATTTATTTTAATTTTGCCAAAAATCAATAAATGGTAAATTATAGAGCGAGTTTTAGTGATAGCAGTGATATTCCAAACATGTGCCAACTATGGTTTATAGTCAGACAGTGACAGCGAATAAAATCTTGGGTATTTTTCTGCTTTATGATTATGCAAGATGTTGCCCATATTTTTGATAAATGTACAGTTCCAGTGGCCTACAGTTTCTCTTTTTGAATGTGTTAATTACTAAATTATAAAAAAAATAATAAGTTACATGAAATAAAAGTAATAAATTCTAGTAAATTACATTAATAATCTTTACTTCAATTTTCTTTTTTTTACTTATAACATGTAAGTGATGATATGCTTTGAACTTTAGAGTTTTCAATGCTAAGAAACCAATGAGTGTTTCATTGTAAGTGTTGTCACTTTCAAGTTTTTTTATTTTTCACATGAAATTTATGTTCCTATAACTCATTTTTAAATTTATGTTCAATGTGTATGAAGTAGCACGCAAAAACATTGTAACAAATTTTTTCATTTGGTTTAATTAATTATTTTCATTGATTTCTTAGGTGTAGAATCAATCTTCTTATTTTCGATATATACAATGTAATTTTTTATGCATAATTTTCAGGAATCAATCTACCATGTAAAAAAAAAAGTAGGTGTATTTGAATTTTATTAAATGTAGTGTTTGTCAAGGATTCCATAAAATGTGATCATTCCTGATTTGATAAACCTGATTAATAAGCATTGAGCATATTGAAAGAAGATGTCCAATCTTTCTAATAACTTTGTATATAAATAATAGCTATTTGATGTTTATGAAAAAGTAATTTTTTCATTTCCATACCATAAGAATAATTTAGGAGTCAGAACGTTTAAAAGTGTGCAAATGTTACTTTCTCTCATGTCAACATTACTTCACCAGTCAGACCAAAAATAGTTTCTTACATAAATAGTAAATCTGTCATTGATACATAAAAGAGTAAAACAACATATTAGCCGTCAGCTCCAAAAAGTTTTGATGAAATCAATTTCAGATAACAGATGAGATATGAATTCTAAAAAATTTGATAACCTTGTAAATTAACAATAATTATTAAATTTGTAGTATCATAAATATGCAATAGTATTTATTGGGAATTAATCGTGCAAAGTGCCAACGTAAGAATAATTTACAAATTACTTTCTAGGGTTTAAACTGAGAGACTGCAAATCTCTCGCGCTCACAACCAATCAGATCGTAAATACGAGACAGAGAATTTAACAAGAAAAGGACGGTCCACTCTATTCTTTACTTATCTTTGTATATATCCAAGCCAGTCTAAAGTACTTAGATCTGAAAGCGTGAATCTTAAATATCTTCACACTTAACTCACTGAGTCTAAATTACAAACATACAGCATGAAATCCAATGATTTACTACGCAGTAGTTTTTAGATGTTATAACTTGCAGCAACGTATGTAAATAATATTTATTTTATAAAGCGTACACAGTTTTAGAAATTAAACTGAGAGACTGCAAATCTCTCGCGCTCACAACCAATCAGATCGTAAATATGAGACAGAGAATTTAACAAGAAAAAGGCGGTTCACCCTATTCTTTACTTGTCTTTGTATATATCCAACTCAGTGAGTTAAGTGTGAAGATATTTAAGATTCACGCTTTCAGATCTAAGTACTTTAGATTGGCTTGGATATATACAAAGACAACTAAAGAATAGGGTGGACCGCCCTTTTCTTGTTAAATTCTCTGTCTCGTATTTACGATCTGATTGGTTGTGAGCGTGAGAGATTTGCAGTCTCTCAGTTTAATTTCAATACTGTGTACGCTTTATAAAATAAATATTATTTCTAGGGTTTAATAAACTTACAATAATGACATTTTTTTTTGGTATCGGTGCTATTCAACCAGTTAGACATTGGAAAATTGTTTTTTTTTTATAAATATTATTATTATTATTATATATTCGTAGCACTGCATATCTGAAATTGTAAGCTGGTTTGATTGAGCTGGAACAATGTGAAGATACCCTGCATAGTTTAGTGCAGTGATCAAGTATCAAATTCTAGAGCATATGTCTTCGGATTGATTCATTTCTAACCTTCCAGCATTCTTTTTTTTTTTTTAAATGTGATTGGATAAAAATGGATCATTAATATTAGTACAAGAGAATGTATTATTTGCAAGTTTATTAGAAATGACTAAAAGATCTGTCTTGTAAATTATGCTTATGGTATGCACAGAGGAAGATTATTTGTTTATTATGCATATATATATATATAGTAGCACTTCTTGAATTAAGGTCTGGAACTCTACCTTAAGTGAATATTTTTATTAATTAAATAATGTCTTTTTCCATCCAATATTGGCTGTAATGATAAAGCCATTTTACTAAGTTTATATATTAAGTGCACAACGTTGCTAAATCTGTTTAAGTATGCAATTATAAATACATTGCTTATCTGTAATATATATATATTTGAATATATGTATATTGTCTATACTAAACTTAATGTAATTATAAGGGACTTAACTCGAATTTTCAAGCTCCCTATATCTATCCAATCTATCTTGTACAACTGATACACATGACCACATACATGTGAAAATGATAAGTAATCTGCAATATACGTATTTTGTGCTGAACCAGCACTCATCAGGTTGTCCAGATCACCATCTCTCACACACATATACAATCAATGCTTAGTTTATATTAAAACTACTTCAGTCTAAAACGCCATATTGAATTTTTTAAAACACTGACCTGAGACACAATTTTCACAATAACTTCGATTTTAATTATGTTAGAGTAAAAAAATTACATTAATAGAAACTAGAAAAACTAAAGAAAACAATAAGTCTAAAAAAATAGTGATAACCATTTAAAAAATAAGGGAAAAAAAGAAATTTCAACATCTGACATAATTATTACTGTATTGTTTGTTCATAATTTCTAATTCAACATGAACTAAGTATTAGTTACATCTTCAGTTATAATTTCTTTGTATTCCTCACAAAATTATCTTTCTAACCATGTATAATATGTCTTATCTGAGATAATCCATAGCTTCTCAATCTCCAAAAGAAGTCGCATATGAATTTTTCATTTTCATCTTGTACCCCAAAAGTTCTAAATGTCAAAGGCATCTATAAAGAAAAAGATTCATCCTAATAAAAGATACAAAAGAAATCATCATAGCAATTGGTTCTTGTTTATCTAAAACTAGAAATTATAGGCTACTGTCTATATCACTGATAAAATGAGTTTCATCTCTTCATTTTATATTTTTTTGTGTACATCAGTGATGGTTATATTCTTTATGTACACCAGTGATGTTTATATTCTTTATGGACACCAATGCTATTTATATTCTTTATGCACACAAGTGATGCTATCTTGTTATATTTATTGTATCACATAGATATAATTTATTTGCATATAGTCCATTTGTTAGCTATAGATTTGAAAATAATGTGATGAAACATATAGCAAAACCAGAGTGACTCCAAAGCACAAGTATAAAAGCATAAACAAGAATCAGAATTTGATTATTTGCCTGCATATGCAATCTTTCTATACATTTGATTATTAATTTGTAACTCATTACTTGTAAACACAAACATATTATATAAACATAATAAGTAATAAATTATTAAACTTTTTGAAAATCATTATTTTTATAAAATAAGTTGATTAGAACTTTAGAAATTACAGTAGATATGAATTCTATGTAAGCATAAATAAATATATAATTTATATTAGCACACACTAACTACAAACTAAAATGAATAAAAATGATCATTTTTTCAAAAAATTAAAAAAAAAAAATTAAAATATCATTAAAAAAATTAAAACTTTATACTTATGAGTCTGATGTTGTGCTTTATGTTGAAGCTCCATTGTAGGCCTTGTTTGTGAATAACACCCGAGAAATGTCCACTTGAAGCCGGTTAAACATTTTCTGTCTTTATCGCTTCATGATAATTACAAAATTGATCAAAAAACAAAAGAAATTAAATACTCTCCTTGATTAAAACTGCTGCCAAAAATCCAAATTTCAACGGATTTTTTTGAGGTAGACATTTTTGGAAAGACACGTCACTGAGCTATCAAATGCCCATATTTTGGTTGACGTCATGCTTATCCTTTTTATGGTAGTAAAGAAAGAAAACAACACGTCAGCCGACGCACAGCTAACCCACTCAGAGAGCCCAACCAGTTGTTAAGATAGCAAATCTTCAAACTTTAATGGACAAGCTTCAATCTTTTTCATTCTCCAACTCTTCAGCCATCCATTTCATTGAAAATCTAAGGCTGGAATTCTCAAAGCCCTTGTTGAAGCCAATGTTATTGGCATACCCATGTTGATCTTCTGTCAGTCTGAGCCCTCCCATATAGGAACTTAATATGCCCATTTAATCGTATAGAAGAGGAATTTGCAGAATAGAGGCTGGATATGTAAAATTTGAATATATGTAAATTGCCTATATTAAAGTTAATACAATTATAAGGAACTCAAACTTTCAAACTCCCTACACGGATTGATTCTATATGTGTGTGGGAGAGGTGATCTGGACCAACTGATAAATGCTGGTTCAGTACAAAATACGTATATTGGAGATTATTTATCTTTTTCATTTGTATGTGGTCGTAATCAGTTGTATAAGATGGATTGGATAGATGTAGGGAGTTTGAAAGTTTGAGTTTAAGTCCCTTATAAATACATATATATTTGTCTTATAGTGACAGTTGAATATATATTTTAAAATAAATTTATTGAATGGCTAACGAAGATTATGGCACGTTTGTCATTATCTGACTCATCATTGAATTTTATGGAGATGACAACTTTGTTGAAGAAATAGTTTTAATTAAAGTTTATGGCAGGCTTGCTGTTGTTGTGGAAGTCATGGCAGTGCCTCTCTGAAATATGAAAGTGATGAATTGTTTTGTCAAGTGCTGTGATTTCTCACTTAATATTTTTAACAAGCGACATTGTTTATGAGATTAGCATTAACGGTGAGTGATCTTTTGATTCTTGGAAATTTCCACATTCAAATTCTATAAACACTGAAAAGTAAATGTCTCATTGCATGATTGAATAACTTTTAAAATAATGAGTTATAATTTCAAAATGGTACCATTGTAGAGTGTAATCGTCATTTAGATGTGCTATTGCATATTTAAAGAGTTTTCCAAATAAGTGAATTTCATGAAATTTTTGCAAATGGGATTCTAAGGATTTTTAAAAAAAATCAGAAATTGTTGATGAATTTGATATGCTTTTTTATTAGTAATTTGATAATTTATTCATGGAACAATTATATCTAAATTTAATAATTATATGTTGAAATAATGTACATTAGTAAGATTCATTTATTTTTTAAAGTGAGATAATTTTATACAAATTATTCAAAAATGAATTAGTCATACTTGTTTTTGAAATATTTTTTTTGATATCAAAACATAACTTTTTTCTGTAGTTTGAATGGTAAGTCTAAAATAAAAGATAGAGGTCATGTGACATTTTACAGAATTAAATTTTTCCAATATTGAGAGATGTACAGATGAAAATTTCTTTTTCCATTTCAATGAAACTATGATGCTTTATCTCTGCTTGGGTGCTTGGATGTCACATGACTTCTAGAACAAGTGTCGCTTGTAAAAATGGATAATTGATCATTCAAATTATTAGTGTCAAAACTAAATATTATGTGATCTTTAAGTTTATTTTAGCCTGTGCTAGATCACTAAAGTCTATTTTTATTAAGTTCTCATTGAAGGCTTCTTAAGATATTTAAAAATAGAATAATGAGATCAACTTATAATATATAAAGCATTTTGATCCATTTGATTCTCTTGGTATTTATATAGACTGTTAACAAGAAGATAGGAATTACTTATCTTATTTATTATTGTCATTTTTTATTCATAATTTTATTTTCAGACTACATGATGTGGAAGTGTTCTTTATACAATATATGTATTTTATTTATGTCATTTATATTTTATAAGTTTTAGCATAGTCATATAATTAATTGTTTTTAAATATACGATTTTCTTTAGCATTCGTAGCCAGTTAGTTCGATGCTGTGGCCTTAATGGACTAGTGTATTTAGTAAGTATATGTTTTTATGCAGCTGTATGTGTGTATGTATGTGTAATTATTAACATTAGTGGATTATCTCTTGAAAGAAATGCAGTTTCATTGGTTTATTAAATGAAAAGATTCACACATTATTGATGTTATTTTGTGTGTGTGTGGGGGGGTACTTTATCATAGTTTTTACTGCAACTTTTTGAGAACATAAGCCAAAATTTGGATCTTCTTGCAACCTGGGATTTTAAAATAAGCATAGGATTATTATAGTCATTAGTCAATAAAAGAGAATCTAGCTCTTCTTATGTGGGAAATAAAAGTAGTTGAATGATGAGAGGAATTTTGATGAATTGATAAAATAGATATATGTTAATAATATGATTTAGTCTTTGCTATATATGGTGAAGGTACCATATTTTACAAGCAATTTTTTTACCTGTATATCTTTTTGCATTGGTTTTTAAAGTACTCACATTTTATGATCTAGTGGATTTTTCTTTTTCTTTTTTTTGTCCTTGTCTTCATTCTTTCAGCTCTGAATATTTTCATTGCTCTCTAAATCTGGCAAGAGTAAATGTTACTGAATCTAGTTGTGAGTTGTGAATTTGCCTCATTGCCTATATTGCCTTTCTAAGCACAGTAGTAATAAATGATTGTTTTAAATTTAAATATTACCAAAAAGGCTGGCATGTACAAAAATTTTCAACTCAGACTAGTTGATTGTTTCTTTACTTGGTTTTTTCTTATGCATTGGGAGTTTATAATTATTGTACACAGCCCGATTCAAAGTCTTCCATACAGAATGTTTTTGCCCAGATTCTCTTTTCAAATGATTTTGACAAAGTGAAAGAACACAGAAATAATTATTCTGATTGAATGAAGATGTCCCAGTGGAATTTAGTATCAAATATGGCAAGACAAAGTATAGCCCTAAAGAAATATATAAAACATAACTATATGCATATCACCAGATGCGGTAATGTGAAATTACTTTGAGTGGGAGGAGAGGAGTCAAATCCATGACTTTTTTAAAATGATAATCAATCATGTAGAATGTATTATGTAAATAAGGTACCAATCTATTAAATAAATTACATTTTTCTTATCTAAGAAGACATTTGATCTACATTATATATTGTAATAGAAATTGTTGAATAATAAGATATTATCATCTTGAATGAAGAAAAACAAGCTTCATATTTGGTCACCCTTTATATATAACAAATTGTTGGAAATACTGAATAGTATGTTAAATTGTGGATTAAAGCATGAAATACACGATTACATTTCATATATAAATACAATTTATCCAAACCACTTCGAACACTTTTTAGCAAAACCTTTTATTTGTTCATACATACTTACACCTATGTTTCGACTGTCCTGCAGTCTTCTTCAGAGCTATGATATAATGAACAAAATAAAATACATAATGTAAATAATAAAAAATATATAAAAACTAATAAAACTGAAATAAATAATATTGCATTTCATATTATAACCCATGATCCAGACATATTAGCTACTTAAAATTTTTGTGATAGATAGCTAAATTATGTCACTATGTAATACATGCATTGACTCAGAGTTGGCATTACAAGAAGCTAGGGGAAGGAACTAGTTCTATTTTCACTGGAATGCTGTGTATGAATAGAAAATCAGAATATCATTTTTGCTATGGAAACTCAAGTCTTGAACCTCACCTGATGAATGCTGGTCATCTCATGAAATATATGCGCCATCTGCCCGTGATTACAATATGACAGTTTGCAATTGAACAGAAAGCAGTGAATCTAAAATTTGATTGGTTATGTATAAGATTTATAATATACATATATATTTTGAAATTAATAATTAGTCTTTTTTATTGCATTGCCAAATATATACCAAATAATACTAAATCATCCATGCACTTTACTACTGTTACACAATGCTTAATTTACCACCCTCTTTTACAGTTTATAGTTTCGATTGCCCCAGCAATCTTTCAGAACTCATATCTCCAAGTTAGGAAAGATAAGAGTTCTGAAGAAGGTTGTTGGGGCAATCGAAACTGTAAACTGTAAAAGAGAGTGGTAATAAGAGTTCTGAAAAAGATTGCTGGGCAGTCGAAACTATAAACTGTAAAAGAGGGTGGTAAATAAAGCATTGTATAATAGTAGTAAAAGTATATAGATGATTTAGTATTCTATGGTATTTTGAAATTACCATTATTATTCATTCTGTATTTCAAACATACAGCTTTTTGGCATTAAATAAAATAAAAAACAAGCTAATAGTTTCTAGAATGCATTTTGAACTACTAGAATTTTTTAGTTTGATTATGCTCCACGCAGCCCTTCAAGTGCCACAAACATTGTTGTTTAATATTTAACACTGGCTATACAAATGTATATGTTTTAGTGAGCTTCAATTTTCAGCGATTACTTTTCAATAAATTTATAAGTAATATTTACTGAGGCTATAACCTCGATAATATGCGTGTAAAATGCGATAGTAGGGACCTCTACAGGTGTTTTAACCACAAGCTTACGCTATGGAAGAAAAGAGGGGAACCCCAAGAGGGGATAATTATTTTTCATTCTCGATTAAGTTAGGATTCATTACATTTTATTTATTCTCATATTACTGAAATGTAGCAGCTGTTAGCAAATGTTCAAAGGTTTTAAAATATTAAGATTGTTCTGCACTTACGTAAATAATAATATAAATATATTTGAAAGCGGTATGAATTGTAATAATGATAATCTATAAAGAATGATTAAAACTGTAGGTCGTATTTATTGAAAAGTGGTATTTGTGAATAAATGCTTATGAAAAAATGTGCTTAAAAGAAATTTCTTTTACATATGTATATAAATTACATCAGCACAGCCTTCATGTTTAAACAAACCAATAGAATATCAGTAATCTGATGCCTTGACATCTGATTGCTGACATTTTATTGGATTGCTTGAAGATGAAAGCTGTTGTGATGTCATATATAATAATCAGTTAAATGTTGGCACTTATGGTTTTGTATATATATATCCATTAGAAACCAGTCAACACTTAGACAATCCCAATATAGATAACAATCAACAATCACAAACTGTTGTCATGGCAACCTTTTAACAATAAAAGTGGAAACCCTGTACATATTACATGCATAAAGCAAAACTAGAGATTATAATTGGATTTATATATTGGACTATTTCCATCATCTAATATTAAGTATTGAATGTCTTTAGAAAAATTTAACTTTTGTTTAAAATTTTCCAATTACATTCAACTGTTAGTATATCCATAGTATTTCGAGAGGTATTGTTCTTCTCTCTTCTTCAGGTGTTGTTGGCCTGACCAGTGACAGTACCATTGAATGTGGACCTTTAGATTTTTGAATATTGAATTTTAAGATAACATTCTAACTAACTGAGCCACCCTTCCAAAAGCAGAATTTAATAGAAATTTCATACACTTATCTATGAGGTTCCTCTTGATTTCTCCATTTTTTGCTATGAGCAAAGTTGATTAGTAGCTTCTATGCATTATTTATAATCACACTAGGTTGACTTATGGAGTTATTCACCATTGTCATGTTAGCAGCTTTTTGGGATTTTCTTCTTTGTACCTTTTCCTCTCTATCCACTAATCAACTTTGCTCTTATGAAAAAGTCGACAAATCATGAGAAAACGCGCAGACATGTATATGAAATTTCTATTGACTGTTGCCTTTGGCAGAATGACTCAGTTGGTTAGTGCCTTACCCTTACCTTAAAATTCAATATTCAGGAATCTAAAGGTTCAGCTTTGATTTCCATGCTAGTACTATTACTGGTCAGGTCAGCAACACTTGAAGAAGAGAAGGAAATAATATTTCTTGAATTGTTGTGCGCTATTACTAACAGTTGAATGTAATTGGAAATTTAAATAAAAGTTAAATTTTTTTTAAAGACCTTCAATGCTTAATATTAGATGATGGAAATAGTCCAATATCCATCATCACAAACCTTCAGGAAAACAATAAAAATTATAATAAATTAAACAATTCCCCACTAACTTTAAATTCTCTTGTTAAATATTTGCTGTATAAAACATCATTAGTAAGATGACTAGATATTTATTTTTGCAGTTTTATAAATCAACTATTTAAAAAGATTTAATATTATTAGACTTGTTTAATTTATTTAATCTTCATTTTATCTTGATACATTTAATTAATTTATATATTTGTACTATATAATAAACCATAATTAACCTCAATATTAAATGATGTTGTTGGATATTTAAAAAAAAAATGGTTGATAAATAATTTGCTTATGTATATGTAATGATGGATTTTTCTGTAATTTGTTTAAAGGATTCCCCCCCTAGCTTTCTATTTATCAGTTGTAAAATTAAGATTTGCATTTTCATAGATTCTAATTTTTTTAACTTTCGAAGTTTAATGACAAATTATCATTAAAAATTTGTCCCTTTCTAATTAATATTGTTCAGAACTGATTTTGTATCTTCAAGACTATCTGGAGTCAAGATACATGTCATAGTGAGATATTTGTCTGTTTCTTTGTATTGTTATAGTGACTAGAAGTTTATTTTGGGATTTTATAATCCAATTATTTGGGTATGTTTATATTTGTATTTCTTTTTCTGAAATCAAGGGTAATTGGTAAATCCAATCAAAATGTATAAAATAAAAATAATTAGCAACATATTTGATAGCTATCAGAATTTGTTTTCTTAATTTTTAACACACGTTGAAATGACGATACTTCCACCACTACTAATTACAAACCTCCAGAGTTTTTATCAAATTGACAGTACAAATAAAATGTCAATTTATTTATATTATTTCCAGAACTTGTAGCATTAAAAGTTTTGATCGATTGATATTATCAAAGCGGATTTACTAATCACACTCAGATATATGCACAATCTCTTTCAATGCAACCAAATGTGAATCCGGTCACGACGGAGATCATTTCTATTTTATTTTAAACTATATGTGAAGAATAATTTTAAATTCAATAAAGAGATTGGCATTTTGTTATCGATGTGTGGAAGTTTGGTTGTGTTCATATTTAAATTCAACTTACTACACTATATTGACTAATTTATTACATCCCTAGTATATATGTGTGTGTGAATTTCCATTTTTTTTTTTTTATGTATGCAATTGTTTATTATAATACCACTGTTTTGGTGTAATTATTTTTGTTTTTATATGGTAGTATGGATGGAGATATATTGATTATATTTAAGAGTCTTTTGCAATGGCTTTGAGACCCCTGTTAGGTGATGGAATTAAGATCGGTTGTAACATCGATTTTTTAATAATCACAAATATAAAATAGTTCTAAATCTGTATTCATATTGTTGCCCATAATATTTTAATTAAACGAATAAGTGCTCTTAAAATATATATAAAGAAATTTCAATAAGTACAAGCTCAATCCAGTGCCTGAAATATTCATTCATTCACCATACTATATAAAAAAACTGACCACTTACTATGCAGTTTGCATATATTTAGAGAAATCTTTGATACTTAGTGCTACTCTCAGCAGATAATAAGGATGAATTTTCTGAAATCATTTATCCTGCAAAGAGATTGGCCAGTATTTTGATTCAAGTTGCATCTATCCAAGTTTTTCGCTCTCATATGTACCAATATAATATCACTTATATAATATGAAATAAACAAGGATAGCTCTCTGTTTTAGCATCATTTATAGAAAGTTTAAATATTCTTGATTAATAAATGGTAGTGCTTTAATTAAATCCTCATTCCAAAGTAGTTTTTGATTTTCATCTTTATCAATCAGCTCTTAGGAACCTTGCAGTTATGCATCTAGAAACTACTATTAATTCAGATTAGTTTGAGTTCATATTATTAGGAATCTTGAATTTTAGACTTTTGTTTGATAGATAATAGGAATTTAAAGGTGATTGCTCATTGTTAAAAATTCATTGGTTTCAACTTTAACTCCCAAATCCTCACTGATAAAGACAAAAATAGAGAACGAGTCTGAGAATGAACATTTCATGATCACTATTTCTTATGCTTGCTCATAACTGTTATTAAAACAGGCAAAACTCTCCATACAGTAGTGCCACTCAGTGCAAGCCAGAGTAATCAATGGATGCCAGAAGGCTTTTGCATAAAATCCCTATCTAGTGCCTACTCATTCAACATTCCCAGACTAGTTTCTGGCTTGTGGCCTTTGTCAGTGAGGAGCCTTGGATCTGAGAGCACTGCACCTAAATGCATAGATACTGAACTGAGTTCAGACCCATGTGACTATATAAGCTAATGAGCTTAGATTTAAAATATTGTGTTTTCCAATTTTATTCTCATAGTTAAGTAGAGATACAAGGTGGCTGCTGGAGGGTTGCATTAGATCCTAAGATCTAGGTGCAGTGCTCTCAGATCCAAGACTCCTCACTGACGAAGGCCACAAGGCAGAAACTGGTCTGGAGATGTTGGACGAGTAAGCACTAGATGGGGATTTTATGCACAAGCCTTCTGGCATCCATTGATTACTCTGGCTTGTACTGAGTGGCACTACTGTATGGAGAGTTTTGCCTGTTTTAGGATGAATATTTAAATGAAATATCATTATTCAAGATTACTATAGATAGCATTAGAGTAGGACTGTTTTTATATATCAAACACTTCCATACTGCGAATATTGATGTAATTTATTAATAAAGAATGTAATATTTTGTAATTGTTTTAAAATTTTATATAATGCTAGTTATATATATATTATTTATTAATGCTTAGTTTATTATTAAATATTCTCATTTTGTAATATCTCACACTGTTATATATATATTTTTAAGCTAGTTTTAGTTTTTGCATATGGATTTTTATTTAATGGTTTAAATTACCTTCATTATTTATTAACAGGTAAGTTGTTATTTTTTCTTTAGCTTTGTTGGAATGAAACATAATTCAAATTTAATCTTTATATATGTTTATACATACAAATAAGCATATTAAATACTGCCTATAACATTAAAATACTAGCCCAAAAACAAAATTTTATTAAACCACAGTTTCACCTATTAGCAAATTGACCTTTTCAAGTGAAATTCAACAAGATACAAACAATATATATATATATGAAACAAAATAGCCCTTCCCATCATTCACTTCCTAAACCAACTCCCTTTAACATCAAAGGATGTCTTCATGAGATTGGCCTCAGATTCAAGAAAATTTATTATCAGAGGTTTTTTTTACTCTTTTTTTTTTTTTTTAATTCTTTCATTAAAGAAGAATTTATAAAGGTCAAAGTAAATTAAGTCTTAATGAAAGAGTCGAAGTTCATAGAGTAGAATTAAAAATAGATTTGTATGTTCATCAACTTAATATATTTCATAAAATATTTGACAATGTAGGGTTATTTTTTACGAAAGAAGTGAAATAAAAAGAGGAGTAAAAGAAATTCTAATGATAATTTTTTTTTGAATCTGAGGCCATCAGTCTTATAAAGACATCCTTTGATATTAAAGAAACTTAGAAGGGAATGATGGGAAAGCCATTTTGTTTTGTATATATTATACGTATCTTGTTGAATTTTACTCGAAAAGGTCTATTTGTTAATAGATAAACCATGGTTGTGGAAGAATTTGAGTAAAATTTGTTTGTTTGGTTAGTATTGTAATGTATAGGATTTTCTATTTTATTTTAAATAAGCGTATACATATCCACAGTGTATCCCATTGAAAAGATAATTCTCTCCCCAAACTGGTTGCAATACCATTTCTGAATCAATGCAACATAGTTTAGTTATTCACCAAAAAAATGTTAAGATGATAGATGTCTGGATCTCAAATTATGATGTGAAATGTGATCGTGTGCTTTGTACCTTAATCCCTCCCTGATAGGACTATATACTAATATTTAATTTTGTTTCAAATCTGTCAAAACTGCTTATTGAAACACTGAAATGATTCTGGTTGTATGGTAGTGAAGTCATGAGTCAAAAGAGCAGAATTTCATGATTACAGAGAGAACAGTGAAAACATTCCATGAAGGCATGAAACACTGTCACATTTCATGTCATAATTCATGTACTGATTCAGGGATGCGCTACAAGAAGGTTGGGATGAGAATGCCACCTTTTCACAGGAATACACTCATTATCATCATCAACCATTATCAATCCACTGCGGAATGAAGGTCTCCCCAAGTTCGATCCATCTTCTCCAATCTTTAACTTCTCTTTTCCACATCACCCCTGACACTTTCTTATTTTATCCACCCATCTCACATGTAGTCTCTTTTTGGGTCTTTTACAATCTCTTGGAATCCAGTTTAAGATTTCAATTGTCCATCTATTATCATCTCTTCTAGCAAACAAATGTTTTCTTTTAGAATCATTTACAAGTATTTGTAATTCTCTTAACACTAACAGTTATGAAGTTACATTTCTGAAATTTCTTCATTAGATTACTAATAATTTCTTATTAGATTTACTAATAAAATGACTGTATGCTGAATATAGAAATGTTCATTAGGGGTGCTTCAGGCAGTTTATAATTTTTTCTATGAACAATAAAATAATTGATTATATAAAACAATATGTGCTATCATATTTTAGATAATTTTCTATATATATGTATTAATTCCCTTTTTAAAAAAAAAACCCACTTGTCGACCAAACTGTGTATTAATTACTGATTGATACAGTTTATAGAGTTTGGGCTTAAAAGCATTGCAACAATTGAATCAAATTCGTGATATACAATATTTGAAACCCATGCATATCCTTGCCTTATATTCATCTTTTCTAATAATAAAATAAAATTCTAATGCAGGTGAGTATTGATCTTTTTGTTTAAGTTCTAGAAAAGTTTTCAAGCAAGCTTAGGATTTTTTAAATAGCCAATTTATATTAGACTGTTAATCAGTAATTGAATATAAATTTTTAACTGGAAAGTAAAGAAAGTTATTTTGCTGACCCTAAAACAAGACCCAATTTTAATCTTCGCTATTGGTTGAGAGAACTAGCATATGCTTATTTTCCTTTTCAGCTCACAGTATATTAATTGACACTAGTGTCATCTATCTTTCGTTTCCAAGAAGTACAATGTAAACTATGAGTAAAATCAATTTACACTAAGTGGTAGGGTAAGCCCAGAATCCTACGGTGGATTACTATCTAGTTAATTTTTTTTCAACATGAACCACTGGATTTGGTTTATATCTAATTTATTTCTGAACTTCATATTCAAAACTGACTTCATAAGGTTTTGAAGTATATAATTAAATATTTCAGATCTAGATCAGCTTTTCTTTATTTTTAATAATCTCTATTTTAAGCTAATTTCAATACACTTTTGATCAAAAGATAGAAAGATAGTATAAATCATTGAATATTTACTATTGTCATTTACAGCTTCCATTAATTGATATTAATCACATCAATTTGTGTATTGCATAAGTCATATAAATGAAGAGTAAATCATTAGATACTATGGGATGGTGCAATCAAATCCATAGTTACAAAGAAATCAAGTCATATGTCACATGACCTAATTTAGCAAGCTTGTATTACAAATCTTATATTCTGCCAAGCTTGGTAAGAGTTTATTTGCAAGCTCTTTATATAACATTTGTAATACAAGCTTGTTAAATTAGGTCATGTGACATATGGCTTGATTTCTGTGTAATTTTATTTTTTGCTATTAAGGCTTTGGCGATTTTTATATTACTAAAACTATTAATATATGGTGTATCTGAACTTAGTTCAGTCCCATATGGCTATTTAAGTTAGGTAACTGGATTGGAAGATATATGAATGTCTGAAAATTTCAGATTTTTTACTTAATAGTCATCCATTAGATAAAGTGCTGGGCTTGTCCTGGTATTTTTAATCTAATGCTTGAATATCCTAGCACCTCACTGAGGAAGCCAGTAGCAGAAACCCGTCCGGGGTTGGGGATATTTTGCAAAGCTTGTTAAGAGCTTATTTGTGAGCTCTTTATATAATAAATCCACGGTTAATTATTATAGCAGGTACTGGATTTAAACTGCTGGCGCATGTGCCAAATTCAGTGCATCATAGAGCTAAATTAGCATATTGCATCTTGAATGATAAAAATAAAAATATTTGAAAATTAATACTGTAATTAAAAACCAAAATAAACATATCAAAAATTTAAATTTAATGAGTAAAACTAAAAACAAAAGATATTTGTTCAAACATTTAATCTGTAAATACACAGTTGTCATTTGTCTTTTTCGAGCAAAGCTGTAATAGTATTTAACATTCAATTTGTAATTGTTCCAAGGCTTGCAGTTGTTTTTCTTTATGTAAATTATTATCATCATATATCAATAAAAAACAAAACAAAATCATTGAATTATTGAAATTTGAAAAATTTTCTGCTGCTTTCATTTACAAAGCAGACCCAGAAGTCTCATTAAATTAAGTAATATTAAGCTTTAAATTTTTTCTATAATACATTATTATATTAGCGGGGAAAAAAAGCTAAATATTATTTATCTATAATATAATGTATTTTGTGCAAAAGTTGCATAATAATTTGAATGTTCTATGGCATGTACTGAAAAAAATGGGTATATTTTAATTATTCAAACTTATTGGAATTGATTGAGAAATGTACGTTTATTTACAAAGAGAGTAGAGAAGCATAATATTACAAATGCACAATTTAAACCTCCTAATATTCTCCATATCTATTAGAGTCTATTGGCTTCTATAATCTTGTAAAAATCAGTCATATTTCACATGACTTATATAACTTGTATTACCAATATGTAATATATAAAGAGCCTGCTAATAGCTCTAAACAAGCTTATTTTTTTTATTTTTTTACGATAAATGCTACAAGAGAAAATACCTGAAGCCATTATTTATGATGGTCCCCAGCTCCTCACTGATGAGAGCCATAGCTCGAAACCGGTCTGGGGATGGGGACCATCATAGATAATGGCTTCAGATATTTTCTCTTGTAGCATTTATCATAAAAAAATAAAATAAATAAGCTTATTTATAACCTTGTAAATATTTCATAAATACTTTGGGCACTAATTGATGATGTAAAATAGTAAAGTGTATGTTTATCATATTGGAAGCCATTATAGCATATGCTCTATAATAAGAATATGGATTAACATTTTAACCTTTTTGATTTTAAATGTAGTATTACATCTGTGACTTTCTTGTCACATGATTAATGCTCTGTAAACTAGATAATGTAGTAATAACGGTACAGACTCAAAAGTGAAAAGTTTTTAGCAGAATGAAAGAAAAACTTGGTCGTATTTTCTTCAATCTACGTTGGAACCATTTATTGTAAACTTGAGAAATATAAGGCAATGCTGTTGTATCCACATCTCCTCACTAGTTTCAGGCTATGGTTCTTGTTATATGCCTGTAAAAGAATACATTTAATGTAAGGAGAGGAAGTCAACAATTCATTAATTTAAAAAAAAAAAAATAGCTGTTTGCTCAATTGAATGAAACTTATGCTCAGTCTGTTGAATATCAATTGACTTCCACATAACTAAAGTTATGATTATTTATTGTGTGGTCTGTTACATAAAAAAATCAAGTAGTGTTTTAGCATCCAAAGTAGCCGTAAAGATTTGTTTTTTTTTTCAACTAGAAATAGATCTTAAAACTTTAGATTTTCAGTCTGCTAATATTATTATTAATTTAAACTAAGCTAATTATTATATTTTATTCTTTAAATATTGTTAAATTATAATGAGCTTCTGGGATTTGGGTGTTCAATGCCTCTGGCTCATCTGAAATTGAGGGTTGTTTGAAAGGGTTTGGCTTTTTATGCTGATGGATATTTGTGATATTTGGAGTCAGGATAGGAGTTGCCTTGATAAAAGACAATACATAAACCATTTTTATATATTTACTTCTGATTTGAATTTTATTTAATGTGATTTTTTTTTTTTTACAAAATGAAAAAACAAATACAGAAAATACACTTTTTTAATTAATTCAATATTTTTTTTTAGGTAGCATAGAAGGGTCATCATTAGTGGCTGTTTTACAAGTTTTTTTCAAAACTTGTTGGGTTATTCCCCTCTTTTTTGTTTGCAAAGCAATAAACAGTTACTGGTTTCAGGTTAGTTAATCTCTGATCAGAGAACTATATATTTTTAATTAATGTATTCACTGATTGACATATTAAGAGCCATTAAAAATTGTTTCTAAAGATATAAAATATGTCCCATGAAAAGGGTACTGGGTACTAGTTCCCTCTTCATGCTATCTGCAGCACCATTTCTATATCAATACATGTGTTTTGTAACAATTATTAAAACAGACAAAACTCACTATACGTATTGCCACACACGGCAAGCTAGAGTAATCAATGGATGCCGGAAGGCTTGTGCATAAAATCCCCATCTAGTGCCTACTCACCCAATATCCCCAGACTAGTTTCTGGCTTGTGGCCTTCATCAGTGAGGAGCCTTGGATCTGAGTGTTCTGTACCTAGATCTTAGGATCCCATATAACCCTACGGCAGCCACCTTTTATATCTACTTAACTACAAAACTATGAGTCTTAAATTGAAAACACAATAATATTTTCAATTCAAGCTCATTAGCTTATATAGTCATATAGGTCTGAACTCAGTTCAGTACCTATACATTTTGGTGTCTTTGGCTCTTTAATAGCCACCACTATTCTATTAGGCAGGATTAGTTTTAAGCTATCCATTGATTACGCTAGCTTGCAGTGTATGGCATTACATACAATGAGTTTTGTCTGTTTTAATAAAAGTTATAAGCAAGCATAAGAAATGGTGATCATGTGATGATTATTGGCTTAAAGCCAATCCTGCCTAATAGGATAGTGGTGGCTATGGTTAAAGAACCAAAGACACCAAAATGTATAGGTATTGAAGTGAGTTCAGACCTATATGACTATATAAGCTAATGAGCTTGGATTGAAAATATTAAGGTGTTTTCAATTTAAGACTGGTAGTTTTATAGTTAAGTGGAGATAAAAGGTGGCTGCTTGAGGGTTGCATTAGATCCTAAGATCTAGATGCAGTGCTTCTCACTGACGAAGGCCACAAGCCAAAAACTAATCGGGATATTGGATGAGTAGCCACTAGATGGGGATTTTATGCACAAGCATTCTGGCATCCATTGATTACTCTAGCTTGCAGTGTATGGCAATACGTATAGTGAGTTTTGTTTATTTTAATAACAGTTATAAGCAAGCATAAGAAATAGTGATCCTGTGATGTTTTGTAACAACATAGTTTAGCTAGTCATCACACGAATCTTAACACACTACTCTCACTGGATCACTAGTTACATCATGAAATGTGATAGTGTGTTTTGTATCTTAACCTACAATAGAAGAATGCTCAAACATTAAATTTTATTTTAAATTGTGAAAAATTGCTTTCGAAACATTTGAAATGATTGTCATTATGCTCGACAATGAAGCGATGAGTTGGAAGAATGTTATCAAGTTGCTTTCCAAGATTTCATGATGGCCGAGAGTGTGTTGAAGACTATACATAAAGGTGTGAAGCACACTCACATTTCATGCTAGAACTCATGATTCAGACATTGTAGCCTTTAATATTTTTGTGGTGAATACCTATACTATGTGGCTGTTAGAGAGGGTTGCTGCAGGCAGCTTAGAATCACGTCAATTTTTCACTGAAGCATACTGTGCATAATGACTTTGCAACTAGAGATATTAAGATGTTGTTTGCTGTAGTAATTATTATCGTTATAACTTAACTTTTGACAAAATATAGATATGTGTATGAAACATAGCAAGAAAAGTACTTATTTGATAAAATTTTTGTCAAATCAAGTGAGTAATACCTGAAGTTTAATATACCTAGGTCTCATTCATGCGGTAGATAGGCTCCTCAGAAAACGTGCACAAAAAGAATGACACAAAAATAGACTTATCTTGAAAAATGGTGGATAGGTTCTGTAATTTTCAGAAATCGCATAAAAGCAAAGCAACAAGGAAAAATTACTTTAAAATTCACATTAAAAAAATAAGGAAATAAAGTAGGACTAATAAAAAATTTCAAATATTTGAAAAAAATTAATACAAGACAAACTTTTTTTATTAACTACAGAATTCAATTTTACATTTTCATACATATTTTAATCATTACAGCTATTTAACAGTATGCATTTGTTTGTGAACTGGTAAGAAATCAGATTCATGATATGATGTACAGCTAGTGCCACTTTCACTCTTGTGCCGTGTTAATGGTTTTCTGTGTCTATATTAAAAAAATGAGATCGCAATCAAAACAAAAAGATTATCATTAGAAAAATTATTTTCAATTTACAAAATCAATAAAATCTTCGATATTATTTATTTTAAAAATGTAAAAAAATATTTATTTCTGTTATATCTAACAAAATAAGTTTTAAAAGTTTAAAATTTTTGAATATTTATTGCGATATTTTTATAAGTAAGTATAAATCTATTATTATTATTTACTCATTAGTATAAGTAGGTTATTTACATAAAAGCTAAGATTCTAAATACAGCTTAAGTCCATATTCACGTTAGCTGCTAATATAATGTTATATTTTTGAAAAAAAAAAAGTATTTCAAGTCAAAATAAGTTATTAATAATTTAAATTTCTTGATATCTAATAAATATAGTGAAATATGAAAGATATTAAGAAGAAACATGAATTGCATAACTTCCAAATCACATTAAAATAATCCGCCGAAAACGAGACCCGGGTGTATTTTTTATTAGATTAACTAAATTCCTAACCGACTTAAAAAATAATTGTTTTTATTTTTTAAACATTATAAATTTTTTCACCAAATTATTTCTACATATTTGCATTCTGAACAAATAAGATTTTACCAAATATTGAAGCATGCTCTGAATTACTAATATCCCATTCTTACATTTAAATTTTACAAATAAATAATAATTATTAACTCTGTACATTATTTTATTTTTTATTATAGCATTTATTCATTTTTATAACTTATATTTGAGATTAGTTAGACAATCGTATATTTACTCATTATTCATTTTCTCTCACTTATTTCATTTTTGAGTTGTTCTTCTTTGATATTTATATTTAATTGCAGATTGAAGAAATGTACTATAAAGGTATTTTATTAACTTCATACATGTAAAAAACAATTCAAAACAAAGCACAACTCTCCATATAGTAGTGTCATCTTGTGCTAACAAAAGCAATCACTGGATGCCAGAAGGCTTGTACATAAAATCCCTATCTGGTCCCTACTCATCCAATATCCCCAGACTAGTTTCTGGCTTGTGGCCTTCATCAGTGAGAAGCCTTGGATCTGAGAGGACTGCACCTAGATCTTAGGATCTAATGCAACCCTCCATCACCCACCTTTTAACTCTATTTAACTACAAAACTATGAGAATGAAATTGAAAACACAATATTTTCAATCCAAGCTCAATAGCTTATATAGTCATATGGGTCTGAACTCAATTCAGCACCCATACATTTTGGTGTCTTTGGCTCTTTAACAACCATAGCCACCACTATCCTATTAGGCACTACTATTATATGGAGAGTTTTGCTTTGTTTTGAATTGTTTAATAACAATTATATGCTAGTATGAGATAGTGATCATGTGATGTTTAGTGGTTCATATATGTAACTAATCAGAAAGTAACTGAAGCTTCCATTGAGTGATATAATGCAAATAAACTCTGAAAGAGATGATACTAACTGTCTTTTAGCATTTGGTGTTATATATGCTTAGTTTATTTACATGATTTTAATTAAATGAAAGAATGAATTTGACCTATTGATTATATGTATTTATAGAATGAATGATAAGAATCACCAGTTAAATATTCAGAGAATTAAAGCCAAACTTTAATTTTAACAACCTAGTAAAGGACAGGCGCTATTATCTGTTTTTTGAGAATTTATTTATATTGTATAACTTACTGGAACCTTCCTATTCAGTTAAATATAATCTGGGTTATTTATTATTTACTTAACTATCATGAATTTAAAATTTTTAATATGGAAATGCTCGTTTAATATATAACAGTTCGAAATTCCGTAATTGAATCTATCTATATGTGATAGGCAATATCCATATTATTATTATACTACATTTATGTATTCTTATTTTAGCTTATTAAATTGGTGAATTAAACTTATTATATTAATTGTTCTTATTTTGATAATTGTTTTGACTAATTATAGTTTATTTTAATATTATTATCTGATTTTGTTTTATCTTATCTATTATTTAGGATATTGCAAATGCATCCTTATTTCAGTTGTATGGTAAACCGAGGAGTCTTTCTCTCAAATACACATTGGCCGATTTTATTTATACTATAATTTTTCAGTTACTCTTTTTATGTCAGGTATGTATTTTTTTGTTTTGTTTATTATTTTTATTACTATTTTATTTATTTATTTTATTATCATCATCATTGTTATTGTTATTGTTGTTTGTATTAATAATAATATTTACATCATATTTACTAATCATTATTAATAACTAGCTTAATTTTAAAAAGTCATATGCTAACGTGCTTGGAAAAAAAGTTTTTTAATAAATATGTTTTATGAATGCTAATTTTTTATCTGAGATTTGGTTATATAATAGGAAAATAATACAGATAATGTAGACTTTGTATTGGAAATATGTAGAGATGGTACTTTGGTTTTAATAAAGAAAGATCAAAACTGAAATATATGCCTGAGAGAACAAGTATACATAGTGTATGCCAATAAAAAGGTGACAAGTAACTGGTTTCGTTTCCAAATTACCTGTAGTACTATTTATGAATCAATGTATCAAATACCGATTCACCACAAAAAATTTAAGCTCTTTTATGTCTGAATCATGAATTACTATGTGAAATGTGTCAATGTGTTTTATAGTTTGCTAATATTAAATTTTGTTTTATACTGGGCACAAGTACTACTGAAACATTTAAAATAGTTCAAACTGTGGATAACAGTGAATGTTTTCAAGTATTTTGCAAGGTTTTGTTATGGTGGGGAGAGCATTGAAAATAATCGACACAAGTATGAAATACACTCACATTTTATGCTATAACTCATGATTCAGACATGTTAGGGCCATAAGATTTTTGCAGTAAATAGTTAAACTCTCACTACATAAAGTGCTAGAGAGAACCAATCATTTTTTTACTGGGGCCAATCCAATGTATATATTGTCTCTAGATGAAAGAATAAATCAACATCAGAAGTCTTAAACTGGATTTCAAGAGATTGTAAGATAACTAAAAAAGAATCCATGTGAGTGGATATATAAAAATTGGTTAGAATGATGTGAAGAATAGAAAGAATGTCTAGTGGAAAGTGAATTAAACTCAGAAACTTATCTTGTGATGGATTGTGATGATGATTTATTTTTCTAAACAGGTCTTTAGTAGATACTTTTCAACAAAGAATAATTAAATAATCCACAAGAAATTAAATTATGATATCCAATGAAAGTATTTATTAAAATCAATCAACACTTAGACAATTACAATATCACTAAACATGACATGATTACCATTCTTTATGCTTATATAAGCTATTTATGCAGAGGCTAAACTCTCCATACAGTAACGCCACTCAGTGCAAGCCAGAGTAATCAATGAATGCAAGAAGGTTTTTGCAAGGCTCCTCACTGAGGAGAGCCACAAGCTAGAAACTAGTCTGGGAATATTGGATGAGTAGGCACTAGATAGGGATTTTATGCAAAAACCTTGCATTCATTGATTACTCTGGTTTGCACCGAGTGGCGCTACTGTATAGAGAGTTTAGAAATTACAATATCAATAACAATCAACAATCTTAATAATTTCAGTCTGTGGTCAGGTTGCAATCTTTAGTATCTATATAAATGTATTTGACCATAAATAAATGTGGAATCCCACCTTTATTGTTAAAAGGAGGTTGCCTTGACAACAGATTGAGATTGTTATTGATATTGAGATGATCTAACTATTGACTGATTTTAATGATCGCTTATAAACCCATTTAGCCTTGAACATTATTGCACATAATAAAGGTACTATGTAATTACAAAAAAAATATAAATTTATCTTATAGTATACATTTCTTACATTATTTAAATTTCCATGGGACTAATGTATATGAAAATAATTATACAGTCAAATAATAAATACAAAAACTATACGTACTAAATAAAATGCAATAATAAATAAATTATTATCGATCATTTTGTTATTCTTTTGTAATTATATTTGTACAAATAAATACATTCACTATATATTGTAATTTAGTTTTTATGATTAAAATTTTACTTGGAAAATGCATGTAACGGAAATTTGAATGATGTAAGAAATGTATATTGAAGATAAATTGATTATTTTTTTGTAATTAAATTTGTGCATATAAATACCTACTACATATTATAATTTAATTTTCCATTGATTATTTTACTAGTGTTATTATATATAATTTTTATTGACTAGTCTTATACTTGCAAAATATGCTATTTGGTTTTAGAAAGTATCTACGGTGGATTATCTATTTTACTCGCACTAATTTTTTTGTCCCAAGTGATCATGAATGTATATGTACTATATTTTTAAATTTCCAGACTCAAATCCATTTCATTTAAACTATTAAATATTTTAAATATTATTAACCTTATCTTTGTGTATATATAATATATAAAGAGCCTGCTAATAGCTCTGACCACAGACTGAAATTATTGACATTGTTGGTTGTTATTGATATTGTAACTTCTAAACTCTTCATTCAATAGCGCCACTCAGTGCAAGCCAGAATAATCATAATGATAAATGCTACAAGAGAAAATAGCTGAAGCCTTTATCTGTGATGGTCCCCAGACCGGTTTCGAGCTACGGCTTTCGTCAGTATATATATATATCTGACCTTGGTATTTATGTATGTATACATTATCCACCATCAAAGAATGTCAGTTAATATCTTAATATTTCCATAAAACATTGATAGTGAATACATTGAGAGCTTGATTGAACTGTTATTTCAATTGCTGACTATATCTTTGTGTGTATTTTTGATAGGTAGTACGTAAAATTTAAATTAAAAAAAACCTGAAAAAAATAACTGAATGACTTAATTGCTCGAGCATTCATAAGAAGTTTGATCGTAAAACTTTAAAATCTGTCTTTCTATCTTGCATCAAACTACGCAACAAAAAATAATCAAATTGTTTTTATTATTCTTGTTCTTAAGAAGTTTGAACGCTGGAAATGGCAGAGTCATATAATCTTTGGACCTTAAGCTCCAGTCTATCATTGTATCACTGTACCAAATCTTTCATGGCCAATAGATTATGAGTATCATCATATGGAACTCCTAGGTAAAATGAAAAATATCTATTAGCATTTATATTGTTTATGCTGTTCTAAAGCTTTATATTTAAACTTCAAGCTATATTAACCACGGTACAACTGGAAATATTGTGTCTAGTTGTCCTGCAACTATAGAAGGACAGGATTTCAGATGCCTTTCTAAATTTACCTATCACTTCAGCTGTTCAATGACCGCTTGCCTCATGTCTGGTTGATGTCTAACCATTAATCAGTTCTATTGTGAATTTGCTTCTTATATAATAGACATTTTTATATTGCTGCGATTCAGCTTTGACAATTGATATCTGACTACCTCCAAATTGTTTGACTATTTATGGCCAGATCCCTCTCCATAATGAGAACAATTGGATTCAGTGTGCACCATCACCTATTGACTTGTACTTGCCATTGGACAAATGTTATTTATTTGTCTATTTTTTGGTCCATGACGATGGACTCAGGCCGATCAAGATAAGATGGAATCAGGACTAATGCATTATTTGAAGGCAAGGTGAGATATAATATTTTGTTTATTAGAGTTTTCAGTAATCCAATAACCTGAATTATAAATTAGTTGCCAACATCAATGATAAGAAAATAGTATATACAACATCCTTCTCCCATGTAACTATAATTGTAAACTTAACATCTACCATTTTAGTAATCTGCAAAGAAATACAATGCTAATTCTATATTGTATTTTATAAATGTTTCATCAACCTTGAACTCTAGATATGCTCTTTGAAATATCAATTTAGGCATGTTTTCTAGCATAAATATGAAATTGTTTAAAACTGAAGAAATTCATAAAGTAGCCTACTTTGATTTTTTTATACATCCATTTTCTAATTTGTAATTCAATTCTTTATTTATTTAATGTACATATTGAAGCTATACATATATACACATGGAATATATATATGTCTGCTTCACCATTCACTGTGGTTTAACTAAAGACCCAGAGTTTAACCACAATGAATGTAAACTAAATGTAAAGTAGAAAAATTTACGGAATGTCCTTTTAATTTCAGAAAATGAAATTGAAAGATTTTATTTTTAGATAATGAAATAAAAATTCCTAGAGCTCACCAAGGAGATTAATTAGAGATAATAAAAAAATAATTAATTAAAAGAAACGCACCGTAATTAAAAAAATAAGAGAACAATGGGGATTGGAATGCAAGATGGCCAGCAAGTTGTGTAGATAGAGAGAGTTAGTTAGTTTCTGCAGGGTCTTTGCCTGAGTCAGTTCAACTAGGAGGACTAGGGAAATATCACAAGATATTTAGTGAAGAAGAATATAAGCAGCTTGTGGGTAAAAGTTCTCGCAAAGAAGAGTATATTAACCACAAACCTTTTAAAGAAATTTTAAAGAAAGAATTTTTCATGCGCTATAATGGAAATGGCCGAGTAGACCTTTCTCTCTCTCGTCATTTTTTCTGAGTTGCTGGAACTGGAATGACTTAATATCAAAATGAAGAGTCGGTGTTAGAACATTTTCCTGCCTGACCAAATGCCTGCTGCCGGACACGGATCATGAAGTGCACTAAAATCTCCATAAGACTATCTCATTAAAAAAAGACGTACGCATTTCCCATTTACCGGTAATATAAATCATTGTATTAGTGTTTGTTATATATTTAAATGTTTTCATTAACAAAAACCTATACATAACTTTTTGTTTTATTATATATAATGTATTTGTGTGATTAATTAATTTTTAAAGCGTTTTTCTTAAAAGGGCAGAATAATAAAAATATTCTGTCATTATTTTTATATATATGTAGTCATTTTATTTAGAGTGGAGTGATTTGAAATAACCTGTACATTTTAAATGCAGGAGAGAGTGTTTTTTTTTTTATAATCAAGAAATGTTAAAGAAGTTTTATTGATAGAGGTGGGAGAGTTGGTTAAATAGAGTTCTAACACATTTTATTAAGCCACTAGTAAATAAATGAATATAGCTAAATCGATCATATAAAGATCGATAAATATAAGGGGATTTCTTTTCTTAATCTAAACTTTTACCTCAGTTTTGTAGAGCTTTGCTGTCATGAGAATTTAGATACTCGTATTTAATTCAGACTTGATTTTTTTTTAAACGGATTATTATTCCGTCTTAATCTTTTGGTATTACTTGGGGAGGCGGAAACACTTTTATAAATATGTCTTAAGTCAATCTCCATATTGGTGGGTCTATCTTCGGAAATCTCCGGATAAAATTCCGGAAATCATTGTATGTAAAATCTATAAATGACTGGACATAAGCATTATGCTCTGTTCTGAATCCGGATCACGCTCTGCGAACGGGTTCCTTCTCATCCTACTATGTTTTAGGGTCGGAGCACTATCCAGCCTATTTCTTTTACATTCCTCATATGGGAAAATATCTGTGAAAAACCCTGCCTACCAAGAAAAGGAGAAAAATAACGAATCTCTGAGTAATACATATTTAGTAATACATTTGTTCTGTTAAGCCTGACTATCTTCTATACTCAAAGCACTACACGGAAAAACCTGATGATGTTGGTGAGGTAAAGGGGGAAAAGAAAAGAACAAAGGGGGTTTCAAATTTAAGTTGCTGGCTATGTTTTAAATTTATAGCTAAAAGAACATCTATTTAACTAGTGATCTGTTTGTTAAGATTTTCTTCTTTTTCTACCACCTCTGGATGACCCCTTTTACTCTCTCTCTCTCATTTCCTTGAATCATTCACTCTATGCCCAGTAAATGTGATAATTTGTAAAATGAAACCGAGGTTTACTGCATATCTATAGTTATTGTTAATCCATTAATGCTCTTGGGTAGGCTAAGAGATTACTAACCGCCTCTTTAGAGAGTGATCTTTGTTTATTTCTTTTTTTGATAATAAATTGTAAACAATAAATTTCTATTTTATTTCAATACATTCACATATCGCTTTCTTATCTGTAAATTCCCCCTCCGAGTCTTGTCTCTCCCTGACCACCGAGCATACATTAAGAAGAAGTTTTAGTGAGGTCTTGGGAAGTAAGTCGCTTAGTGGCAGTCTGAAGGAGTAGGTGAAGTTCGAACCCCCTCAACCTGCATCTCTAAATTGGGTTAAAGCAGCTCTATTTTTCATACCGTTACAATATCAACAGCATTTAGCCAATTATAGATTGCACAGTAATGTAATTATTATTTACAAATGTAAATAAGCATTAAAAAACAAAAAAAAAATAATACCAATAAAATAGAAAAACAATAAAATGCACAAATAAATAAAGAGGCAATATATCAAATGAAATTAAGGATAATACTTTTTTAAGAGGACTTTAGTAAATTGGTTAAAATCCAAATTAAAAATATCATCATTACCAAAATCTTTGTTATAAGTTCTAGGTAAACGAAATAAAGGGGAAAATCTTAATACATCAGATTTACAAATTTTCAGTTCAAAAATATTGTCAATACGAGTATTATAATCCTGTTTATTAATACCTAAATTAGAAAGCAAATTAGATACAGAAATATTCTGGGAAATGAATTTATGAAGAAGTTTGAGATCTCTTGTTTTTCGTCTCAGTAGTAAATCAATATATGTAGTGTTCATTACCTAAACTATTCAATTTTGCAAATTTGTCAAAAGCAGACTGAATTCTTATGATATCTGTCCTGTTATGAGGATTCCATATAATTGAACCATACTCCAAGATGGGAAGAAGTAAGGATTTAAAAAGTTTAATCTGTAAATTTATTAAATGCTTTTCCATATCTGTAAATAGCTCCTACAATTTTAAGAGATTTATTCACCATAAAATTAATATAGTTATGAAAAGATCCATTATTGGAAAATGTTATTCCTAGATCTCTTTGATGATCATTTGTTATGATTTTAGAGTCACCAATATAGTAGGAAAACCTTAAGATTTCAGATTTTCTAGAGTAAGAGACAATGGAGCACTTATCCATATTTATATCTATATAATTATGGATATGTACTCCATTGTCTCTTACTCTAGAAAAGTATTTTTGTATTGTGTGGTAAATCAAATTTAAAAATAGGAATATTTTCCAAATTGAAAATTGATATTAAAATTAGTTATCTACTTTGCATGCCAATTTACAAAAATGATTTTATATTAATCCAAACTTTTTAAAAATTGAAATGAAAAATATTATTACTCAGAATAAAGAAGAAACCATCACAGCCAACATTGTGTACCATGAAATATTTTTCATCAATTTCATTTAAGTTTTTATAATTTAATGCATTTTTTTCTTCTCACAAATGTCAAATAATTATTTTTTTGTCTTAAACTGAAAAGAATAAATTTATTTGTAAGCCTACAACCATTATAAATATACAAAATGACCCTTGAGAATAAAAATACAGTGGGGAAAAAAAGTATATTGAGTTTGGGCATTTTGATGCTAATGTTATTGGAAAGTTTTTTTATCAATTCCCCAATGTTTTAAGTTTCTAATTTTAAATTACATATAATTTCTTTTTCTTTAAAAATAATTCATTTTTTTTAAAGCACTGTAAAGACTATTATTTGTAACCCTAACAAAAAATTAAAAACACTGCACATGGGCCTTTAATAAGTTTATCGGTATGAGTAATATCGTGAATCATCTATCAGTTTGTTATTTTGTGATTTCACGCACTTAGTCCGTAATTGCTGCATTTCTTTTTGATACTGTACTATTTTTTTCATAAATTCATTGTTTAAGTTTTGCATTAATTCTTTTTCTTGATATCTTAATGTGTATAATTCATGAAGTAAATTGTATCATATGCACATATTTAAAATTGTAATTATAAATTTATTAAATGCACATTGATTACGTAAGTAATATTTACCAAGGCTTGGTTAAACACCTGTAGAGGTCCCTACTATCGCATTTTACACGCATATTCTCGAGGATACAGCCTCGGTAAATATTACTTACGTAATCAATGTGCGTTTAATAAATTTATAATTACAACTTTAAATTACTGTAATAGATTTCTAACTATAAAATCTTTCCATTGACTTGTAAATCGAAAGATTTCGCGAGTATTAATGTGTAATAAGAAATGTGGACTTAATCAATGAAGTATTGAATAGCTTCACACTCGCAGATCTAACCGCTTCAGCTTCACCTATTTAAATAGAAAGTAGGTTGAAGTAAAGAAGGGTTCCCCTCTTTTCTTCCATAGCGTAAGCTTGTGGTTAAACACCTGTAGAGGTCCCTACTATCGCATTTTACACGCATATTCTCGAGGTTACGGCCTCGGTAAATATTACTTACATATTTAAAATGTAATGTTTATTATTCCTAATTTTAAGTATCCATGAGAAAGCTTTGAGCCAAATGGCCATAAATATGATAGAAACTATTTTTTTCTCTCTCTATTCAGCAATCTAATTCAGCTAATAGTTTTGTATTATATAGAACAATTCTGAGATGTGTTGCTCTTTGGAATAAATCAATGGAATTTTTGCTATCATTAAGTGCATTTAGGATTTTAGTGTTCAATATTATCAGCCTATATTTAAATTTTACTTTTAAAAATTAAAAAACTTGAATTTCTCCCTAAATTATAATCTAAAATTTGTGGAAATGTGGTTCTGATTTGAATTGTTATCTCTAATCCAAAAATTAAATTTTGTATATGTATTAAACCATAAATCTCAATAACTAACTGATTATTATATGTAAATTACATTACACAGCCCTCATTTTTAAACGAACCAATAGAATATCAATAATCTTTTGTCACGATCTGCTGCTTATATTCTATTGGTTTATTTAAGCATGAAGATTATGATGGCATAATTTATATATATATAACAGTAGCTTCCTCATATTCATGGAATTTTTATCTATAATTTGAGTGAATCTTATTGGAAAATATTTAACAAAAAACTGTAAATCATTAATTTAAATTAATTCATTTTATGTGCATCTTTATCTAGTTAGTATTGTATCAGTTATCTTAGTCTTGTTTTCATCTTCATAGTCATCTTTCATGTTCATATCTATGTAATTGCTCTCTAATTTAATTCACTCTGCATTATCTATTTCAGAACTTCGTTTTTCTATATTTATAATTATCTATTTTTGCTATTGTTTTAATTTGTCCGTTTTTAAAATTATATAGTACATGTGTTTCCCAGTGAAAAAGTGACTGGTTCCTTCTCCCAATTGTCTGCAATACTATCTCTGAATTAATATGTGTTATGTAGACACCTACGTTAGCTTTTCATAACAAAAATCATAAAGGGTTGTCTCAGTCATATTGTTACATTATAACCTTTAAGAATTCTGTGGAAAAAACAAAAACTGCATCACATTATCTTTCCATTTCATCTACCTTATATTTGGTTCATATTTTTCACTGCTATTTTTTTTTTGCAGGCTGTTCTTGTAGAATGGTTTCCTATAGAACCAATTGGCCGTGTGTTATATATGATTCATATGAGTCTTTTGTATTCTTTATATTGTTTTGAATATAAGTGGTGCCATCTAGGTAAGTTCCAGAAATTTTTCTATGTGTTGTAATAATTTAATTATATAATAACTATGGATGTATGTATACATACACATGCTCATATCTATTTGCCGTGCTAATGACTTAGAATTTGAATCTAAAGCTAGGTGAACTTTAAAATTTTTTAGATCATTAACAAGACTAGGATTTTTTTTTTCATATATATTTACCCAGCTAATTGTCATTAGTAAATGGTTATTTATTCTATTTGTTCTTCACTACATGGTAAAAATCTTAGATTTACCCGGACTGGTAAGGTAAATTTTGATACGGTAGATTCAAAAATTGAAAAATACAGTTGCATTATGAAGCAGCCATAGAAAATTTCACCCATCTGACACAGGAACCTTGGCTAACTTTATCTTATGTGTTCATATATATATATATTTATATCGTAGCATCCTATAATTATAGTGTAATATCTATTTCTTTAATAAATATTCACCATTAAACAAGTTTGTTTTAAAAAATTATTTGCCATTTACAAAAATATCACATGACCTTTCATATGCTTTCATGTTTTCAATAGATGGCTGTAGTGTATATTGAAGATTACAGGTCTTGGAAGAAATTATTTTTTGGTTTATTTATTTTTACTTCAAGTTTTTACATTTTTTATTTAGACACCTAAATTAAGAACCAAAATGACTTAGTGGATTGTAAAACAATTTAAAATACTCAATAATCTGTTTTAAAAATAAACGTTTTTATGCTGCTTCAGTTAAAAAAGTAAAAGGCAAAAAGAATTATGACTTCGATTCTCATAGAAGTGTGACTCTTCTCATCATAGGTGTCATCTGTGTTATATTTATAATCTTGTTTAATAATGCATTGACAGCCATTTGATCAATCCTTATTATCCAAATAACTTCATTCTCCAATTGAAACTAGCTGGATATTTTTTTACCGATCAATAATTATATAGCTAGTTATATTGGTTATGGCTAAGTTCGTAAAAAGAAAAAAAAATCCAGTTCCACTAAGGTTTTAGTTCCAACCTGTGGTCACGATAGGTACATGTCCTACTCTCTATAATGAAACTATTTGTTAATTATTTTAAGGGCGAAGTTAAGCTATGATATCAGCATCCTTAGGAGTATGACATTCCTTTTACCAATAATGAAAACCACAAAGTATTATAGTTGTGGTGGTTACAATAAATGCATCGGCACTTACCAATTCCAATTTATACAGAACGTTTACCTCATAGTTAATAACTCGATAGCCGTTTACTGATCATTACAAGATAGTTAGCTGGACTGGATATAAGCTAACTATTTGTAGATGTGCTAACCACTACTCAGTGTTGTTCTAGTTGACATCATTGCTTTCATAAAAATATTGCTTAATTCCAATGGTTTGTGAATGTGTTTAAATGTAGTTAAAGACACGTTGAATTTACAAAATGCAATTATTAACAAAAATTCATAATGTAGATGAATAGAAAATAGAAATAACTAAAAAATAAAAAATGTATTATCAATAAATAAATAAGTATTAGATAGCTTTATATGGAAAATAAAATTTCTAAGAATGGATGTGCTTTTAATGATATTGAAATATGAGTGATGTTTTAAAAATCTGCTTTGTATGTTTTTAACAAAGTGAGTTTTTAACAATCCCTACCTCAGTTGAATATGTAAATGCATTTTTGGGGATATTCTAAATTAATCAAGTAATCAATGTTATTATATAATAATTACAAAATTTGTCTTGGCAGGGAATCCAATTAGCAGTTATTTTTTAATTAGTTTTAAACTAATATTGGTAATATTAAATAGCTATAATTTATTTTCTTTTATTTACTAAGTTTGCTTTTATTGTTATTATACACTGATAATTATTTGTGTATCATCATCATCATCACCAACCATTATCAACCTACTGCAAGATGAAGGTCACTCCAAGTTCAATCCATCTCTGATCTTTAGCTTCTCTTCTCCACATCACCCCTGTACACATTCTTATGTCATTCATTCATCGCACATGTGTTCTCTTTCTTGGTTTTTACAATCTCCTGGAATCCAATTTCAATTGTCCATCTATTATCATCTCTTTATAATATGTCCAGCCCAACTCCACTTCAGTCTTTTAATTTTTTCAATGAGTCAGTAACACTTGTTTGTTCTCTTTATCCATATATTGCGTTTTCAAGCTCTTCTTGTTACACCTAACATGCATCTCTCCATACTTCTTTGAGTGGTCTGAAGTCCTTGTATTGCTCTTCTATTAAGTGTCCAACTCTCAGATCCATAAGTAAGAACTGGTAAAACACATTTATTAAAAACCTTCCTTTTCAAACACATAGGCATATTTCCTTTTAGTATCAAGTTACATAAAAGGGAAAATATGAAGTTACCAATGTTTATAAAAAGGAAAATAATTAAGACATGATAAACCTATAAGAGACATTTCTATCTCAACATAGTCTTAACTAATATTGTTATTCTTATTCAATCATTCCACAAGTTTTTTAAAGAAATGGCACGGAAATCTTTTGCTTGCTCTTACCCAATTCTGAAGAGTTTGATATAAGAAATGTTTTCCCATAAATAGGAAACGTTTTATTATTAATAATATTTTTCACAATATCAAATCTACACTAGTGGTTTTCAAAGCATGTTCTGTGGAACACTGGTGTTCCATGTTTCTGCTTCATGTGTTCCAGGGAAAAAAATTGTAGAAATAATAATAGATAGTTTTATACTATTGTAGCTATGCATTTTTGTATGACCGGCTGCGTCTATGTGTTGTGGCTACCTGTGTCCAGTGGGGTCAGTTTCTGTGTAACCTGGTGTGATGCCACTTATGTTGTCATTCGAATGACTTGAATTTATACTGTCTGTTTGTTATTTTCAAACGGGCAAGACGTAGTAATATATATTAGTGTTTTGCATGAAAAATATTAGTGAAATGTGTTTCGCAATTCTACAAAGATTCGGAACCACTGCTCTATCCTTCTCTAATGTTGTCGGCCATTTTTATTTACTGAAGCCAGACACTGATCATGTATTTTTATATTGCATAGACTGATTAAGATAGCTCCAGCTTTGTGTTTATATTCTCTCTAACTGTTATAGAGTTACTTCATTCTTAGTGATTATGTTTATAATTAGGGGAAGGTTATAAATAAATTATTGTATGATTTTGTATACTACCATTTTGCTGCTAAGATTATTTGAGGGATGGAATATTTATATATATCATGCATTATCTGAATATATAATAAACATTTTTTGAGTGTATTGATCAGATCAAAGGATTAACACCGATGTTTGACTTTAATTAGAAATTTATTCTTAATTTGTTAGCTTTATGGAATCCATTTCTCAACTGTTATCTGTAGTATTATAAATAAATTACTTAGTTAATAATTTTATTACATTATTATTATAGTTTTTTTGATGTAAATAATAACTTATAGTTTATGATTTGGCTTTCTTTCAGTTACTTTCTGTACTTTAGGATTCTCTTTGCAAATCTCATAAAGACAATCAAATAATTTTGTATACCTGTAACTTTAGTTATTACCCTGTGTTGTTGGTGCAGTGGTAGAAATATCAGATGCGGGAACATAATTATGTTCCGCGGATCGATTCCCGTCCTGGAACATCCAGCACTTGAATTCCTTATAAACTCCCGAGCAAGAAAGCCAATTTATTTTATTTTTTTTATATTCATTACCTATCAAAAACTCATTTCCACACACTGCACCTGATCATCTTATTCAAGCCTTGTTATTTTTTGTTTTACTCTTCAGTCATTCCTATGTATTTCCCTTTTTAAGATTATCAATCAATTTTTTGATTTCTTTATATTTTCTCTTGTATCTTTTGTAATTTCTTCCAATGTAACCTTCATTATTTTTTTGTGTTGAAGTATATCTAATCCAGTTCCTTTTTTTCATAAATCTCAAACTAACTTCCTATGCTTAACTTTTTACATCAGTTCCATATTGTTAATTTTTTTGAATTATTTATTTCGTCTCCTCTTATTTCCACATCTTTATTTATTTGTTTTATTTAACTTTGTTTGTTTGTCTGGAATCTTGTAATTTTCACTCACTTCTCAATTTTTAATCTAATTGAAAGTGCATCCATATATATTCCCGATGACAAGATATGAAAGCCTTCATTAGCTAAGGTCTCAACATCAATTTGAATCAATCTTGTGTTTATACTCGCAATAAAAAAGAAGGCAAAATGGTTTTCTGTTATCTTTCTTGCCTATCATTAATTTTCATTTTAGACTTATTATATGTTAGCATTTGTCATGAAGTGATTAACCATCTACCGCTTTTCTCTTCACTATTATCTATAGTAATCTTCTACTAATTTTGAAGAATGCTATTGTTAACCCACCCGATAGGGTTTTGATTTATTTAATCAGTCACTATTTCATCAGCACATATTCACCATCATAGGAACTATGGCCTTTTAAAAAATAATCATGCCAGTATCCTCTTGGCCATTTACTGATAGTGAATACTGCTGTTTGTTCTATTGTCAGTACTGCTTACTTGCATTTTCTTGGCTAATTCACAACTGAGCCTCATATCTGAAGATTATTCCTCTTTCCACAACCCTTCAACAGTCTGAATATCATAGACCCATATCTTGTGCTATATTCAGGAGTAACTTGACTGTTACCAACTGAATAAACATCACATGATCACCATCTCGTATGCTTATAATAGTTATTAAAACAGGCAAAACTCACTATACGTATTGCTACACACAGCAAGCTAGAGTAATCAGTGGATGCCAGAAGGCTTGTGTATAAATTCCCCATCTAGTGCCTACTCATCCAATATCCCCAGACTAGTTTCTGGCTCGTGGCCTTCGTGAGTGAGGAGCCTTGGATCTGAGAGCACTGCACCATTATAAGCTTATGAGCTTGGATTGAAAATATTAAGATGTTTTCAATTTAAGTCTCATAGTTTTGTAGTTAAGTGGAGATAAAAGGTGGCTGCTGGAGGGTTGCATTAGATCCTAAGATCTAAGTGCAGTGTTCTCAAATCCAAGGCTCCTCACTGACGAAGGCCACAAGCCAGAAACTAGTCTGGAGATATTGGATGAGTAGGCACTAGATGGGGATTTTATGCACAAGCCTTCTGGCATCCACCAATTACTCTAACTTGCTGTGTGTGGCAATATGTGTAGTGAGTTTTGCCTGTTTGAATAAACATCTAATATTATAATAAAAAAAATAACGTAACTCAACAGGAAAAGTTAGCAATTTTATGTTTATTAACGTTACATAGTTGGATAGATATAATTATCTATTACATCTATCTTACTGGAGAATCCTTTTTGTAATTTCATAAATTTATAACTCATAAGTAACAGATACAATTTCACACTAAATATAGTACTACAGACTAATCTTGGCACACTACTGCATATATCTGCATAGTCTTCATAATTTTGGTTTTTTTTATATCCTTGAGATATATTTGCTAGAGTACATAGTTAATTGGGAAATTATTTAATTTTCTGTCATTTTTTATATTCAAACACAATAATATTTTACATCCATCTAAACTATCTATGCAAGCACACTCATATTATTTTATTAAACAGAAAGAACACCTTGTGAAATTCTATCCAACCCAAATTTAATCTTTACCAATGGTAATTTGTTGTTTGTTTTTGCTTAACTCCTAACAGATTGTTTTTCTAATGTCTTGAATTTAAACTTCTTTATGAAACTGCGACCTTCGTAATTATTTCATGTCACATAATTTTTAACATTGTAACGGTCAGAATCGTCTATCTCGCTAACACACTGCAGAATTCAAACCCCAGACACGAAACTGAACATTCTAGGAGGGGTTGCCTTCTAGATATACTAAGTTCGAATCTAAAGTCCAAATTTCACAGCGCCATCTATGTGATAACGCATCTGATGCCACTACTAGTATAACCTTTGACCGGTGCCTGGTGGTCAGGGAGAAACAAAAGACTCTATACTAAAAGAAGTTTGGGTGGCTAATTAACGTCTATGGATTTACAAAAGAAATGCAGAAAATATATATATAGACCGAGACAGTGATAGGAATCAAATAAAATAAGAGATCAAATTTAGTTTTAAATAATTTCCCACAATTTATTTATATATATAACGCCACCTTCTGCTTATATGGGACAGGGACGCGTATTAAATAATTGTTGGCATTTATATTTCAATAAAGACAAAAGGTTTTAAAACAGAGTGATATATTCTATTCCTCGGGCTAATAGCGTTACGATAATGTGCTTGACATGATAGGAACATGTGCGAGGTGCTTTGAGTAAATAGACAAGTTTAAGACAATATTTGAAATTAAATGTGTTCTAAAATATTTATTGATTTCGAGAATAGTACGGACTAAAGCTTACTAAGCAAACGTGGGAATGGGATCAAAGCATTTATTTGAGAATAATAATAATAGATTTGTATTGGGAGGTCAGTATTGCTGATAATGAATTTATAAAGTTGGAGGGTGTGACTCGTTTAAGTCACGGATGCTTTGTAAAATAAATATAAAATGAAACAATATTGAAGATCCGGAATAATTACGGAGGGCATCTCGCCGCTAACCCGTAGGAAAGAATTTTTACGAACAGCCGAAACTTAGCGACTGTGTGACGATTGCGTTTAATTCCCAGGGGTGTCATTTGGGAACCCTCTGCCTGGAAACCGCAAGCGTGGAGAGAACGGCCTTAGCCGTGTAAAGAATCCTTGGAAAAATAAAACAAAGCGGTCTCAACAACCAATTCATGTACCAGCAATACGAGACTAGTGTATATAAAAACATACTAAATGGGTTTTACTCGGATTAAGAGAAATGCCCAATCAAATTCCCCGAAATTCATTTAAGAGGGTCCGCACATTCTCGACGTCAATGATGAACTTTATAATGAAAGTAGAACACGGTAATTAAAATAGGAAAATGCATGCTTGCGGGTTTGAAAAGTAAGTATAGATTTATATACGCAATCATGCATTTGGGGACACATTTAAATCATTGACTTCGCACATACTCTTATATTACATTAAAATCAATAGCATGTAGATTTGAAACTATGTGATTATATTACATTAAAGAAAAGAATTGCCCTCGAACGAGTGATTTGCAAGATAATAAAATTGGAAAATTATAAATTTAAAATATGCCTTAATAGCGGCGTCTTACTTTCAATAGAGGGAATAGTTCACTCGGTCAAAGACGATTCTGACACATTATCATAATAAAATAAAAGAAAGCTTTATAAATAGAAAATATTAACCCAAGGATAGAGAGCAAAATGTTGAGTATATTTAAATACATGAAAGAAATACATAATGAAGTTGGGAAATATAAGAAAACAATGTTAAATAGCTATAGCATGTTAGTTAGGAATCACAAGAGCTCTTGGGTTAATTTGGGTTACCTCTGGAAACACATTTGCAGGTAGATGTTCGGCAGGTTTTATAATTCAGCAGCAAAATCTGGAATGTTCATATTTTGGCAGCGGCAGCAGCAGTTCCGGGGTCCGTGTGATAATTTCTGATGGTATGGAGCAGCGGCTGGCTATTCCAAGGGGACATAGCCATCTTAACGCCTCTACTCGGACATGTCAAGGTTAGCAAATTATTAGAATCTTAGAACAACTCAGAAACCTTTAGACAACTCAGAATTCTTTAAAAGCTTAGAATCGAGAACAAAAGAAAAACATCCTTTTTATTGTAAAATTTAACAATAGACTTGCCCTGGAGCGTACAAAATTATTGGACTTATCTGCTGTAATTAATCTATCCGAATGTCTAAAGGAATTCAACATTAATTAATTTCTTTTGTTTCCCCGTCGACATTCGAATTACAAACTAGATTTAATTAAAATTACTGCTACTAATTAAAGAAAACTTAAGTGGACAGCTGCTGTTTTTAGATAAACTTATATAATTAAACTATTGTCCCTCATTTATTTTAACAGAAATATTTGGGATGATTTTTATTAAATAAAACGAAAATTATTTTATTTTAAATTGTAATATTTGAATCTATCTACTAAACGAATATTTACTAAATGAATTTTATTTTAAATCAAAATATATTACGACGGTAATATATTTGTAAATAGATCCAAACAAAATAACTAACAATTTATAATTTTGATATGTTTTAAAATGGATATCATAGTGTGTGTGCAATTACGACTTATATAACTTACTTTTTAATAAATGTAAATTATGTGAACAAATACATAATTCATAATATTTTATTTTATTTGGGAATAAGTTATATATATAATACGAGCATTGTGCTCATGGTTTAAAATTAGGCGGGATTTTCGGTATATACGTGTATTGCAGACACACTACGATAGATTGGGGTTCAAACTAAGGTATGAGGGTAGGAAGTAGGTGAGAAAAGGTGAAACGAAGATCTGCAAAGCAGACCTTACTGTTTCAACATTAATATTAATAAACGTTTGGTTTGTGTTCTGTCCATCTTTATAAATCTTTATTACCTCTTTTGATTCGTTTTTAAATGAGCAGTCAATCTTGTCATTGAAATTTGCCAGTTTAATCTCATTTTATTTTTGACACTTTTTAACTATTTATGAAGTTGTCCATTAAGGTGCAGAATAAAATATTTCAGTATTTTTGGTATTTAGATATAACAGAAAGACCTGCGAATAACATTTAAAGTTTTGAATATCACGCAGTTTTTCAGTCAATCTTTATTACTATCATTGCTAATGTTATAATTTTATGTTTTCTTTTAATATGCATTACTTTTTTATATTTTGTTTTAGGATGGGAAATTCATAGGAGGCTAGCATTTATTCAGCTCAATTGGCCGTATTTTTTAGGCTTTGGTCTCCCTTTGACAGTCATAACGGGGCTAACTCATGACATTTTTATTAGGTACGTATTGTTTTTTTTTTTGTTGTAGAAATATTTTCTAAAATTAGATTCATTATTAGCATGTTGTTGAAGATTTCCTTTTATTGTGTACGAATAGTTTTTAAAAGCATTTATACATTATATAAATCACTTTTTTAAAAATACGTGCAAGTAATATATATTGTAAAATGAAAGACTTATCAGTAGTTCTGTTATTAGGAATATGGCACTGCACTCACTGGTGAGGCTTCATCATGGAATCCAGATTTATCCAGAACTTTTGTCTTTGAATATGAATACCTAGATATCCATTTACTGATCAATAAATAAATACATGATTAGTTGAATTAGCTGTAGGCCGATACTCTTAAAATTGTCATATATTCAAAAACATTACCAAGTTTCAGCCGGGTTTGAACCCAGATCACGGTAAAGATAGGCAGATGCACTAGTTATCATATTTCGAGATTATTGTTAATGTATCATTAATTATAGATTACATTTTTGAGAAAGACACAAACATAGTAACATTAAACTATACCATAAACTAATATTTAACTTTTTTAATTTGTGATTTAAATTAGCGTATTATTTTTAATCGTGACTCCCAAAATTAAAATTTGATATTTATAAAATAAAATTTAATGATACTGAATCTCTAATTGACTCTTCACTCCGAATTTTTTGAAAATATAGTAAAAACTTGCTGAAACGTCTTATAAATAGTTTACAATTAGTCTGATCAAAAACTGTTTTAAAAGTTTTTATTACACCGATTCTTATTTAATATTATCCAAAATATAAATGTTTAATTAATATTTTACATAAGAAGTCAATACAATATTGGTTTGCGCATAAGAATTGTAAATAATTAATTTTTTTATATATTGTAAGTTCAGCTGTTCAGGAAATGAAGTGATTTTCGAGCCTCCTAGATACAACAGCTTCATTCAATTTACCAATTTTTGTTTTTGTTTTTTTTATTGGCAATTCATCCAGGAAACTTTGCATCTCGGGTCTATCACTTTCAGTAATGTAATTATATCACAACCTAAAACCTTTTTTTTCAAAGCTAAACCATAAAAGCTCTTCATACATCCAAAAAATTATTTCTCAAAAATTTTTCTTAAACATATTGTTTTTTTCCAGACCTGACAGTAAGTCCAATTTGAAATAATTTTTCAGATGTTAATAAGTTCAGGACTGATCAGAGGTGCTTTACTTATCTGATTCAAATTTGTGTGGTACTTAACAGCACTTATATAGTTGTAGCCAAAGACAAAATATGAAACATATGTCTTTCCAATTGCAATATTTAATATAAAAAAATATCTACTGGACGTATAAATTTCTGTCAATAACCGATTTCATCAACAGCCTGGGAACTAATTGGGCACCACCGATATTTACATTTAAACTAATATCAAATTGAACATTGCAATTGAGATTACATAAAGATTGGTTTGCTATATTTAATGGGATCTCACTTAGTTTCCAGGCTAGTGATGATGTTGGTTATTGACAGATACATATGGTTATTATTTTCACAGATATTTCACGTAACAGATCCAAGTTTGGTAGAACCACCATACCTTATTGAAAATAGTAATCGATAAAATTAACATTTGTGAAATTTTGCTTCAAACTAAAGTGAATGTAATTTTAACATGTAATACATATTTTGTTTTTTTTTCAAAAAAGCAATAATGATTTAATGTGAACATAATTTAAAAATTTAATGCATAATTTTATGAAAAAACTGTACCAATTAATCTAAATGTAATTGTAAATTTGAATAACTAATTTTCTAAAAAATAAAAAAAAAAACAATACGGTCACATTGAAGTGCATGTAATTTTTAATTTCATAAAAAAGCTATACATACTAATGAATATAATTTTAAAATATAGATCCGTAATTTTATTAAAAAAATAATAATACAAAGTCATGGGAATGCATGATTTTATGCAAAAGTAAAACAAACTAATGGAAACCAGAACTTCGTTTTAAAATTTAAGATATCATCCAGTGTATGCAAATGACATAATTTTATAAACAACAACAAAAAAAAAACCAAACAATCCAAGATGGTGGAAAGTTTCTTGAACGTTTTTGAAGAATGCTATGAAGAAGTCTTGATAGATTTTGTATAGAATATGGGATTTAGATGGGGTTTTCTTTTTATTTTATTAGTAATATGTACCATGTAATAATAAAACCTCAATCATTTTGTTTAGTTTAATAATAGTAGTTTCAATAATAGTTTGTTTTGAATAGAAAATATCAATTTCAAGTCATGTTGAAAATGGTTTGTTTTAGAAAATAAATTTATGATGCCTGCTGAAAGTGAATTAGTGAACATTTCTGTTACCTGTTCACAATTGTTTGTTTGCTTTTAAAACAAATTGTTTTGAAAATTATAATAATAAGTATAAATCATTTGTTGGAATAATTTGTGAAAATGGGACATCTGCCATTTTCTTTCACCCAAATGATAATCGAAATTGTCTGTTTTTATTAAAAATTGCTAATTTTGATTCATATCGAAAATTGTTTGTTTCAATGATTTTATTCATTGATTAATATCTTTAGTCTGGTTTTAAGACAGGCAAAACTCTCCACACAGTAGTGCTACTCAGTGCCAACCAGAGTAATCAATGGATGCCAGAAGGCTTGTGCATAAAATCCCTATCTAGTGCCTACTCATCCAATATCCCCAGACTAGTTTCTGGCATGTCGCCTTCATCAGTGAGGAGCTTTGGATCTGAGAGCACTGCACCTAGATCTTAGGTGCAGTGCTCTCAGATCCAAAGCTCCTCACTGATGAAGGCGACATGCCAGAAACTAGTCTGGGGATATTGGATGAGTAGGATCTAGGTGCAGTGCTTTCAGATCCAAAGCTCCTCATTGACGAAGGCTACAAGCCAGAAACTAGTCTGGGGATGTTGGATGAGTAGGTACTAGATAGGGATTTTATGCACAAACCTTCTGGCAACCTTTGATTAACTGAGTCACACTACTGTGTGGAGAGTGTTGCCTGTTTTAATAACAGTATGGTGCTAGCATAAGAAATAGTTATCATGTGATGTTTAGTCTGGTTTTAGTAAATTCTGTATTTGAATCTGGTATGTAGAACATTTATACCTATTGTATCAAAATTTGACCAGCAGAAATTGCTTGGTTTTTTTTTTTTTTTTTCAGGGTCATAAGTTAAAATTAAATAATAGTAATCCATTCATTTTAAGTTTTTTTCTAATTAGTCTTATACTTTATCAATAAATGGCTGCCATCACACAATTGATATTAATGGAACGCTTCAAAGTAGTTTGTCCAATACTTTTTATTTTAATGAAGCCATTTGCATTTATGTTATTTAATAGAATACATGCCCAAAATGATGAGAAATGAATTCACCATTTTTTGTTTTTTACTGAATAGTTACACATTTTGTCAATGTACTTATTTGAATTGTTGATTTTAGCACTGTCTATGCAAAGTTAAATTAGATGAAACAATTGTTAAATAATCGCACTGCAGAGCAAATTTCTGTTTTACAGTGGTCCTTAGAGAACATAATGGGTTGGTCAAGTTTACTCTTCATTGTATGGCGAAGTTTTGAGCATTTTTTATTAGTATTTTACTCACTAGCTTTGAATGGTTAGATTTCCTTTAATTATCCAATATTGAATGATTTGCTAGCCTGGTCATTTGAGTAATTGAGCTGTAAGAAAAGCGTGAAACCTTATTGGAATTGGAAAAATAATTTTTGGGTTTTATCATGACAAAATTCACTTGTACATAGCTGATGGTTGACTTACCATTATGCTATTAAAGTCTTATTTCTGTTTAACAATAGTTTTGTTTAATTTGATATATTGTTTTACTTACAATAATAAGTGTGATTAATACATGACTGGTTTTTTTTTTAATGCTTTGTTGTTTTTTTTTAAATTTAATCTTGCTTATTATTTTGTAAGAATTTTTTATTTTCGTCTATGTTCAATTGTTGTAATATTTTTTTATGAACTTTTTTTTAAAATTTATGTTTATTTAAAACAGAAAAAGAATTAACATTATTCTAATATAACAGGGGTGGCCAAACTTTTAGACATTGGGGGCTACTTTTGTGATGAAAGTGTACCTGGGAGCGACTACGTTTTTTTCAGGGCTTCAAACTGGAAACCAGAAATAAAACGTTATTTTTTTCTGGTATGGGAAAAAAAATAAAGGTTTGAAGTCCTGGTTGTTTATAATGTACATTGTATACTGGTCAAAATCATGTGTTCATTCAACAAGACCTAGAATCCAAGCAAGCGTATATCCATCTAGTATGTGCAAGATACATAAGTCAGGAACAATACCAAATATCAACCTATTTACTAGTGCTCTAGGGTCTATGACTACATGAACAACGCTTTTGATGATACTAGAGAGTTTCATTCTTACTCCGTCCCAGCTAGAGTTCAGGGTTCACACACGACATAATACAAGAGATTTACATTTTATTAATTAATATCTATTTAAATTTATTACAATTACAGAATAGTGTGGAGTATACCTGACATTGATTGATAATTTAAATAAGTTGAAGATTTGATTGATTTGAACTGCAATAATAATAACTTCATGGCAACATAACAAAAGTAATTAATTTAAACCCATAAAATCTTGTAACTAATAAAAGGGATTTATGTTAGAGATTCGGAATAATGACAAACCAAGATTTCAAAGTACTATTATAATATATATTTATTATATATATAAGTATCATCATACAATATAGTCAATTCTTGTCTACACAACTTTTAAACGTATTGGACTTGCAAGCCAGAATAATCAATGGATACCAGAAGACTTGTGCATAAAATCCCTATCTAGTGCCTACTCATCCAATATCCCCAGACTAGTTTCTGGCTTGTGGCCTTCTTCAGTGAGGAGCCTTGGATCTGAGAGCACTGCACCTAATAGGATAGTGGTGGCTATGTTATTAAAGAACCAAATTCACCAAAATGTATATGAACTGAGTTCAGACCTATATGACTATATAAGATAATGAGCTTGGATTGAAAATATTTCTAGTTATTTGATATCATAAACAAAAGTTAGAGAATTATATTTTAAAAACTTTTATAAATGAAAAATATACTATATGTTTAAGGAAAGTTACGGAAAATTAATGCGTGGGATAAATTTACCGTTTTTTTTATACAACTATAGAATTAAATGGAGTCAAAGAATATATATTAAATATAATAAAAAAAGGAAATGGATGTGGAAGAAATATTGGTGTAAAGGTTTATCTATGGATATAAATGATAAAATGTGTTATGAATATATTAATTACAACAAGGAAATTATGGATAATTTCATAAATTTAACAAGATATAAATTTTTATATAACAAAATATTTTATTAAGTAAAAGTCGTCTTTCATACCATTTGTGGATAATGATATTAAAAAGAAAATAATTACAGATATAGAGCTGGCGAATATTTCTATGGAAGATAAGAAGAAATTAAATTATTTATTGAACAAACAATTATATGATATAAATACTTCTAAGCAAGAATATAAACATAGAAGGATTACTAAAGAAATAAGACATATATGTAAAAATGAAAAAATAACCATAAGTAAAGAGGATAAAGATAGTAGATTTGTGGTTTTATATTGTAAGGATAGTAGGATTATATAGATAGGATAGAGTGTGAAATAAAAAAGAAGGATATGAAAGATTATCAAAAGATCCTATTAACGTGATAAAAAATAAATATATAAAATTATTACAAAAAATGGAAGGGAAAAAAATTATTAATACAAATCAATATAAATTTTTATATCCTTCGTATGAAAACCCATATTTATTTACTAAGGTTAAAAACTCATAAAGAGAATAATCCATTGAGATTATTATTTAATTTTATTCTACAAAGATTTTGTAAGCATTTAAATAAGTGGATAGTAAACACTATAGGTTATGGGGAGTTTTGCATTAAAAATACAGAGGCTATTAGAAATAAGTTAAATATGATAAAATTGAATAGAAACCAAAGTATATTTGTAATGGATATTGAGAAGATGTATCCTAGCATTCCAAGAACAAAAAGTATAGAAATATTAATACAGAAATTATATATGCATATTAATGATATAGAGGTAATTAATATTATAGAAGAAGGTTTAATTTTAATACATAATAGTTTGTATTTTAAATATAATAATGAATTTTGGAGTATACATAAGGAATAGGTAATGGGGTGTGCAATTAATGGATTAATGTCATCAATATTCATCAACGAAATGGAAATGAAAATTGTTAATAGTAGAATAGAAAATCAAGATATAGTACATTACTTTAGATATGTTGATGATATATTAATAATTGGTAATAAAAGAGTTATAAAGAAAACTTATAATAAACTTAATAATAATATGGATAATATAAAATTTACAATTATAGAAATTGATGTTAAAATAAAGTATTTAGATATAGAGATAGATGATAATAACATAATTATATTAAAACACTTCATTAAAGAAGATAAATTAAGGAAAATAATTTCTATGGATTCACAACAGGCTTGGATACAAAAAATGGCAGTTATTAAAAATTTTAAAAATAAAAATGATAAGTATAACACGGATAGGAAGATGACTACTTTGCAAAAAGAGAAATTTATAAAGTTATATACTAGTTACGGATATAACTCTAGAAGCATTAGAAATATATTCTTTAATTATAAACAATATAATTTAGGTAATAATAGTGAACCAGAAAATATAAAATGGGTAAAACTTTCATATGTTCCTAAAATTTATCATACATTATTAAAAAATAAAAATTATATAGATAAAAATATTAAAATAGGATGGTCAAACAGTAAAAATCTTGATATATTAGTAGGGAATTATAAAATAAAAGATGATATAAAATATAAAAAGGGTATAGTGTATAAAATTACTTGTGGGGTTTGCAGTATGGTTTATTATGGACATACCATGAAACAATTAGAAGAAAGGGCTAAAGAACATAATAATGCTATTAATAGGAGAGATGACAGATCTGCATTATATGTTCACTACTTAAAATATGGACATAGAATAGATTGTGTTAAGAATATAAGTCCATTAAATTATATTAAAGAAATTAATAGAAGGAAGATATATGAAACTAATTACATTAATTATAACAGAAATAATTGTATGAACATTTATAAAACATCAATTAATTTAACTAATAATTGGATAATGAAAAATGAATGGAGGGTTATATAATGTGTTATTATAAAGATATTAAAGCATAAATTCTAGGCTTGTGTTAATTTTATATAGAGCCGGTAGATGTCACTGTGTATGCAGCATAGGTTATTTTTGTAATTAACCAAGACATTGAAAAGGGCAAAAATTTAAAAATTGCCGAAAAGAGCTTTTATATGTTATGATTATATGATTATATTACAGCTATTGTCATATATTATTTTGTTGTTATATAAGGATATTTTATTCTATATCATATCTAGGATTTATTTTTAATTTGCAAAAGCAACATAAAGGATTGATTTATTCCTTGTATTTTAGATGTTTAAATCTAAATATATATTAAAACCAATATGTTACGAAAGCAAAATCAACATGAAGCTAAAGATATTATCAATAACAGTAAAATTATTGGCATTGTGACTAAAACAGGAAGTGCAGAAACAAAGAATTGAACTAAAAAATACAGAATAGATTTAAATTTATTATATGGCTTGCATAGATGTTGGCAGAAGATGTTAAATATTTCCTATTAGAATGTAATAATTTTAATAAAGAAAGACATGAAATGATGAAATTATGGAACCCACATTGATGACTATGTTATGGTAAAAAAGATGGATTTTCTTTTTAAAAAAGGATGTGTATGAAAATAAAGGTGACTGAAAAATGGGATAGAGAAGATTAATAATAAGTGTTTTTGCAAATACAGTTCATATAATTTAATAATAGCAGTAATATATTAATGATAACTTAAGATAAGAAATAACTTCAATATATCACATAGATTATCTGGAATATTTTGGAATCATTTCAGGCATTTATACACACATCCTTCTGTTGTGCATTATCTAAACCTTTGATATTTGCATATAAATATTTTTAATTTGTTTATATGTATGTTTAATTATTTAATTTTTAGTGGTGGAATCTTCGCTCTTTTGTTTCCATTTTTTCTTATAAGTGGTAATGAAGCCGAGCCTTTCCAAGAACAATAGTAAGTGATGCATTTATTTTTTTTTTTTTTTCCATTTTCATTTATCTTAGAAATTGAATAGCTTATATATATATATATAAACAATTCTCATTTTTATTACAACATAAAATGTAATTTTAGAAATATATTACATTTTACAAACACATCTTTAAACATTTCAAAACAATCGTATGAAAATGATCTTGATTACAAAACTTTAATATTTGTATATATTAAAGGATATCATTGCCCACTGATGAATTTATTCTCTTATCATGCTAGTATCTTGGAGTTTGAATTCTGACTGGGTGAAGTTTGGGAATCTTTTTAGGTTCCAATAGTAATGGGATTTTTTTTTTACTCATGTAGTTAGGTCATAGCCAATGTAGTTGATAAGTGGATGTCGAACTATTACTAGAATGTATCTTGGAAGGAAAACCAGACTCTCAATGCATTAATGCTTTACCAACCTACCCGATAATTATTGTGTTCTGGATTGTTTCTTCATAGAAAAAGCTTTTGCCCCACAGTTTGTCATTTGTAGTTTGTTATATATATTAAACCAAGTAGCCCAGTTTACAGTTAAATCATTAGCGAAAATCAAATTTAAAAAAAATCATTGCCAAAATGTTTTCCTGACAAGGCACTCTTCATGTGTAAAGTAATATAACATAAACAAATATATATTATTGTACTTTTGCACAATTCAACTCACATACTAATTATTCTAAAATTAAAACTTAAAACAAATTAATGGTTTCTGAATCATAAATCTTTATTAAAAAATATTATTTAATTTTTGGCTAGTTTAATTATGAATTGGTGTACTTAGTTTATTATATTGACTAGTTTAGCTTTTGTTACTTGATATTTTATACAGAGACAAAACTCTCCTGCAGTAGCACTGTTCAGTGTAAGTCAGAGTAATCAATGGACGCAGGAAGGTTTGTGCATACAAAACATTATCTAGTACCTACTCATCCAATATTTCCAGATTACTTTCTAGCTTGTGGCTTTCATCAGTGAGGAGCCTTGGATTTGAGAACCCTGCACCTGGATCTTAGAATCTAGTACAAGCCTTCAGCAGCTACCTTTTACCTTTTTATCTAACTATAAAGCTTTCAGTTCAAATGAAAACACAATCTCATTTGCTTGTATTACAGTCACCTGAACTCAATTCAGCATCCATAAAATTTGGTGTTTGTGGTTCTTTAATAATCACCACAAGCTAGAAACTAATCTGGAGATTTTGAATGAGTAGGCACTAGGTAGGGATTTTTTGCACAAACCTTTCTGCATCCATTGATTACTCTGGCTTGCCCTGAGTGGTGCTACTATATTGAGAGTTTTGCCTCTGCGTAAACAGCTTGTGTAAGCAACAAGAATGGTAATCATGTGATGTTTAGTGGTTGATATTTTATGTATACTACTACTTATAAATAAAAGTTTTATTTAGCCATAGAAATACAGTAAACAAGTAAGGAAAACAGTCTATCAGTATTTTACTGTTTTTTTAGCAGCTCATAATAATAGATATATTGGTTTTAAAACATATAGGATTAAGGAGAGGGAAATGACAGATGAATTCAATGTATAAACACTGTCATGGTTAATTATAATAATGTAGTATGGTAATTTATATTGCATTAAGTTAAATGATTTACTATTACAGAATTAAAATGCAAGAAAGAAATAGTTTTAAATAACACACTATAAAGTTTGTGTCTGTTGATAGTTTTATATAAGTATCATCATCATCATCAAAGATCTGATTTTAACTATTAAGAACAATAATCTATTCTAAAGCTAATTTTTGAAAATTTTAGTAATTTTTAGTCACCAGATGGCAGTTTAAAACACTCCCTAAATTAAGTTTTGGCTAATAACCATCTGTAAGTAATATTTGATTTCACTTATAACATATGCTTATTTAATATTGAAATTCTGAAGAAGATCTCAGGGGGCAGTTTAAATATAAAATTGGATTTAAAAATGCCTTGGAAAATTTAAATGTATTTGGTAAATGTTATATTAATAGTTTTTTTCATAATCATTGTCAGAGATTATTTAGGTTAAAATCCCTATTTTGAGTCTAGGTTTGAGAGTTCCCTCTATAGTCAAAAAACTACATGGTCTGGCTATTATAAATGTTTAAAGCACCTGCGAAAAAGGTTAAAGCCTTTCTCATTATAATTATATATTGCCTATGTGCTTGATAAACAATTAGAACATTACATTAGTTACTATATTTCCATTAAAAAGGTCATAACATTAACTCATTGTAAATGTCATGATTTTATGTGTTGATTTGTCAAAAAGGAAATAATGGATTTAAATGTGAAGTGAGTAACATCTTCACACTCTCAAATCAAGATGCTTCAGATTGGCTTATATAAATGTGAATTTAGGTTTAAGATAAGACAGCTGCTCTTATCTTTATAAAGACCCTATATTCTATTCCAGGTTTGAGAGTTCCCTCTATAGTCAAAAAACTGCATCATTTAGCTATTATAAATGTTTAAAGCATCTGTGGAAAAGGTTAAAGCTTTTCTCTTTATAATTATTATGATGTCTGTAAATTTATTGAACTTTAGTAGGGCAACCATATTCACTGACTCACAGACCATTGATTTATTTTCAAAAATAAAATTTTAGTTTTCCACTTTATATTTCTGCAACTATCCTTTGCTGGCAAAATATTATATTCTATTGCTTATCGCTGCTTTTTTGTCTGAACAAGAAACGTATTAAAATTAATAATATCACTCACATTTTATCATCTTTATTCTTCAATGTCAGAAGAAACAAGAAAAATGGTAATAACTTTGATATATATATATATATTTTAGCAATTTGTATACTAATTTTTAAAAAGTTGCTAACATTAATATTAACTTGATTTCCTCAAGAATTTAATTCAGTTTATTGCTCAAAGAAGAGAGATGCATGTTGGAAGTAACAAGAAGAGATCGAAAACACAAAATATGGGTAAGAGAACAAACAGGTGTTACTGACCTCATTGAAAAAATTAAAAGACTGAAGTGGAGTTGGGCTGGACATATTCCTAGAAGAGATGATAATAGATGGACAATTGAAATCTTAAACCGGATTCCAAGAGATTTTAAAAGACCCAGAAAGCGACCACATGTGAGCTGGATGAATAAAATAAGAAAGTGTTCAGAGGTGATATGGAGAAGAGAAGCTAAAGATCGGAGGTGGATTGAACTTGGAGAGACCTTTATCCTACAGTGGATTGATAATGGTTGATGATAATGATGATGATTGCTTATAAATAAATTATTTTTTATTTATTGTTATTTTCATTTTTGTTAATTAGTTTGGTTCTATCTTGAATTTGCATATATATATATTAATGTTTTCATCTACAAATAATCACATATACCTTTTTATATATATTATAATGAAGATTTTCACGGTTATGTGATAACAACATATTTTTTGGATTACACCACGTATTAGTTTTTTGTTTAAATTGCCGATATTTCAATGACATCACATTTATCCATGTCAAATCTAAGGCTGCAATAAAGAATTGTTTTGTCCCAAGTAATAATTAGATTGTGATTGTATATCAGTAAAGAATTTTCATTCATATATACTAGATGGTTGTCCATTCAGAATGGGAGATAAATTAACAAAAAAAAAAAAATTCTTGCTTCCTTCCATATTACATTTATTAAAAATGATTTTTGAAAAAGACAGAGATAAAATAATTGGCTTCCATAAGAATGGAATATGCTGTATTTCAGCACACTTATTTCAACAGTTTGCCATTTTTAAAATTTCAATAGTCTTTCAATTCTTGTTTTGTTTATATATACTCTCAATAAACATAGACTCACACATGTATAATTTATTTATTAATGCTTATATACAACATAATATTTACAGTATGTTTTACATAAAACATCTGTTATATTATGCAACTATTTAAGCCAGGGATTTCAGGAACCCTTCTAAGTTTGCCTAACATTTTCAGTTATAATATGAAAGCCTGCCTCGTGTCAGGTTTAGCTTCCAGTTCTATGTGATCTAGCCTCACCGCTTTAACAATATTGTTGACACTGAATGTGCATACTGCCATTCAGCTCTCAAAGTTATTTGGTTGTTATCTGAATTTACCTCCAAATGGACTTCTTTATTTATAACCAAATCCCCTTCTTTAATGGAATACCCAGATTCACCGAGTATCATCACCTATTAGTCTGTTTCTGCCGTTGGGTATATTTATCTATTAATATATCTCCATTGATCTATAGTGTTAAATGTGGAATTCGGTCAAGATAAGATTGAATCAAGTCCATTATTTAAAGGAAAGTTGAGCTATAACATCCTTCTGGTTAAAATTCACCCTGGAGAAAGTAGTCACTGAAATGCATTGGTAGATGTCATCATTTTTTAGCTTGTTCATCTCCGGTTCCATTACCATAAGGTTCAATATCTTCATCAGTAGGTGTAATGTTTTCATGAGCAGATCTGGTGACCTCATTTGTAGATCCGGTATCTTCATTAGCAGATCCAGTATCTTTGAACCTTGTAGACATTGTTGGTTGATGACTCATAATTCAATCTTAGCTGGTTTCTATGCCTGTGGTGTTGCTTGAACAATGGATTGTCTGCAAACTTTTTATTTTTATCACTAATGCTTGAACCCATTCCTGGTTCACTTGAACATACAGCATAGTATTTGAGGACCTATTGCGTTTTAGCGCTTGTGTTTTCATTACTACGTTGACTAGGTCTAAGCACTGGCAAAGTTGTCTTAAGGTTCAAATCCATTTTATTATCAATCCCATCTGGATAGACCTTTTTTGATTACATTTTATTTGTGAGGTAGTTATCACTGTAAAGTTCAAGTGATTGAACCAGTCACGGCTTAATAAATTGCTGTGTGTATCAATAGACACAACAAGGCACAAATTTTTACTAACCATCATATTTTTAACTCGTTTGATCCAGCAATAATATTTGATTGCGTTGATAATCAATAATCACTCAACTGTTAGGATGCAGGCAATGATTATTTTTTCTATAAATGATAGCGTATTTTTTAACACAATGGACACAGCTGTCTCAGTTCCAATTCGATTGTTTTTGGCACATCATTAATAATAATTTTGCCTTTGAAGGCTTTATCAATGTCTCTCATATAATTTATAGAGGCATTGATTTTATTTGATTTTACATTTCACTTCCATTTCTTTAGATACCTCCATTCTGCAACTTTTTTTTTTTTTTAAATGAGCAGCTTTTTTGTGACTGATATTTAATATTTACATATTGTATTCTGATGTGGTTATTCAATGTGTGCATGGTTTGGTTTATTATGTCTGTAACAAACTTGCAATATTATCATTAGATTATTTGAGATCATTCTGATTGAAAAAGTTTTTCAGATGGTATGGTTTTTCGTTCCGCTGCTTTAATGCTGGAACTACTTTTGGTTAGCGAAACAGTCTAAATTGTCATAGATTCAGCCAGAATTGCTTGTGAGACTGTGGACTTAATAGTTAATATTTGGATCCTGAGCTTGTGTTTATGCATTCTGCAAATGTAACAATGTCAGCACTTCGTTTAAGAGATCCTGAAATCATGTTAAAATTCAATCTTCTGCTGAGCTTCGCAACAAAATCTCTCGCTGACTCCCACTACTCTTGATTACAAAGTTTGAAATGATATCTCTGCATTATTTCTAGAGGTTGTGAACAGAAAAATGCTGATAAAAAAGACAGTGCTTTGTCTAAATTAAACTGTCGGAAGCATCAAAGAAGCTTGTGCATGTAAGATCTAATATGTTACACACTGCATATCGTTATGAATGTCACTAATTTTAGCTGTTGTTTTTTATTTGGTTCACTTACATTTAGAAAATCTCTCCATCCATGTAGGTTGGCCAATTTTCTAGATAGTTTGAATCAAATTCTTCTGATGGGCACAATTGTAGCCCTTTGAAAACTTTTTCTAGTCATGGGGGAAAAAAAGTTTTTATCTGTTGAGCTTATGAGAGAAAAACTGTCTCATTGTGCCAATTAATATTTATTGATGCTTATATGTAACATATATTTACAATATATTTTACATAAAACATCTGTTATAATGTAATATGTTGGTTAGGTTTAGCGCCTAGTTGCCATGCAACTATTGGAGCAAGGGACTTCAGGTGCCCTGTCTAGATTTGTCTAACACTTCCATCTGTATCATGACAGCTGCCTCATGACACATTTTGTATGTAATAGCTTCCAGTTTGATGTTAACTTACCTCAGTGTTTTAACAATTATTGTGTCCAATATGTGTATTGCTGTTCACCTCTGATAGTTGTTTGGTTGTTGTCAGGCTATACATTCAAATGGACTGTCTATTTATAACCAGAAGACCTTCCTTAATGGACAGAATCAGATTCACTAAGCATCATCATCTATTGGTCTGTTTCTGCCATTAGCTATATTTACTGAATTCGATGAAGGTAAGATTAAATCTGGACATGTCCTTTATTTGAAAGTAAGTTGAGCTCTAATGATTATTAAATCGTATTTTTCTAAAGTAGCTAGAATTTTTGTATTATCAAAGTCAGGGTGTGACCAATTCCTTAAATATGAGGTAGAAGCAGATGTAATGAAATTTTGATTGATAACCTTTTTATGCTCCCTAACTCTGAGTCTAATATATCTATTGTGATTGACCCACATAGCTTCTCGGGCACCGTGAATATGAAATTTCATAGACATGTTGATGTTCTAAAAGTACTCAGTCTTTAGGCTCATGGAAAAAAAGATCAAGTTTTTGCTTTAGTTTTGACAAAGATGAATGTAATTTTATCAAATTATTGGCAATTTAAACAAAAAACTAATTGTGATTCAACCCAAAAAAGATTTTAATTTCATGTAATCTATTATACTGTTCATAGAAATTAATAGAAAATGATGGACTTTTATTCGCCACATGTTGCTATATAAGTTCATAAATTTTTATAAATTTATGATGAGTGTATAAATAAATAATATTAATATGATGAGGGTGTAAATAAATAATATTAAATGTGATATTTAATTAATTAATATATATATAGATATATGTGTGTGTAAAAACTAACAACAAGTATTTATACCACTTAACATTAAATTTTACAATTCACTACTTATATGTTATAAAATTTCAAATCGAGTAAGTGGAAGATAGAAATCCAAATTTTTGTTGCTAGGATTTTAAGTAGACAGTAACTCAGGCCATTATAAATAACATTAGTGAAAGTAAATGAATTTAAGATGCTACAATGGCTATTAAAGATCATTTGTCTGTTTTATGTTTATAAATTAAGATTAATAATTATTTAACCACTTTAACTCCTATGATAGTTGTTGTGTTTAATTCCAGCATAACTTTATATAAATTCTAATTTTTTGTGCAATCAGTTAAGGTGGTTTTTATAGGTTATTAAAATAATTATTAATTCATCTGACCTCGTAAGTGTAAAATAGAAAATTAATCTTAAAAAGCTGTTGTAGCATTTAGTCTCATTTAATTTTGTTTCGGTTGTTTACATTGTTGAGTTAAAAATCTTAGCAATAAAAGGAATTTTCATTTTCCATCTGCTTGATTTGAACGTTGTAACAAAATGTAGTGCTGTTGGAAAATTTAACATTATGTGGTGTGATCTTTGTTATATTTAATTCTAGTATAGTTTTATGCATATTGTAATTTAATATATACTGTAGTCAGTTAAACTAGTTTTCAAGGTTATCAAAATGATTATTAGTTTATTTTAACTTATTTGATCTTTAGGAGCTGATATACCATCTGGAACCTATTTGAGTTTTTTTCCTATTTATTGTTTATATTGTTTTGTTTGGTGGTTGAGAGGTCAGGGCTGCTTTACAAGCAGTTGTCCCGGGTTAGCGGGTTCGCTTCCCGGCTGATGCTATGACACATGAGAAAAAAAAAAAATTTAGTGGCAAAATAAATTGGGATTTTTTATCTCATGTTTGATTTGGAATTTGATAACATAGAAATATACTGCTGGAAAATTAATGTTAAGTGGTTTTTTTATTAACACTTTTTGTTGTTGTTTTTTGTGTTTATTATATATATATATATATTAATTCTAATGTTCTCATGGATAAGTGAATTCATAATATTATTTCCAGGAGCTTCCGTGTAATAAAAATATATAATAGCTAAATAGCTGACGTTTTAGTACAATAACAAATACTTTCCTCAGATCTTCTTTCTCATATCATAAGAATGTGTGTGGTGAGATTTAAAATCGACATTTTTTTTTCTTTTATTATTTTTCCCCTCATTCTTAAATTCTATTGGTTGAAAAGTGTGAATTAAAGAAAATTAACAATATTTGGAAAAAGCTATTAACAGGAGGATAAAATATTTTTTAAAACTTCTCAACCAATAGAATTTAAGAATAAGGGGAAAATAACAAAAGAAAAAATAACGATTTTAAATCTCACCAAACACATTCGTAGGATTTGAGATAGAAGAAGCTGTGAGGAAAATACTTATTGCACTGAAACATCTGCTATTTAGTTATTATATATTTTGATTGCACAGTAGCTCCTGGAAATAATACTATGAATATATATATATTACTATCTATTTAGTGTTTGTTACAATCTGAGAGTCCATGATATCTGCTAAGGGTCTTAGAACCAAATGTCCAAGAAAGAGCCATCTCACTGTAACTTCCAATACATAACTTCTTAGTTCACTTCGATATATCAAGCTTTTTTAGTAATATATCTCACATAATATTTTTGTATATTTTACAATTTGATATTCTTATAGAAATATATGCTACAGAAAAAAAATTTTTTTTATTGAATTATTACAATTATTATTTATTTTTTTTGTTTGTGTGTTATTTTACTTATATATATTTATATAATGTATTTTTTTTAGTGTTCTACGACTCAATTTGTTCGCTCCTGCTATTTTTTTTTGCAACACCTTTTCCCGACTTATTCTTTGTCACATTTTTCCATCATCAAATTCAGAAACTGGCAAAGAAAGCCCTCGGCACAAGTCAGAGATTAAAAGCATTTTACAGAAGAAGAGTTAAAATGAAGCAGCAGTTGCACAATTTTAATCTTAAATGAGGAGAAACTTAGTCAAACGATAGTAAAGTTATTAATGTCGGCACCTACTCTCAATGCGATTACTTTACTGATTTGATTATACAAAATCTTTCTTGTGTGTATTAGTATATGGTAAATAAAGTTGAATACTTTATTTATTCTAATTGATAATGTAACTTTAAACTGATTGTAGATGTGAAACAGTGAGAAAGAAATTAGTTAAAACTTTTTAGTGTTTTCTCAATTTGAGATGTACGTATCTTAATTAAGAACCTTTTTGGTTTGACAATTAAATCCTGTGGGCATGAATATATATATATATTGTGAGTATATATATATATATCATTTGTATATCAGTATTTACATAATAAACAATTTATATATACATATTTATATTTTTATGTTTACATGCATAATGATATTTATGCATGTATATATATATAAATGTGTAAAATATGCAGGTAAATAAATAAATAACATAGATAAAACTGCCTATTAAATAGTTTACTACAGGGTAAAGACGTTTCCAACATTCTTTCTTTCTCCTTGAGGAATAGTCTACCTATATAATTCTAGGATTATATATATATATTATTTGTGGCTTATGTAAAGTGCAAAATGTTTGAAAAATGTGATTTCCAAGTCAACCCAACCTCTCATTTCTTATTTGTCTCACAATGTGTGAATATCTCTTGTGATTCATTGCTAAAATAGTTTCTTATTCTGCATTCCTGCTCATGGTTAATATGCACCTGAAGAAAAAAATTCAATTCATATAAAATTTAACTTATATCACAAGTCTTGAAATGATGGCCACCCGTATGTGCAGTAGCTATAAATAATCGGCATATTTTTCACAGAAATGTTATATTTTGAAAACTTATATACTTATTATAATTTACTAATTAGGCTTCAATTTCTTTTTATAAACATATATTTATTTAGTTTATGTGACTGATGATATTATAAATATAATGAAAGTTAAATGACATGTGTATTTTAATATATGTTATCTGTCATATAAAATTCAAACATAGGAGCCATATGATGAGACAAAGTTTAAAATTTGCTCATTTTTTTTTATATTTTTAACCTTCAAGTTGAATAGTGTTGATAGCAAAATTATTTCTTAATATAATTATCATTTTAAATACTTTCAAAGCTAATAAAAATAATAAATGTCTAAATTAAGATTTTGAAAATATTAAAAATGTATTGAGAAATAAAAAAAACTGCCTTCATCATAAATAATGATTTTTTTTTATTATTTCTTACCATGTGGGCTTTTAATATTTAAAAAAGATTAGTAATCATAAAAACAAAAATTTATTTATTATGAAAAATCTCATTAAAAAGGATAATATACTTCAAACAGAAAAGTTAACTTTAGAATAAATTTAAACATAGACTTCATGTTTATGAACATAATATAAAAGATTCCCACTAAATTGTAAATAGAATAGCCTATAATTGAATGGCTTTATTGTTCATGAATTTGTAAGATGTTTGAGCACCAACAGTGTCAGAAATGGAATCGATCTGAAGATGCTATAGGTCAGTGTCTTACTTTAAACCAAGCAGGTGATTATACATCATGAAGAGCTGCTCTTATTTTCTGATTATATGTACTATCTAGGAACAACAATGAAAAGAAATTATTGATTGTTATCATAAACTGAAATCATTAACAATGTAAATACACAAAAGTAATGTCCCTCTATAGATAACTCATTGCAAATTAAATATGATAGGCAGCATTATTCCAGTTATTTGAGGAGAAATAAGTACATCATGAGCTCAGTTAGTTTCCAAAATGCCTCATAAACTAAAATCTCATAAAAAATAATTAATTGTAATGTTTTATAGGGAAATAATTAATTTCTTATTTTAAATTCAAATTATATTAAAATTCTGTTAAAAAAACAAAGCTTAAATTGAAAAAAGTGTTGGTTAAGTATAAACATTTTATTAAGCATATTATTAATATTAAGAAAAGAAGTGTTAATCTCGATAAATATACTACATAAAAAATTTTAGTAGCTGCCATTGAAAAAAGTATATATAATTTTTTTTTTTCTAAACTACTAAACATCACATGATGACCATCTCTTAATTTTTTTTATTGATGGCCCATCATTTTGCTTTTTATTTAACCAGAGAATAATATTTCCTGAATCATAATTCATTAAAATAAAGCATGCAGAAAAAAAAATTAATTAACCACAATATACATTCTAAAATTTAAAAAAAATAATTTAACACAGTTATTTTTGTAATATTTAATCAATGAAAATTGAATTATTTTGCAACACTATTTTTTTTTGAAACAACAATTCACAAATATATTTATTTTACATAAATGCAATCAAAATTAAATGAACATTAGATAAAGAAATGTAATGAATGGTTATTTGATATTATTTTAATAATGTAAGTAATTATATATATATATGCTGATTTATGTTTACTCTAAAAGTTGTCATTATCTTGAATATGGCCCAAATAAATTATAAGATTATTGATTTAAAACAATAAATAAATAATATTTTAAACTTATATTTAGTAACCATTGATTATATACACGTGATTATTAACTGCATAGTGCATGTAATCATTTTTTTTCAAAAATAATTATGATGACCATATTTTATAAGTATTGTAATTGTATTTTTTAAACTGCAATAATTGCAACCAATTTTTTTACACACCCATTACAACTGGTAACTCATACTATTCCTAAAATATGTATTTGTTTTATGTAAATCATTTCAAATTTAAATAATTTTTACAAAAAAATAAAGTCAAAATCTCCAAAATAAAAAAATATTTTTATTCAATACTGAATTCAGTTTACAATTATTAATTGCTTTGTTATTTGTGTAATAAGTTTCCTTCTTATTACTGTTGTCCTAATTTCAATACATTTTATTATATTTGTTTTAAAAAGTAGAAAAAAATAGCAATTTTTTGAAAAAGATTAAAATTTTTCAGTCTGTTTAGACATCTTTTTTTATGAAATGAGTTTTTTGCTTTTAATGAAATAAATTTTCTTTTTTATTTTTGCACTTAGTTACATATATATATATTTCTCTTAAAAAGTAGCAATTTTTTGAAAAAGGCAATTTTAATTTATAGCCTGTCTAGACTAAAAATGATACGAGGTACTTCTAAAGCGAAGAAGGGGGAGAGTTGAATTTCAATTTAAGTGAGCTAAATTTAAATTAATTTGATTTTATAAAATAGAAACATAATTAAGAAGGTTTTGAGACAGGTAGCTGTTCAATTTAAAAACAATATAAGAAAAACCATTTGAAAATTAATAGCTCTATCTCATACTGGTTATAGTGATTGTGGTTAATCTGTAAAATTGATTGATTAAATATATTTAACATAATGTACTCATTTTAATATTAATACACTTTGTTGTACATGATTATTATTGTACTGAATGAAACTGGTAATGGATTTTTTTTTACTTTGGATATATTATTAATTAAAGCATTAATGGGCTTGCAAAGATATTGAATGAAAATTACGTGCAGTATATTCATTTTTTAATTTAATCAAATTCTAATATTGTATACTTTATAATGAATAAATTTTGCACTGGTCTATATTTTTGCATAAATGGTACCATTTTATCTTCGGATGTAGCTTTAATGGTATCACTATCCTATGCTAGTTATCAATCTTTCAAAATAGCTACCATTTTGAAAAAATGGCAGTTGTTTTTAGAAGAAGTTTCAAATATTTTTTTTTAAAATTCATTCTAGTGAATAATTTAAAATCAAAGTAATAAGTACAAGATGATGATGATTGCTATAACAAATCATCACAAAATGTTTACTGTTAATTGGGATCGAGGCATATTCCAAGTAATTACAAACCCTGTGATTTTAGAGCAAACATTGGTGATCTTTTTTAAAAAGTAGGACTCTATAAGATATTGTTCATATTTTGAATCATCAACTTTAAAAGATATTTGCAATATAATCCTATCATTTGTACCAATATCTATTATTTTTATATGCTTTAATATTTGCAATTTTATTTTAGATTATATTTTAATAGTAAATTGTGATCTCAATATTTACTCAGTGTTACTTTTAGCACGAAAATGAGCAATTTCATCAAAAAATAACAACAAAACATTAGCTTTAGGTCATAAATTATCTTTATCAATATACAGACATGCAAACTTAGAAATATTAATATTTGCTGTACGTAAGTCAATCCAAATTAATTTGTCTTAATCTTAATATATAATGTGTAGAAAATGCTTTAAATTATTCTGAACAGTAAACATGCTGCAAAGAAAGTCATAAAGAACCAAAGATTACCTATGCTTGAATTAGAGCATTGAACTGTATGAATTAGAAGTGTTTTTGAAAAAATTGATACCATAGTGACATCATATTGTAACGGGACGTCGGTTTTCACAAGAAAGAGGAAGCATATCTTACTACAGTCGGACTTAGGGTCTTCGGGTAGAATGCTGAAGATGAAGTGACGAAATTCTATGTCCATGATTACATTTATCTTCACTATGCTAGCTCAATAATTACTAGGTAAGTTTAGATGTAATTTAGACTAATTCGTCCACCTCTTTCAGTCTCCATTATACCACGATATTCGAACTCATGGAGAATTCACAATCGGCTCTCTTCAGGGATGGATTTAATAATCTCATTTATTATTATGCCTCTATATAAGCAATGACCAATAAAAATATATTCCTAAAATATAATATTAACACACATATATGAAAATAAATGTGTAAATATTAATGATTAATCTGTTCATTTATTAATATAAATGTAATAAGATAATGATTAAGTAGAGATCAAATTAATCATTAATAGTTACACAACATTTATTTATATATATATGTGTGTTAACATTATAAATATTTTAGGAATCCATTTTTATTGGTCATTGCTTATATAGAGGCATAATAATAAATGAGATATTAAATCCATCCTTGAAGAGGGCTGATTGCGAATTCTCCATGAGTTGGAATATTGTGGCATAATAGAGATTGAAAGAGGGATGAGAGGTTGATGAACTAGTCTAAATTACATCTAAATTTACCTAGTAATTATTGAGCTAGCATAGTGAGGATAATTGTAATCATGAACTAAGAATTTCGTTGGTTCATCTTCAGCATTCTACCCAAAGACTCTAAGTCTGACTGTAGTAAGATGCACTCCTTCTATCTTATGAAAACTGACATCTCTTTACAATATATAGCACTATAGTCCAGTTTGTGATTATTATTAGAAGATTTGTCTGCATGGTTTAGTTCAGTGGTAGAGTCTCAGACTCAGAGAGCATAAAGTCCTTGGGTGAATTCCAATTCTGGCACTTCCAGTAGTTAATCTTCTTATGAATTCTTGAGTAATAAAGCCATTCAGTTATTTTTTCTATTGAGGATTCTTTTAATGTATGCTTTTTAAAGACAAAAACACAAGATGGTTATTGTTAGCTTGTCTGTCATTATGGTGGGTATTTCTATTGATATTGAGTAAATATATATATGATACAAATAAAATGTCTATTAATTAAAAAATATTGTAATAATATAAATAATAAATACAGTGGTAATTAAATATATACAGTCTTTCAATCCATAGAAGTACTTTAGAAGTACTTTCGGTTAATTCCTTAAGCTTCCTCAACTGCCATTTGATTACTGTTGTATTTATTATTTATATTCTTATTATATATATATATATATAAATAAACATATAATATACATTGCTCTACTATAGTTTTAATCCATGCATGTAGCTATAAATATTTCTGAAGGATCTATATTATATTCATTTTGCTTATAAATATTGATAATTAACTTTTTGACGTACCATATTGTTCAACGCTATGAACATATGATACAATATTTATTCAGTTGTAGTAAATTATAAGTGGGGTTAACTTTATGAAATTTACTTTACCGATAATAATTATGAAAATAAATATTAATCTGTAACAAACTTAGAATTTGTTTATCAACTGCAAATGTAGATACATTCTATCATCAGTTTCAATCATTATCGAACTGTTGCAGGATGAAGGTTTCTCCAATTCAATCCATCTTGTCCGATCTCTAGCTTCTCTTCTCTACATCATTCCAGCATACTTTCTTATTTTATTCATCCATCTCACATGTGGGTTCTTTCTCGCCTTTTGCAATGTCTGGGAATCCTGGTAAAGATTTTAACTATCTATCCATTATTATCTCTTCTAACAATATTGTCCAGACCAAGTTCACTTTAGTCTCTTAACTCTTTCAGTGGTGTTACTAACACATTTGTTCTCTCATCTATGTATTTCATTTTCAATCTCTTTGTGTTACTCTTCCGTTAAATATCCAAATCTCATCCATGAGTAAGAACTGGTAAAACATATTTATTAAAAAAACCTCCGTTTCAAAAACATAGGCATATTTCCTTTTAATTGTAAGTTATTTCTACCAAAAGCATCCTAACCAAGTTTAATTTTATGATTAATTTTACCCGTTCGGTGCTGTAGTAGTAATCTGACCAAGGTATTTTTTAGTTAATAACTTCTTCTAATGCATCATTATCAATCTTTATTCTTTTCTTTTGAGAAAATCCATTGAACATTACTTTAGTCTTTTTATCATTTACCTTTAGTCTTACTTTTTTATTTTCATTTGATAACTCTTGCAACATTTTTTAAAGCTCTTATGCATTATTTGCAAAAACCATTACATCTGTAAAATCTAGATGACTTAAATCATCTCCATTTACTTTTACTCCTTTAGCTTCCCATTTTAATCCACAAAATATTTTTGCCATCCACTCTTCTCAATGTTAATCTTTCTAGTATCATTATTTTAATGGAAATTGGAGCCCTGAGTCCCAAAATGTCAATTTCTTTATTTCGCATCAAGTTGTGCATTTTTGTTTCTTTAGTATTTATGGTCTTAAGATGTAATGCTGAGAAATGTTTTCATGCATCTCCCTTTACAATTCAATTTGTTATTATTTGTATGCATGTGATTCTTTAGTATGTGGTGCAGTCATATTAATTGTTATATTGAATTGAGTTTTGGCTGGTTCATTCATAAAAAGCTCCCTGCAAATGTTCAGTATAAGAAAAGCGTATCAGAATCTTAGATGTAAATAAGCCAGATACTCCTCTCAAATCACTTCTCTAAACAGAAGTATTTTAAACTCCAGTCTTATCTTATTCCGTTGTTTATGTTTGGGCTGGCATGTTTTTTCAAAGTTACCTTTAGTTATCCATAAGATTTTCAACAAGTCATGTTCTATGTATTTTTTACTTTCATTTGTATGGGCGCATGCCTTATTGTGAATAATGTAAACATGATATTTAATCTTTATTTATGAAACTTATTATAAGAAATTGTAAGAAAGCTGTTAGACAAGTTTTATCTTCTTACTCGTGAAATGGGCCTGAAGCTTCATTTCTTAACATCACATCTTGATTACATCCCTCCAAATTTAGGAACGGTAAATGAAGAGCAAAGTAAAAGGTTCCACCAGGATCTGAAACATGTATAATGATACTATCAGATATTTTTGGATGTAAATATGATGATTGATTACTATCAGATATTTTTGGATGTAAATATGATGATTGATTACTGTCGGCCGATTGCATGTGACAACTCGTCCAGAAAGCACTCAAGAATTTCAAGAACACATAAATTCTATGGGAAAAGGTTGAGCAAAGAAGTTTTAACATATATTTCCAAGGAGTGTAATGTAAGCTCTCAACTCATGTACCTTTTAGTTTGCTCGCTAAGTTGTTTTGCTTGTGTTATATTTTTCTTCTCTGCATGCATAACTTTCTACTTAAAGAGCAAAACCTAAGAATGAATTGGCAAAATTCTGAAAAGAAAAATTTTTAAATGCCAAAAGACATACTCATACCTATAAAAGCCCTTTATGAAATTTCAGGCTTTTAATATCCCCTCTAAACACCATTTTGAAGTATATTTTGCTGTATATTTTACCACAGGCATAGCAATTTTAGGGTAATTTTTTGGGATTTTATTTTTTTTGCTTTATTAAAAAGAAGCTGCCGTGTATGCTGGAGGCACTATTTTTTCCTTAAATATTCTTTATTATATTGTTAACAAAACTATCCATGGATAACCATGTAATTTTCATTTTTGAAGTAGGGCTAGTAATTTAAATGTGTTATTGGCATTACTAATTTAAAATAGGTAGTCATTGCTTCGGTTTTGTTTAAACAAATAAAAGCAGCGTAATACCATTTTATTGTTTACAAAACAGCGTTTACTTGTGTTTAATGTAGGAAAAAAATAAAATTGCATTTGTATGCAATATATTTATTTAACCTATGTTAAATTATCAAAAGTTTTATGTAGTAACAAAATAGCATTTTGCATTATTGCAAATTAACCAGACATGATATAGTAAAACAAAATGCATTTTTGAATTCAGCATACCAAAATTAGCGAAATCCAACTATTTTTATTACAGAAAAAAAAGTTTTTGTTTGCAAACTATATCATTATTATTAATGTAAAAATTTTATATGGGTAACTTCAGTTTTGTTTATATAAATATATGTGAAATAGAATTGTATATTGTTAACTAAAATTTAAATATCACTAACACCAAAGGTTGCAATTAATTCAGTACTGCTATCTTGTGAGAAAGTCATAAAGCTTGAATAAAGCAGTGCAGGTAAAAAGTCATTCTCTCACCTGTAAACTGCAAAGTTGATAAGTAGATTGAAAATCAGACCTATGTAAACAACAAGAATGAAACTGCTGAATCAGCAAAGATCTTAATTGCTAATAAACATTTTTTTTTAAAACTTACATATTAGCCTTTTTTTATATGTAAGTGAAAATATATTTGTTTATTAGCTAGTAAGATTTTTGTTGAGTGAGTTTCACTCTTGTTTATGTGGGTCTAATTTTCAATATACTTAACTTTGCATACTACAAGAGATTGACATTTTGCTTTTATTGGGTATATTTAGACTTTATGGTTTAAATAATTGTAATGTTTGTATTGCTGTTATTATGTATATATACCCACATACAATGAGCTCTCATTCTATATGATAGTATGTTGGACTATTTCCATCATCTATCATTAAATGTTAAATGTCCAGAAAATTTTACTTTATTTAAACTTTTCACAACTATTAGTAATGACACCCAAGTTAGTAGATAATGCAGGTTAGTAGGCAACATAGGTTAGTAGATTACACAATGGTTTGAGTGGTATTATTCTCTCTTATTTCCGGCCATGTAGCTTCAACTTCTTTGTTTCACAACCCTCCCCATGATGGCCAAGGTGGTTTATGTGTTTTGTTAACACTTTTCCACTTTCTAACTCGATTAGACAAATTTGTCTATGCAATGACTGTTTTACAACTCCTGGGCTCCATTTGTGTTTTAGAACATCCAACACCTATACGCAATCGCCTGGCAAAAACTTTACCACTTTGGTATTATTATTATTATTTCTAGTGTTTCCAGATAGTAGCTTTGTCAAATGGGTCCTGAATGTCCGACACATCAATAGCTCTGCCGGAGTTTTACCTGTTGCAGTGTTTGGAGTGAAGTGTTGAGCATACATAGTCTGTATCAAGGCTTCTGCTATGTTTTTGTTCTGAAGTTTTTTTAATGTGTTTTTTAAGTGCTGTACTCATTGTTCCGCTATCCCATTGCTTTCAGGATGGTACGGGGATGTAAGAAGGCATTTAATTACTCCCTTGTTTAGAAAATCCATAAATTTTCTTGAAGCGAAACCTGAACTGTTGTCTGACACAATAGTTTCTGGATAACCATGTGTGGCAAATAGTTCATTTAACACTCGGATGGTACAGTCCGCACTAGTGTCCTTAACTGTTCGATACTTTGTCCATCGAGAAAAAGCATCAATCACTAATAGTATCAGGTATCCATCCCATGGGCCAATGTGATTCAGATGAACATGTGCCCATGGGGATTTAGGCGGGCCCCATGTTTCATAATGCTTTGGTGATAATCTGGCCACTTGTTGGCAGTTCCTGCAATTTTTTATTCGAGTCTATTTCATTTGTTAAGTTTGGCCACCATAAATATGACCATGCGAGGGCCTTCATCTGTACCACTCCTGGTGTTCTTGATGAAGTAGGTTTAGGACTTGAGGCCTACCTTCCATAGGTACTAACACTCTGTCATTATTTAAGATGCATCCATCGCACACAGAAAGTTTATCCCTAGCTATCCTGATAGCTTTGCTCAATTCACTAGGGCATTTCTTTGGCCACCCATTTATGATCCAATTTATGAGCTGTATATAACCATCATTTTTCTTGTCCATTCCTTTATAGTCATGCTATTTATCTCCTTTGACTGTAATGTGTCAATGTAGTTTATCTCTTTAGTTTTGAATACCCTTTCAGTGGTGTCTGGCAGCCTAGACAAAGCATCTGCATGTGCCATTGTTTTCCCAGGTCTGTATATTAGTTTATAGTCATATTGTGACATCAAGTTTGTCCATCACACCATACATTGACTTTGGGGTTCTATAGGTCCCTTTCACCACCAAAAATCCCTGTTAAGGGGTGATGATCTGTGTAGATGGTGAAGTTACGGCCATACATATATTAGTGGAATTTTTTTACTGCAAAAATCACTGCCAATGCTTCCTTGTCTATCTAGCTATAATTCTTCTACTCTTGATGCAAATGCTATTAGATGTTCTCCTTCATGGCATGGGTGCGATATGACTGCTCCCACACCAAACTCAGATGCATCAGTCATGATGTTCACTACCCAGTCTGGTAATGTACCAGTAGCGCTTCCGACGTTAATAAGTCTTTTGCAGTTCTAAAAGCATTCTCCTGTGAGTCAGGCCAGATATATCTGTTTCTTTTTTAACAACATGTATAATGGCGACAGCAAGTGTGATTTTCCTTCTAAAAAAAAGTCCTAAAAATGCCTGCAATTCTTTGACATTTTTGGGTTTCTTAGCATTTTTTTTAGCCTTTACTTTTTCGGGGTTGGATTTTCGACCATTTTCATTTCTTGTGCTGACCAAATGCATTTATTAACATTAAGCTTTGCTTTGGCCTGAGACAGTCCTGAGCAAACCTGATCTATCTGTTTCTCGAGTTCTGCCTCAGTCACACCAATAATTAAAATGTCATCTAAATAAGGTATCACTCCTTCCATAGATCTGAATAGCATCTCCATTTTAGCCTGGAACACATTCGGAGCAATGGTTATCCCATATGGCAATATATTACATGCGTATAATTCCTTATGCGTTGTCAGGGTAAGTAATTTGGATGTACCTTTTGTTACTGGGATCTGGTGGAAAGCTGCTCTTAGATCAATTTTTGTGAAATACTTGGCCTTCTGTAATGATGCCAGTATTTCCTTTATGGCTGGGACCGGGTATGCACCTTTGTTTATATATTTGTTGACCGTAACTATAATCCCCGCATAATCTTATACTCCCATCTGGTTTTACTATGGTTACAACAGGAGTTGCCCAGGATGATTCTTCAGTGGATGTTAATACTCCTTTTGATATTACATCCATTATTGCCTTTTCCACCCTCTCCCTCATCACAAATGGTACTTTTCTGGACTTACAAACAATGGCTTTGGCTTGTGGTACTAATTCTATGTTTACTAGTCTTGTTCTAAATGCCGCTGGACCTGATGTAAACAGTTCTGGATATTTTTTATTTTATTTATTTTTTTATATGGACAGTCTTTAGTATATTTATGTGTATTCCCAATGGGGCAAACCAGTTTCTGCCCAATAATGGGCTAATGTCTTTATTAACTATATACAATGCCAAAGATTTATGTCTGGAGTTAAGTGTCACAGCACAGTTAATTTTTCGCAGATATCAACTTTGTTTCCATTTAGATCTGTTACAATTGTATCAGCCTTACATAGTTTTAATTTATATTTACTGCCTCGAGTGATCTCTGTCCAATCCTTAAGTGATATCAACGACAATCCAGCTCCACTATCCACTTCCATTGTGATCGCTTTTCCACAGACCTGCAAATCCAGAAGAATGTGATTTATTTTATTGTCGCCTTTTGATACAGTCTTAATGGTTGATTTCTTATATTCTATTCCTACCTGGGGTTTGGGGTCTACATTTTTTCTCTGTGCCTCACCATCTTTATAATAACACGCGGCAACTAAATGTCCTCTCTTGTTACATTTTTTACATATTTTATCCTTATGCTTACAGCTACTTTTTGTATGACCGGATTTTCCACAGCAAGTACAAATTTGTTGTTTGCTGTGTCCGCCAAAAGATGTAGAGTCAAATTTTTGTTTTCTCTACTGAAAACGATCTTTTCTGGTGATTTTGATCTGGTATATTCTGTTGCAATGTTGAGCATGGCCTCTTGCGTGACACATTTATCAATTGCTGTTTTGTATATTAATTCCGGATCACTCAATAAGACCTTCCTTAAGTTTGTGTCCTTCATTCCATACAAGAACTGTTTCAACAATGTGTCATTTATATCTGGACCGTATTTACATTCCTTGGCCAGTTTTTGCAATGCAAGATCGTAATCCACATATTTCTTTTGCGGTGACTGCATTCTGTTTCTCAGACTAAGGTGTGCTATCCGTTTAGACTTTCGGTAGAAAGTATTCATTCAACGTTTGTATAAATTCCTGATATATGAAATCTTCGGGACACTTTGGGTCGGTAATCCTGTTTGCTAATTGGATTGTGTCTTTTCCCGCTAAATATAATAGTGTGGAAATCTTATATCTATCATTCTCAATTTTATTTATGAACATATAATATTCTGCTTGTTCAATATAACTCTTCCATGACTCGACATCATTTATGTTGAATTCGCGCATTATAGCGTTTATGACCGCCATGTTGTTTTTTTATACGTAATGTTTTTTACGAGTGCCTCACTTTAATCTTGGGCTTCTAATGCTGTACAACTGCGCCACTCTGCTATGTCTTAGGGGTTTCTTAAGTTTAACCAGTAAGATATCAATAAATACAATTTACTTTCATTTATAATTCTATATATTTTTATAACTACTTTCAACAACATGGATATACAATTATAATATAAAATAAAACACAAGATTTCATTTAGTTTATTTACATACTAATATAAACAATGTTCGCTATTTACCAGTCCTTATTTTCATGCATTGCCACAGTGGCCATTTTATCTACTGCTTTCTCTGCTACGGATTTCATATTTTTTTTAAGGCTGTGCTGAGAGTGATAAATCTATGCTGCCAGTTTTATACTATACCCAATTTATCGGACATATATCCTGGAAACCATAGATTGCAGCAGCGCTCTCTTTATATTTTTGTGGAGAAACATTTACGTTACGAGATAAGTACAATGCCACTATTTATCACAAACCAAATGTGTATATATAGCAGTAACATAGAATTTATGTGTTATACTAGCAGTTGTTTTACTTGGAGAAGTTTAAATAAAGTTTAAAATTTTCTAAACATTCAACATTTAATGATAAATGATGGAAATAGTCCAATATATTATCACATCTAAACCTTCAGACAAATTCATTCTATCATTCACATTCTCATAAAATATGATTTCATCATTTTTTAAACTATTGGTTCTTAATAAATCATCATTCTTGTATAGTTGTTTTTCATATGGATAGTTTCTTTTTTCTTTTTTAAATTTGAAACAATATTTTCATTTTTCTATTAAAAAAAGGGACAAACATTTATGTGTGTGTGTTTTTTTTACTACTTTGTTTTTTTTTATTATTAAATATAAAAAATATTAAAAAAAAATTTCATAGGAAAAGTTTTGAAAAATATTTTAGTCAATTTAAAAATAATATTTTCCTAGTTTAATCTCATTTTAATATCTATTCACAAATTTAGAATTTTTTTAAAATAGGAATCATTAAAATGATTGATTTTGTGTCGCATTCTGTTGAGAAATTGCATTTTAAAGCAATCTTTTCTCATCTTGCTGCATTTCTTTTTAAATGTCAAGTATTTTTTGTTTGGGTGGAAGATTTTAGAAGCTTTCTTTTAAAAGTATTAATGCCAGTTTTTTTTTTATTTCTTTAAAATTAAAAACATCTAATATAAATATGATTTCTTTTCATAATAAAATAAATGATTAGATAAGATTACTTATTTAAAATAGAAATATTATCTAATCACTGTAATATTAATCTTTCTTTTTCTAAAGTGAAATTGTCATATTTAATTTGTGTATAGTATACATATAAATACTTAAATTTTTGAAAGTTATAATTATAGAATGTTTTGAATTATAATATCTGATTTTTATTTAAACTTAATATTTAATTTAAATTTTGTGTATATAATATTTAAGTAAATTATTCGTAAATTGTTTTTATCTATATATTTTAAGAAGTTTTTTTATACTCTTATTTTTTCAGATTTATTAGTTATATTCCTCTGCTATTTGAAAACGGGTTGGGTTGAAAGTTTGTTGTATGTATCTCACTAAGATGTTTTTGAATTTTTAGAAATTCTAGTTTCATATATCCTTTTTAAAAAGCCCTCATTATATCTTAACACGTTCTTGAAAGATTATTGTAAAATAACTTGATAAAAATAGACTTTAAAGGTGCATTTTTTGTTTAAGTTAACCTAAAACTTATTTTGTGTCAAGCGTTGTTAGCCGTGAGGTCATCGCAACCGCCTTGCAAGCAAGTAGTTGGTTGCAGACGGTTGTGGGTTCGCGCCTCGGCCGATACTATGACAAATGAGAAAAAAAAAAACAACTTATTTTGTGATATTATTTGCAAATCATAAAATCTCTGTAATAATTCTGTACTTACAAATACTAAATGAATATGTTTTAATCAATATGAGGATTAAGACAAATGCTAATGTGTTACTATCTTAAGGTTTTATAGAGAAATGTTTTATAAATATCAAGAATTAATTTATAATTCCATGGCCAGTTATTTATATATCTAATTGAGCACAACTATTATATTCAGTTGACCGAATATGCATCGAGGAATCCTTAAGCTCTTGAGTGCAAGACTTTACCACTGCACTAAACTGGATGGACTGTAGTTAGATGAAAGTTAAAATTATATAATGCTTTAGTTTTTGAATTTAATTATGTGTCAATTAACATAATCATTAACTGAGAGCTGGGAGCAAAATCATTTTATGACTCGACAAAGAGAAATTGTTACATTTATAATGTATATGAGGTCTAACGATACTATTATATGAGGTTAAAGCTTGAATACTAAAGCTATATGTATACATTATTTAGTTTACAAGTTAATTTATATTTATAAACGTTTTGAGTGTTGAACCAGAAATGGTAATACAATTTTATTATTGTTATAATTTGTTGAGCATGCTTGTGTTAACAGTCAGAATCGTATGGCTTGTCATTTATCACAGAAAGCAATTAAGAAAATCAGCAAGGATTATCTTTGAACGCATATAGCTGTACTTGTTTTGTCCAAAGTCTTTTTTTAAGAATTTACATTATCTTTGAGATGTTGTTGTTGCTGTTATATCAAATAAACCAAGCGTTTAAGTATAATGAGGTTTTTTTCACATACTATAACCTGATAGATCTTGTTCTGTAATCAGAAACACTGTGATTTAGCACTTTGGTGAGAGAGTGATTTTAGGTCAAATCACGGTATCATTTTTAACTTTCAAATGTCACATGTCCTGAGCAACGGCAACATACCGTTTTTTTATTTTAATGATCATGTGTTTGTTTCATCCATATATTTAATTCATAACTTATCAATTCATAATTGCATTAGATTACATATATATTGAAATGAAGTTCCTTAGGGTACAATGAACTGATATATCTGCTATGGTTTTGATTGAAATTCAAGCTGAATTAATTTGAAAATTTATTCAGGTTCCAATTAGGGTATAGAATTTTTATTTCAAGTATACAATTCATAGCCAAGCTTGCTATCTCCAGTTTTGATTGGTAAATGAATACCATAACTATTTTAAACTAAAGAATACAGCCATAATGGAAAAATGAAATCCACCATCACTCAAAGAATTTCCAATCATGGTAAATATTGCCTTCTTTGTTATTTGCCTTTCTTGGAGTGGGCTATTTAAAGACTTGTATCTTTCATCTTTGTATAAATAAATGCTAATATTACAGTAAATGATAAATATGAGTTAAAGATAATAAATTTTGAATCTAACATCTATAATAGTATGATCTCTCCTCCATCAATACTGTATTTTTATTTCTATTGAAAACACATTCACACTAATCTGACAAATCAAAACGAACATGAGATCTTAACTCTATCTAATAATAGCTAAATAATCATGTCGCTAATGAGAAATGAGTTTGTTTTCATTGGTTTTTGAGACAATGAGATTTACTATCTATAAAATCTTAGATAGCAGATGATAGTGTATTCATTTTTCATTTGCAATGTATATTATTTGGATATTTGATACAGAGAGGGGTAGCACTTGGAAGTTTATCATTCAATTATTATATATTTTAAAGCTTTATAATTTAAAACTTCTCACCATGTTCAATAATTTGAAATTATTATTTTTTTTTAAATTCAATTATAGAAATGTTTACGTTTAGTCAAATTTCAAAAGTTTGATAATTACTGACCAGAATAATGAAATTTTTTAATAATTTACTTTTGAGATTTTATTTCATTTTTGTAAATTATATATATATATAAACTTTTACATTGTTTATTTATGATTCTATTAAAATGTATAAAAGCTTATAGACTTGTGTGCAGCAACATTTGATGAAAATCAACTCCTGTTGTGGAACATGTTTTTATTAAAAGTGTTGTCATCAGCTGCTCACATCAAACAGAAATTTAGTTTACAAAGTTTAGTTTGATTTTAAAGTTTGAATGCAAATTTTAATGATAATTTAACTAAACCTTTTTTGTATTGGGTAAATGTTAATTGACAAGGCAGAGCTAATATTCATATGTTCCCCACTTCTTATGCTTACACAAGCTATTAAAGCAGTAGCAACTCTCTCCATATAGTATCCCTACTCAGTGTAAGCCCTAGTAATCAATGGATGCTAAAATACTCCTCACTGATGAAGGCCACAAGATAAAAAACTAGTCTGGGGATATTGGATGAGTAGGTACTAGATAGGGATTGATGCACAAATTAGCATCCATTTATTACCAATGGCTTGTGCTAGATGGCACTACTGTATGGAGAGAGTTACTACCATTTTGTTCAGAACTAATATTCCAATTCATAACATTAAGTCAATGCAAAGGATCCTTTAACTAAATAAACTTTCCTTATTATTTTGTAATTCAGTAAATAGGAGTAGTTTTTTTATACAGGAAAGATTAATAATATTACAAACTACAACTTAGCATTGCTTTCGACCAGGCATGCCTGGTCGAAAGCAATGCTAAGGTGTAGTTTATTTGTAATATTAATAATCTTTCCGGTAGAGCAAACTACTTCGATTTAAAGGATGCTTTAGTTAAATTACAACTAAAATTCATGTTCAGATTCTAATATCAAATTGAGCATTGTAAGCTTATTTAAATGGAAACTGAATTGCTATGTTTGATATATCTAATAACTGGTAAAATCAGGTCTGTTTGTCAGATTCATCAAACATTGCCTTATATAATTCTCTAAATAGAGAATAAGTAAATAATGTTAATATATTACATATTTATGTAGTTTTTAATATATATATAATGACAGTTATGTATATTATTTATCAGCCAAGTTTAATCAAATGTTAATATTTTTTTTCAAGACTATATGTAAATAACAGCCAATGAAGAATTTTCATTGATTGATTTTTTTTTTTTTTAGTGCAGAATGGTCCAAAAATTATGAAAGGTTTATTTTATTATTGATATACACCTTAGTATTTTTATTTTCTGTAATGCACGTTCAGAGTTTGCATTATGTTAATTCTTTATTAAGAAATCATATCTTTTTTCATATTTTCACTATCCTTCTTAGCTTTTTTTTTCTTTTCGTTCATGTTATTATTAATATTTCTGTTGAGCGGTGACTATATTATACTTCTGTAAAAGATTCTTACCAGAACAGCAAATAAAAGTAGTGTAATTTTATTTCGTAAAACAAAAATAAATTATCCTTCATAAGATATCTTTAAAATACATATATGCTTCAAAACATTTATTCAATCTAACTGCTCAAGAACAACTTTGCAGGATTTAACTTGGGCAGTCTTTGTGGGAAAGGAAGAGCTCATTTTTGAAAATAGAAATATTTATTTTTCAAACTTGGATTAAAAAAATTTCTCCCTTTAATAAAACTTACTGTACAAAATATTTAATAAAAGTAATTGTTAGTCAAAAGAAATTTTGACATACTTTCATAATTTTTATACCATTTACTATAAATAGTTATCTTTTTTATAGGTATTTATTTATTTTTTTGTAATTATTTATTTTTTATAAACATTTATCATGTAACTTAAAAACTGTCAGTAATTTTGATGATGACTTAAATAATTTATTTTTTTATTTGGTGGAATAAATAAATTTGTGACTGCTTATGCATGCATGTTTGTGTGTCATGGTTGTAGATATATCACATTACCAATAACATATAAAAAAAAATCTGCTTGTATTTATTTATTTGTCAAAAAAGTTTTCTATGCAGGTTTTTTTCCATTGAAATGTTAAACACATGGAATTTTCTTCATTCAAAGAATTATTCATGGTTTAAAAAAATAAAAAAATATATATCAAATTTTAGTATTTTGTTTTATATATAATTTTAAATTTGTATTTCAAAAGTATTACAGAAATGACTATATATATGAAAAAGCTTCAAAATATCCACTTGGTTTTTATATATCGGGTTTCAAATTATTTCTCGTATTAAAATTTATTAGATAATGATTAGAGTTTTTAATTTAGAATCCTTACATTATATCATAGTGCAATAAAAAAATCTTTGGCCATCATTTTTATGTAATAAGATAAAAATAGTCAAATGGCTTTTTTGTTAAGAAATTCGTTAAGTCCGAGCACTGGAGTTAACAGATTTGGGCATGGTTCATGAACTTCAATTACAGAGTTTTCTTTTCTACCACTGCTTCAAACCACATAGCTTTCATGAAATAATAAAATAAGTGAACAAAGTAAGAAGCAATAAAGTGATTAAACAAATATAGTTTACGACTTGAAAATTCATGACTTCCATAACAAAGCAAACTCTAAAGTACAGCTCTTTAGTTTCAGTATTTAGGCCATATATTCAATATTTATTTGGGTATTAGCAGCTTTTTAAAAGTATTTTTAATTATATCTTTAACAATTTACATGCTTTGAAATAAATACTGAACTTTAATCATATGTGTTTAAATGTTATTGTCATTTTGAGTTAATGATTATTTGGCTTGAAGGATAGTCGATGTTATAATTGATGATAAAATATTTAATACCCTGGACTTTTACAATAAATTGATAACATAGGTTGATAGCTATGTTCGTATATACACAATTTGATAACATATATCTTGTGATAGAACATTTGTTGAAATTAATTTTTACATAACTGACCAATGGATACAGTGTAAAAGTCGGGTCTTCACACTTTGATTGAACACACTTCCGATACTCTGATTTGGGAATATCAGATATTTACATATGCCCAAAAAGAATCATATGATAAAATCCAGTTTTCATTTTATTTAAGCACAATTTCATTTACAATAAAAGGCCACTGCCATTTTTTCTTTGATGATCATTATTTTTTGCAATTCATTACTCATATTTCTTAGTTACCTGATACAGTATTTAGAGCATAACTCTTTAATTATGATGTACTAGACAAATATATATTTACAAAAAGAATGCATTAGTAGAGAATAGAGAATAAATATTGCATCTCAAAAAGGACAATATAAACAGTCAAAGTTAAACTAAGTGAAAGATCACCCTTGTCATTTTGCTCCAAAATTTACTAGAAGTAAACTCTGAGGAAATCAAATTATTTACAGGTACATTTATACAATACTAAAACGAGCCTTGCAGATAAATGTGTATATGTTAGTAAAATACCCATAAGTCATGTCCAACAAATTACTTAACAATTTGCTATTTATTTCAATGTAAAATAATGTTGAAATGAGTGAACTAAGCATAGATCAATGATTGTTTGTGGTTTATACATTTCCTATGATATTGTGAAAGCTCTCAAATGTAGTGTATACTTTTCAAGTCAGTTCTCTTTGCAGTTGTATATGTTAGGTTTTTCTTTACTACTTATTTTACATACATATCTGTAAATTTCCAAGAAAACATCATGGAAGATACTTATTCATCAATTTACACTTACAAAACCAACGAGTATGGTCATAATTTCCAAAGAGAGAATTTTTTTAAATTAATTTGAGAATTAATGCACTGTGACACGACAACTTTCTTTCTTCCCCTACTAACTGAATTTTAGTTATTAGAATCGTCGTTGAGGGCGCCACCAAGGATTTCTCTCTTGGAACCTGGTCACGTAACTTTACATAAACCTGGTCTTTATTTATTTTCGAACGACGATTCACTGATTATAAACTTTGATTATAATCTCACAGGGGTTTTCCTTTAAGAACACTAATTATTATAAATAATTCAAGAATACGTTGGACAAAAAAAAAAACTTTTAATTTCTTTTACTACTATTTATTATTAATAACCTTATAATTCTATCCGATCCAGAAAGAACTGACTTACAATTTCTGATTTTCCCTCTGTTTACTTTCTAATTATGCTTCCCAAATATTTACCATAGATTTACTCGCGCCTACACTAATACTGCGAATTCTAGCAGACGTGTATATAAGACGACTTATAGTATTTTTAATCTTTCCCGAAGTTTATTTTTAAACTCCACTTTCTTTGGTAAATAAATAAATTGCAAAAATCTTACAATGAACGTATAAGTGTCTTTCGTTTTCTTATACTTTCAATTCTTTCCTTACTTTCTACTAACAAACGAGTAACGCCCCAAGGTTCTCTGTTACTTGGCGATGCACTTTTATACCCCCACCCTGTTGTTACTCTCTAGATCGAATAGATATTAAATAATTTAAATACAGTTATTCCAATATTTCATAAAAAATATTGAACGAAAATTAACATTAATAGATTGCAATATTAAACAAATTTATTTCCCCCCTCTATTGTTGAAACATTCGTAATAAACATAATAAATGAAAATTAAATTAAAGATAAAGTTCTATTACGCTTTACTTAGAGTTCTCATTAATTAAAAGTTTATAATTACCCTGATCGATCAGAGCGGAGTGGCCTGATTTTCATAGGTTTTACATTCCATTGGTCGTGCCTTTGTCCTTGTACATGCGAATTCCATGAGTGTTCCTTTGGTTGTCCGGCTAGCAATATCCGTTTCTTCCATTCCATAACTCTCTCGATAGCTTCATTCAGATGGAGTGGCGGTCAATTCCCCAAAGGGGAAGGTTGTGATAACTTTAGCCGCTATACATTTGACAAGAGTCCGCAAAATTAAATTTCAATAATAATAATTTTTATTGTTCGAAACACAGCTGCTTTCTTTATTGTCCTTGCTGGTCTCTAAAAGTCAAGTCAACTGATCTCTCTAAAAGCGATCTTATCTCCACTCTTTCTTATCTTTTTTTTTTTTAATTAGCGTAATAGCAATTACTAACCAAATATTTTTACTTTGTGAAAGTTTCAACAATAGAGTATAATTACTACCAAGAATCTAATTTTGTTTTCTTTTCCCCACCCTTTTATCTCTCGAATTTTTCTCCCTTTTAATTAAACACTTTTAACATTTTTTTTTTTTTTTAATAAATTATATTCAATTTTATTTGTTTATTTCAAAATAAAAGTTCAAAATTTTTACCCTTTCCATTAAATCAAAACCATTTGTTAATTAATTTTTTTTTTTATTTTACAAACTATTTAACTTCAAAAATATTTATGACAAATTATAAATATGTGAGCTTATATATATATGAGCTGACTTAAAATATCAGCTCATTGCCCCATTTGTCATAAAAAAACAATAAAAAAAAACTTTAATTGCCCCGCGGTGACTTGTCCCAACTTTTCTTGGGGTTATAGTTACTCGTACTCGCGGGTTCGTTACAGTTCTCCCATCTAACTTTACTTTCTCCACCTACCCCCTGGTCCTCCCATTCTATATCTTGTAATATTTCTAATGCTTCCTCAATGGATAACCGACGGTTTTCGGCCAACTTACGTTGCACACTTGACGGAAGGTTAAATCTGATAGTTCGCACTATCTGGAATTGATCCATCGGATATGCCTCCAAGGCTCTCAATTTTGCCGCTTGACGTTGAAAAAACTGACTGTACGTACCGTCTTTGTCCGCTTTATACTTTTCTTGCGATATCTTCATGCGTATGGTTTCTTGTTTCTCAACGCTCCAAAACCCTCGCAAAATCATAGTTCGATATTCTTGGAATGTAGGGGGTTTGTAATTTACCGCCTTCCACCATTCCCTAGCGGCACCACTCAAATGGCTCATTGCTATTATGATCTCTTTTTCTTTCGACCTATGGATGTAGAAAAATCATCTAGACTGTCCAGGTAGTCAAAGGGGCTTTCCTCCCTTTCCCCTTTAAATGTTTTTATGTGTATAAATTTCGCCAACGTGACCCTATCGAACTCTTCTTCTCCAGATTCGTTGAGCTTTTTTTTTATTACCTCTATCTCTCGGTTTATTTGTATAGCCTTCTTGTTCGGGATTTCTTTAGTTTCCCCTGTAAACTGCTCTGTCTCTTCGTTTTCTACCTTTTCTTTCTCTTTACTGACTTTATGGTCCTCTGGGTCTACGACTTCCCTCTTGTTTTCATTGTTCCTATTCTTTTCCCTCTCTTTTAATTCATTCACATCTTTCCTCAATTCTTGTATCATGCCTTTCATTTCTTTTATTTCTTTACGGTCTTCCATTACAATTTCTTTGAGCTCAGCGATAGCTTTCAATATTTCTTGCAACTGACACCGCTCGGGGTTTTTAAATGTTACCACCGGGCTTTCCATGCTACTTTCGTCCTCACTCATATTTTATTCTTTTGTTTTATTTAATTTTATATTCGAACTCATAACCTTCCCTACGAGAATACTGACGTACCACCACCATCTGAAATCCACCCCCTTACTAAAAAATTTACTCTCTCTTTTAACTCTAATCTCTGGGCGTTTCTCTTGTTAACGAGCCCGACACGTTGGAAGCGCCATTTTCTAACTTTCCTCCCTCACTCCTCTGTGACACGACAACTTTCTTTCTTCCCCTACTAACTGAATTTTAGTTATTAGAATCGTCGTCGAGGGCGCCACCAAGGATTTCTCTCTTGGAACCTGGTCACGTAACTTTACATAAACCTGGTCTTTATTTATTTTCGAACGACGATTCACTGATTATAAACTTTGATTATAATCTCACAGGGGTTTTCCTTTAAGAACACTAACTAATTATTATAAATAATTCAAGAATACGTTGGACAAAAAAAAAAACTTTTAATTTCTTTTACTACTATTTATTATTAATAACCTTATAATTCTATCCGATCCAGAAAGAACTGACTTACAATTTCTGATTTTCCCTCTGTTTACTTTCTAATTATGCTTCCCAAATATTTACCATAGATTTACTCGCGCCTACACTAATACTGCGAATTCTAGCAGACGTGTATATAAGACGACTTATAGTATTTTTAATCTTTCCTGAAGTTTATTTTTAAACTCCACTTTCTTTGGTAAATAAATAAATTGCAAAAATCTTACAATGAACGTATAAGTGTCTTTCGTTTTCTTATACTTTCAATTCTTTCCTTATTTTCTACTAACAAACGAGTAACGCCCCAAGGTTCTCTGTTACTTGGCGATGCACTTTTATACCCCCACCCTGTTGTTACTCTCTAGATCGAATAGATATTAAATAATTTAAAATACAGTTATTCCAATATTTCATAAAAAATATTGAACGAAAATTAACATTAATAGATTGCAATATTAAACAAATTTATTTCCCCCCTCTATTGTTGAAACATTCGTAATAAACATAATAAATGAAAATTAAATTAAAGATAAAGTTCTATTACGCTTTACTTAGAGTTCTCATTAATTAAAAGTTTATAATTACCCTGATCGATCAGAGCGGAGTGGCCTGATTTTCATAGGTTTTACATTCCATTGGTCGTGCCTTTGTCCTTGTACATGCGAATTCCATGAGTGTTCCTTTGGTTGTCCGGCTAGCAATATCCGTTTCTTCCATTCCATAACTCTCTCGATAGCTTCATTCAGATGGAGTGGCGGTCAATTCCCCAAAGGGGAAGGTTGTGATAACTTTAGCCGCTATACATTTGACAAGAGTCCGCAAAATTAAATTTCAATAATAATAATTTTTATTGTTCGAAACACAGCTGCTTTCTTTATTGTCCTTGCTGGTCTCTAAAAGTCAAGTCAACTGATCTCTCTAAAAGCGATCTTATCTCCACTCTTTCTTATCTTTTTTTTTTTAATTAGCGTAATAGCAATTACTAACCAAATATTTTTACTTTGTGAAAGTTTCAACAATAGAGTATAATTACTACCAAGAATCTAATTTTGTTTTCTTTTCCCCACCCTTTTATCTCTCGAATTTTTCTCCCTTTTAATTAAACACTTTTAACATTTTTTTTTTTTTTTAATAAATTATATTCAATTTTATTTGTTTATTTCAAAATAAAAGTTCAAAATTTTTACCCTTTCCATTAAATCAAAACCATTTGTTAATTAATTTTTTTTTTTTATTTTACAAACTATTTAACTTCAAAAATATTTATGACAAATTATAAATATGTGAGCTTATATATATATGAGCTGACTTAAAATATCAGCTCAGCACTAAAAACGAAAAAAAAAAAAAAAAAGTTTTCTTGGGCCCAATTTTGATTGTTATATGTAACTTTAAAGAAAAATGGGGGCATCTATAAATTATTTAATTCAATCAATAAAAGAACTATTACACTGATCACAAACTGTAGTAATTGAATTAGTACATGGATGGCTATGCTTCTCTTTAAAGTTAGATATACCAATCAAAATTTTTGTTCAAGAAAGAAAATATTAAGCCACTAAACATCACATGATCGCCATCTCTTATACTAGCACATAATTGTTATAAACAAGGCAAAACTCTCCATACAGTAGTGCCAACCAGAGTAATCAATGGAGGCACTAGATAGGAATTTTATGCACAAGCCTTCTGGCATCCATTGATTACGCTGGTTGGCACAGAGTGGCACTACTGTATGGAGAGTTTTGCCTTGTTTAAAGAAAATATTGTTTTGATTTTTAGGGCATTAGTCTTCAAATGGTATAAAAGTTTAATTTGTTTATATAAAAAAAATTTTTTTTATACATTATTGGGCAGCAGTCTAAAAGAGCAAACATAAATAATCCAATGGGAAAATAAGCTTTTATCCTACCTTTTTCTTAATTTCTATTTTAATTAAACTGTAAACACTCTCTCAAATCAAAGTACTTGATTAGTCTTGCATTGGTGGTTGAGAGGTTAGCGCGAGTGCCTTGCACTTGCAGGCAGTTGCCCGGGTTGCGGGTTCGCGTCCTGGCTGATGCTATGACACTTTTTTTAAAAAAGGTACTTGATTAATAAAACAAAGTACTATCTATGGTGTATGACTCCAAACTCATTGAATTAGTTTGAATGTAGTTTCCAAATATAGCTGACCAAAACTTTTAAACTGGACAACCCTGAAATATTGCATTGTTACATAGCATCGCTTTATTTTTTTGGAATCTTTTTTTTCAAATTCATTTTCTCACATAGAAACATGAGAGTTATTCTTCTTCAAATGTGAATCTAAAAAATGTCCATTTGGTGGAACTAGTTTAAAAATTGATTACAAGATTTTGATTTTTAGTAAAAAAAAATACAGTAGTTTTAATCAAGCAAATTTTCATAAATAATCCAAAAGGGAAATTAAGATTTCATTCTTTGTTTTATTTCTATTTTATTTAATTGTAAATGCACCTAAAATTTCTTCCTCAACTTAGAGTATTTGCTTAAAAAATATAACACTTGTGCATGACTCAAATGACAACCTATTTGAAGGTGGTTGAAATGCATCTTAGCAACACCATTAGGCTAAGTAACCCTAAAATGTTTTACTGCCATCAAAATTAGAAGAAAATCTGTTTGAAAAAAAAAAAGAAAGATTAAAAATCAATTAGATTTGATTCAAACAAACAAATCTTAAGTTAAATAACAGCATTTAAAAATACAGTGTAAAATAATGAATAAGAAATTGTAGAGGAAATGTTAGGAGTCAAAATTTATATGTCTGCGATTAAAGCATGGAAATATTGTAGTACAAATATTCATTATTGCAGTTAATATATAGATCTTATCAATGACACGGGAGACATCATGCCTAGGCTGCATATCAATATTATTAATTAAAGACAGTAAGATAAAAAACATTTATGTTCTTTTCTACCTGAAATGGCTTTAAATGACCCATCATCTTATCTTGCCAGAGATTGAAAGATAGCATTGGTTATCATATTGCTTACCAGCCACTCATAAATAATTCTCATATTTGAAATTTACTACCATACATAAAGCAAAGTATTTTGCATTTCAAAATGAAACATTATTATGACCAACTTGTAACACTTGATGCTTATCGATGATAATTTATTATTACTAAAAAAAAAAAAATTGTTAATGGACTATTATTATATACTAATTATTTGAGAATATGAACAATGTAATTTAAAGAAACATTATGATACACAATGAAACATTAGTGACAGTACTGAATTTATTAGTAACTATACTCAAAAGTAAAATTATTATTATACCATTCCAATACGCCAAAATTTGTCTGTAAATCATTCAATAGTTGCTTATGCAATCCAATAATAAAATGGTCATCCCAATTTACTATACCATCTTTTCATAATGTGATTAGTAATCGTTTTCATTCTTTAACAGCACAATTTTATATATCATCTGACTTGAAAATTATATCACAAAACTTCGTTTGCCACAAAAAATTTTAAATAATATATATATACTTGTATATAAATAAAGTATTTTTTTTGTGTTAAACCGTGTATAATTTGTTTATTAAATTTACACCATATAATCTTGAAAATATTAAATATATGTTCGTGTATATATACCCCAACCAAAATAGATGTTTTACGAATTAGTGACAACTCGTATAAAATAAAATCTATTTTATAGTTGTAGTAAACTTTATGGCAAATGTAACCTAAGAAAGTGCAGTTCTTTGGAGTTCATTACAATGATATTTATGTACTTTATAAAGACATAATTTCAGATGAAACATTTTAGTTTGTATTTGATAGTTTTAGAAATCAATATACTCATTTGCAAGTCTCATAAATATATGGGCTAAGGAATCATTCTTATTACTATAAACTATTGTCAGTTATATCCAATCAATTTTACGATCTAAAACAGGCAAAACTCTCCATACAGTAGTGCCATTCAGTGCAAGCCAGAGTAATCAATGGATGCCAGAATGTTCATGCATAAAATCCCTATCTAGTGCCTACTCATCCAATATTCTCAGACTAGTTTCTAGCTTGTGTCTTTCGTCAGTTATGAGCAAGCATGAGAAATGGTAATCATGTGATGTTAATGGTTTAGTTTAACGATCTAATGATTGTAGCCTTTATTTTAACCTCTCAATAAAAATGTTTAATTTGTTCTGTTTAGTACAAAAATATGACATGTGAAAAGTAGTAACATGATCCAACCAATGACTGTTGATTCAAACAGAAATGTATCTTGGAAGGAGCGCAGTTGCAATTTTTAGAAGCTTTTGTTTATGAATTTGAAATATATGGAATAAAATAGAAAGTTTTAAAGATGTAAGATATTTCAGATGAAAAAGTAAGCAGTTAAGTTAATAATACCTTGTGTTAGTGTTGAATGTGAAAAAATATATAGTAATCTTTAGTTAAATTTAAAGCTTATATATGGGTTAAAATTTATTTATCTTTTCAACATGTGTGTGATCAAGTGGGTCAGCAATATGAGATGGCTTGGAGAGTTGAGAATCGTTTGAAAGTCTGAGTTCGAGCCCCTATATATTACATTATATAGGTACAGGTGTGTATAAGCCTGTACAGTGTATTAGATTAAGTTAGAGTAATTTGATATTGATTAATAGTGAATAAAAATATGAAAGCAGGTGAGATTGTGACCTGGACCAATGAAGAGTACTGGTTTATCTAGAAGTACATATTAGGGGTGGACGTCTTTTTTTTTTTTTAGATATTTTTATTTATTGGTCTGAAGTAAGCATGTAAAATGAAAATTTTAAATATATCTGTGGTAATTAGGGGTGAGGAGTGGAGATGATTTAAAGATGCAATGTAGTTGTATTTAATAAATATATATATATTGTTAATTTTAAAGGATATACTTTTGGGGTTAGAAAGAGCTATTTCATTATCGTCTAATCTAACTTACATTTTTTAAAATTTTGATAACAATTTCCTCATTGATATATTCATTTCTAGTTACCACAACTAAAACCTCAAAATTAACTTTTTACTAACAGTTAAAATATTCTACGTATTGTTTTATTTCTAAAACATTACCAGTTAAAAACTGAACGTAACTTTTTACTATACTATTGCTGCTACATTTGTTTTTTTTTGTTTTTTTTTGCTTTCATTTTGGTCCCGAAAGCTAAAACTAAAAATTTATGGATTGAAATTCCATCAGTCACTGATGCTTGAATGTCATATAACATCCCTAGCAATTAATTTTTCAATTATTTTTAATAAGCAAACTTGTCTTTGGACAAATATCTGATTAACACATTAATCCAAGTAACACATATTAAACAAGCTGTTTTAATATTTGTCTACATTAATGTGATTAATAATCTATTTTAAACCTATACGGTGAATATAATTATCTTTTGTAATAACATAATAAGGTATTTTAATCTCATCTAAATTTTGGTATATTCTCTGAAGAATTTTCTTAATGGCTACTAAACTGTCAAAATTGCAGCCAATTATACATAAGACATTGTCTTACAGGTCTTAACAATGAAGAGAAATTGTTGACTATAACATTCTATAAGGTAAATAAATACTCGATTTGCTATATTTCTATGTAGAATATCGTCATTTCTTTTTTACCTATCACTAGTGAATATATTTAAATATAGTCGGAGGAATGACACATTTTGTAGTAACTTTTGATTTTGTACTTTCTGTGTAGGTAGAATATGTATTAATAGTGATATTTTATACTTTGTTTTTTTTATTTATTATCATCAATACCTCTCACTGCAACTCCATTATATTGCAAACACTAACCTGTCCAGAAAGCCAGAGAGAAAGCCCATCTTGTCTCTCTATACATTTCATAAAGAACCTGCATTCTTCATGAAAACTTGATGTATAAAACTCCTAAATATTCATGCTCATATTGACACATCAATACTTTTCATTTACTCTACTCTTATACAAAAGAGGTTGTTTTTAATCCACTTTTAACATTTGTGAAAAAAAGAACGTACTGCAAATATAATATTTTTTATGTGTTTTTTTTGTTTTATCAGTGTATCTTGCACTTCAACCCAATCATAATGTAACCATCCATCAATAATATTACTAATGCTTTTAAAGCATTTCAAACATGTATGTCAAGAGATCAAGTAAACTCTTTTCGAAAATATCTTTACATTTGATATATATGTTTAAATAGCTTTATCTAGATTCCCAGGACTGAAAAGGTAAAATAAATTACTTTATATTGATTCCCAAGTTTTAAAAAAAAACAAGAAGTATTACTTTCAAACATATTAACTGCAGAATATTTACAAGAACATTTATCAAGAGCAGTAAATCTTGCTTTTTACCAAGGCACATTAGTTAGAAAGTGAGTAAAAGCAATACATAGTTATATCTATACCAAAAATAAAAAGATTCTCTTTGTAAAATGAGTGTCATTAGCAACCTACTAAATAAACAATTAGTTTTCATGTACAGTTTGATATAGTCAGTAGCTGCAATATTTTTTTATCCCTCAGACAAAATCTAATTCTGAAGCATTCAAGTAGTTTTACATAATTAAAGACTTCTACTTTTCTTATATTAAGAAGAGACAACCCATATGATTGTATTCCAACCACACTAACATTTACCATTTTTCTTTATTCTGTTTATAAAGTTTAAAAAATACTCGAGGCCTTCATAATCTATATTGAATAGCACTGATAAAGTCATTATTTGTGTAGATTATGATTACGTTTATCTTTCAATACATATGTATCATCCATTGCATTGCGGTTCAACAATATGCCCTTAGAAATGTGCCTGTTTATTTTTATGCTTCTCTCATGCTGTTCTGGGCACATTGTTCAATTCTTGTAAATCATTAAATCGTATAACATTGTTTGGCAATATGCATGATAAAATTGAAATGCTTCATTTTTTCATTTTTATTAAATCATTAAAGTAAAATATTTGAATGCAGTCTCAATTGAAATATTATTCAATTAACTTCTATAATTTGATATTTTAAATAATATACCAGTGACATTAATCAATTTGTTCCAAAAGCTATTGCCGTGTGTTTTCAAACACCTCTTTCAGAATCTTTATTTGGAAGACTTGAATCCATATCATTAACTTTTGGGTAACGATAAACTTTTCCATAGCTATTCTAAAGTAATACTCATCACAAATTTTTTTTGCTTTACAAATGTATTATAATTCTCTAGACTACAGCCTTCATTTTTGGTAATTTTATAGCTACTCTGTGTGGATGAGGTGATTTGTTTAATTTCACCTAAAATTTCCATCCTGCAATTCTAATTTAATATTAACTATAAACTTTTGCATTTCCGGTGCTATTTAAGTTCTTATTAGTTAATATCAAATTTTTATTCATTTCTTTGAAAATTGTTATTATTTTAAAGATATAGGTATGCATTTTAATAGCTTGTATCGTCCAATCCCCTAAAAGAATGAATATTTTGATATTCCCAATGGCAATAATCCTTGTCATATATTATTGCCTTTTTTTTTTTTGATAAAAAAATATCTGAAAATAATTAAAGTGTATTTCTTTTTAGAAGTAACATTATTGTAAGAGATATCAATTCAACATGGCATGTGGAATCATAAGAGGGTGTGTGTGTCTAATCATAAAATTTAAAACATGGGATGTGGAAAAAGTTCATTATTAGTTTTTTCTTCTATTTATTTTAATATGTTGGTATGGTTGTTAACAAGATCTTTGTCAATCATAATGAACATTAACGTAAAAATAAAATAATAAACCGTTTAATGTTTGGGAATTTTTAAGGAGTTGAATTATCAGAAATGATAATTAGGAGCCAAGAACCATGAATTTGAGATCCAGAGTTCTGCTATTTCACAGGACACTATACCATACAGAGTATTTTTTTATTGCTGTTGTCTAACGTAAATAATAATAAGATATTTAAAAATATAAACAAAACAAATAGAAAAAAGCAAAATAATGATAAGTATAAGAAATGAGATAGAAAAATTCTTTATGAAGATGATTCAAGGAGAATAAGTAAAATACACAGAACACACTTCAATATAAAATGGGAGATAGGGTAAATATGTGGGGAAAAAACTATGTCTAGCTCTAGTATTTTTGGTTTATGAGTCATATGTCTCATCTAAATGCACACAAATTATTGCCTGTCATAAACAATATAACAGTTAAAACCTGGTCTAAATAGGCTGTTAATTGCTTAAGAATTATTTGTTTTTAAACACAGCATTTAAAATCGGATCTCCACTCCTCCATTTGCCAAATATTACAATTATTTTTCAGAAATATTGGTACTGAATTGTGATAACTTTATAAAAAGAAGAAAAAACTATCACGTAAATAAATCTTTTGATAGTTTGAGTTATACATTTGGTTTTTGTTTTCTTTTAAAGATTTTATTATTTTGGATGGGTTAGCTGCCATTGTAGAATCGCTGATTTCAGAAGTGATGTGTATTTCACTAATTAACAGCAATTATATCTTAATAAATTATCGCGGCACACATAGATAAATTGGTGCCGATTTAGTTTGCGCTCAGGGCGATTTTGAAATCAAAGACCAGACAAAACCATAAATATTGAATAAAAGTACTTTAAATCCATATTTTAGAAATTACAAGCTAGTAAAAATAATATGCTTTATTTTATAAAGGGCACACTTCTGCAACTTTTGGACGATACTTCATATCGATCAAACCATCCTGTCATATTTCAAATATTTTATGAAGGTAAATTTTTTTTTTTAAAAAAATCCGTAATAAAATAAAACATATTATTTTTACTAGCTTATAATTTCTAAAATATGAATTTAAAGGACTTTTATTCAATATTTATGTCATTTATCAGTCCGATGTGTCAGCGGTTGTTTTTAGATTTCAAAATGGCCATGAGCGCAAACTAAATCAGGGCTGATAAATTTGTATAGTAGAATTTGTTTAACTAATAAATTATTTACTATGTATATCTATATATTATAAGTTACCTTATATGGCTTATTTAAACAAATAATACCTGTGAAGTCTGTAACTATCCCCAGCTTCGATGTGGGACTCAATATGGCGAGATTCACTGAGAAAATCATTTATTCAAACCCGCTCTTTTTAACCATGTTATATCTTCAACCACGACAGTCCAAATCCCTAATGCCATAAAAATGCGGTCCTTTTTTTTCTGTTACTATTTCTGCTTTTTTGTTACTTACATGCGTTCTCTTTTCCTTTAGCGGGAAATTATGTAACAATATTTAAACAAATAAAAATCGAAACTTATTTTCACAAAATATATACAATAAGAGGTAAAAGTTTTGGGGGCTATTCAATAAATGAAGTGAAAAAACTTACTTCAGTAATAGACTTGTTCAAATTTTAAACCTGTCTAGAACGGATTCAGCTGATCAATGAAACTATGGTAATGTGAATAAACAACTAAATCCTACAATTAAGTCAGTAAATTTGATTGTTCATATTAATGTAAGAAACTAACAACTCAAAAAACTAATCGTAAGGTATTAAGATTTTTCTTAAAACCAAAGTATATTACTTTATGAACGCGTGTTTTTTTTTTTAATGTAAACAATGCTTAGTTTGGAACTTTGTTTGCGATAGAACGTTAGAAAGTAAATACTGATTAATAAATGTTATAGTTAAAATTGCTCATATTTACAATGCCTTCTAGAAAAGCTATTAAATCTCTTAGCAATATCTGTATCGAATGTTTTACAATGGATATAATGGACGTTTTAAATTATGATCAATTAATCTTTTACAAGAAAAAAATCCAAAATGTTTCTATGGAAAATTTATTACATATATTTGAGCTTTTAAAGAAAATGGATGGAATAAATGAATTTAATTTAGAACTTTTTATAAGGAAAGAACGAAATGAGTTTACTTTGTGTGAATCTTCACGCAGCATTTTATCTTTAGTAAAATCAGAATTAGGATCTCTTAAAGATTTAGAGATATCCAGAGAAGCCTATCTGCCTTCGATCGAAATTGCCGACTTACTTCATCATTTTCCTCATCTAACCTACTTGAATTTATCAAAAACATCGTCAGATAATGAGGTTATGAATATTATTTTGCGAAGTTGTAATAATCTAACACATTTAAATATTAGCAAAACTAATATACGGGATCATCCATTTTTAAAATATGGTTTCGAAAAATCATTACCTAAACCTAGTCCAAAATTAACTTATCTCAACATAAACCAGTTGAATTTAAATCCGATCACTTGGATTACAATATTAAACCTTTTCCCAGATCTTGAAGTTCTACGATCAGAAAATATACTTCCTATTCTGAATGTTTACACCTCACAGAATTCATTTCCACCCCTAAAACTGAAAGAGGTCTACTCCGATAATGAAATAACAGAAGCGAATTTGCAAAGCCTTTTGACTTCATGTCCGATTTTAGAAAAACTTTGTTTATGTTGTCATCACGGTGATCATAATAAGACAGTATGGTACCAGAATTTAACTAATATTATTTCTCGATTTGAGTTTCTGTTAGAATTGAGCTTAGATTTATATAATATGGATAATAAAGATGTAATATTAGATCTTCTAAAACTGTGTGGTTCCAAGATAACTAAATTAGGACTCTATAGTTCTGAAATTAATATATTTAACATTGCTTGCTTATGTCCAGAAATAGAAGAATTTGAATTTTGGGGTTCTGGTTTTGAATTTTTTGTTTCAGAACCTGTAAGTTTTCAACCGTTTTGTAAACTTACTCATTTGTTAATTTGTGATTTAGATGAAAAGGGCAAAATAGAAACAATATCAGCTTTGAAAAATCTTTTGGAGCTTTGCATGAATTTAAAACAATTCAAATTAGCAGGAACAGGCCTAACAAATAATGACATTGATGGCATATTTAAAAACAAGTTGATGTCTTTAATTTCAGTTCACTTTGGGGCTGTACAAAATATTGATGTCAGTGGTTTGGAAATGCTAATAATGATATCATCACCCACTTTAAAAGAAGTTACTGTTGAATTTTGTGAACAAATCACTGAAGATGACATAGATAATTTGCAAAAACTGGTTACAGATTTAAACCTAGATATTATAGTTGATTTTAAATATGATATATTTGAAGAGTAAAGCATTTTTTTTTCTAGATCATTGTAAATTCAATTTTTAGTTTATTTCAAATTTTCTAAATTAATTAAAAAGATATAATTGTGTTCAGGAGTGTTTCCAGAGTTTTTTGCTTTATAATTAACTTTCAATATTCCAAGTATCAATCATTAGTACAAATAATTAAGATGTGACCACGTTTATTATACGATGCTATTTTTAATGTTTGATGCGCAGAAATTATTATTACTGATGATGTCTGATGTATAAATGCTGGCAAAAAATAGATAATGGGGATGTAAGTATAAAATATCACTAACTAAAAACTGAGAGTCTTCCCATAAAAGTCATTAATGTCACTTGTTTAAAATAGGTTAAAAGTATACATTTCTTTAGCAAAACAAAAATACCCCCAGCGCCAAGAATGCAACAGATTCATCATAAGCTAGAAACGTTTTGCAACAACCTTGATAAATTTTGATAATATTAAATCCTCTGTGATGTGAAGTGATGCACTGTGACGTCCCCTTTTACATAGTCAGTAATCTCTCAGCAACAATGTGTAAAGAAACCTGTTAGCCACTTTACCTTCCCTTTCAATTCGCCACCCTAAGTTTTCCCATAATCTCCATCCCATTTCCACAACATAATCTTTGTCAACTCTATGGCCTTCATATCTAAATCCCCCTTATCTTTTCCAAAACCCAGCATAAAAATCAATAACCCACTTTCTGTATAATCACTTTTTTCATATTTATTCTTCCATAACTTCATTATATGTGCCCTTTCTGTTTTCAAGCATTTACATTCAATTAACAGATACCTAATATTTTCTATTCCTTCCTTACATAATTTACAAACTAAATCACCCATATTTTTTCACTTACATATATATTCTCACGTTGCCAAAGATCCCGTTTGAGCCTTAAACAATAAACTACTTTCCTTACTATTATCATATATTATCTCGCACCTAATATTCTGTTTATTTCTATATATATATTTAAAATGTTTTTACTCTCCATACTAGTTTTCCATCTTTCTAATTCCCTATACTTTATTAATAATTCTATCTTTTATCCCATTCTTTACCATTATAACAGTCAACAATCCTCCTAACACAATCATCCCATCTTTTGTACAAATATACTGATATAAATTTTTATCCAAATCTTTTGCATACCCCATTACCTTTCTCACCCATCTTGTTGCCCACCCTTTACTCATAACCCAATTAAATACTATTTTGGCTATTCTTTTATTATCCATAAACTGCAATCTACCAAACATTTTCATTTTATTTTTTGCATCTCTCATATGAAAACTTGACCATCCCATTTCTCCTTGAATTGCCTCCCTTACTGTCAATTTATCTGCATCCAATGCATGTCTTCCTACTTTCCTTTGAACTTTTTCTAAGTAATTTAACACCCCTTTACTAACACCTAATGCATCATTACCATATGTTAACATTGCTACAGCAACTCCCATATAATTCTAGCTACATCATATTTATTATATGAAAACACTGTTAATTTCTTTATCAATCCCTTTCTTTTCTTTGCTTCATTTATCAATTTTTTCTCCCATTCATCTTCTCCCATTCATCCAAATAATTTTTCTGATTACTTAAAATAATTTCCAAATAACTATATCTATTCACCACACTTAACTTAATATCTCCCAATAAAAATTCTACATCGTCTCTTTCCCCAATATTAGCCATAATTATATTTGGATTTTTCTACACTAAATTTAATCTCCATCTTTTTACCCACCCTTGCACATGTCCTCAGCATAACTTCCATATCTTCTCTTCTTTCTGCACACAAAAATTTATCATCCACAAAAAAGACCTGACAAAATGTATACTCCCTTACTATCTATTAAAGGTATCTCTATACCTCTTCCTAATCTTTCTATTGCTCTTTCCATTTCACTCAAATACAACACAAACAAAATAGGTGACATAGGACATCCTTGCCTTAATCCCACCCCATTTTTAACTTTAACTGATTATATATTCCCTAATTGATATATATATATATATATTGTACCGGGTCGAACCGCTGAAACCACTTACTTACACATATATAAGTTTTGGCCGGTTTCAAACTCATAATACATTTATAATCTTATAAAGGTTATGTGAACGAACCGGCACGTTCGAGCAAAATGGGAGATCTCATTGATAGCTTTAACTATCAACAATGGCCCACCTCGGCTGCCAGATTCAAACCCCTACTATCCAAATACTTTATTTGTTTCAGGGTAAACCCCGGGGCGCCAGCTAGTCTGAAGATTAATGTATTTGGCAGTAGGCTCATAATCCAGTGCTCGAAACCATCCCATGAACTAGCCCAGTCTAATTTTAATCAGTACTAAAATATAGAAAAAGAATTGATAAAAAGAATTGACCGACAAATAAAGTTTAATTTTAAAGACAATTTATTAACTAACATTTACTAATTTTAAACATTTTTATAAATCTAAATAACACACACATTTTAAATTAACATTTCTAAACTAGTTTAAATATTCTTGTAGATTTTAATAGTAGAACACTGGTATTTATATAATTTAACTAATAACACTGATATAATGATCATGCACATATTAACTCATAATAATAAAGCATTAATAGCATTTGAAACCTAAACATACATGCCAATAGTTCATTGTATGTATGATAGAGTTCATATAATTTAAATCTTGAGTATTTACAAATTACAGTGGTGGCTACTACGTATAAATGATAATAAATAAATGTTTACTTAGGATTTTTGGAACGGGGATATTGCTCGTTGTTGACTGCTTCTGATGGATTATATCTAACCGGTTAGATTTGGATGTTTCTTGAAAAGATTTTATGCGAAACCATTTGCTTTATTCTTGAAGACAGTTGAACGTTTGATGGAAAATTTCTGAGTTGTTATGCAGACATTATTTCTCAGGCAGGTTTTGATGATCTTGTTGGACTAAAAAGGCTGGAGCATGAGCATATATTTCCAAAAGCTGCTGAACAATGCATGTTTGTTTCTGGATTCATAATAGCTATTGCACAAGACTGTCACTGCAACCTAGACTGAATAAAAACTCTTAACTGATTGTCCAATATTATTCCATATTTATACCGATGAAGTGTTTTCCTTTTGATATCCTCCGGCAAATATATGTTGTTGAAATTCTTTAGCAATTAATCCTAAGACGTGTTTTTTGATTGATTGTTTAATTAGTAGTAGCTATTTCAAAACGTGTTGTTTTCATATCTTTAATTAGTAGTGCACCACTGTGTTTTTTTAAATACATTTTTCATTTATTTATAATATTTAATACTGATACATTTTTTTTACATTCGCACGCACATATATAATTTTACTCTACACATCAAAACTAGTTTCAAGATTATTTTTCTTCTTTAATTTAAATGAAGAGATTTATATATTTTTTTAAAGCTTTTAAATTGTATTTCACTAATAATAATAAACTCTTTAGTTCCTTTTTATAAAACCTTCAGTTTAACTTTAAGAAAACCCCCTTTCCACTTTAAATCAATGATTTTTCAACTTTTATTTCAAACTCTTTTGCGAAAGATTTTTTTGTTTTAATAATTTTTTTATGACAAAATTATTTTATATACATGTGCTAATTTGGCCTTGGCACATTACACCCCCCTCCGTTCTAGAGTAAAATGTGTCATTTTTGAACATTTTATCTCTTGCAATTTTAATTCTTGACTCTAAAGATTTATTAATTTATTATTTTAGATAATTCCTACACATGTGTATACATGACAGCATAATTCTACACCTACTAATATTCTGATATCGAGTTATTACTGGACTTGCTTACAGGGAATCTATAATAAATAAATCCCTTTTTGCATGCATCATAAGGTGTGGCAGTACCAAGAAAATAACCTAAAAGGATATCTGGATAAATACATTTAAGATACTCATCATAAGGTATCGTATTTACTGAATATTACCAATGTATGTGCACGTATATACATATGTATACTTACACACTCTTAATACACCTTAGATTGACTTTATATTTATATTTACCTTTCAATATTATTTTTAAATACACATGAACATTACTTACACTATTTATTTATATTATAATATTATTTATAACCCTAAAGAAACATTATTTAAAATATTTATTTACACTAATCTTATAATATTATTTTTAAATCATTACGAACATCTTTATTTAACATGCGTGTATTCAATAAAATAAAAAATAAAAAATCGATTAGTTTATTACGAGTCATTCTTCATTATTATTTACTATAGATTTATTTATGCTTATTTATTTAACTTGATTTTATCGATTTTATTTTAACTATTTGACCTACTTATTTATTTACGAACATTTTTCTTAATTAATATGTGCGTTGATCACTTTTCCTAAGTATTGACCACTTCAAATTCTTATTTTTCTAGAGTGCATTTTAATTTTTTATTTTCATCATTAGGTAATAAATGTAATGTTAAGAGAAGCAGGCAGCAAAGTATAAGGCAATTCAACACACAGATCAATTTTGTGCTGATTTAAACCAACTTATAATTTCTTGCGGAAGTCGTGACTACAGCATGGGCGTTTTTGTGCACAACGGATCATGAACAGGGACTTTTAGATTGCGAATGGCAGGACTATCTCTACTGCACATTCGACTTAGTAAAATATTTATTTTATTTGGTTACTGGGAATTTTTCCTCCAGATTTATTAACTTTTATATGCCAGGACTTTTCTACTGGCGCATCATCATCAGTATTATTTATTTTTCGCACTACCCATCTGTAGAACAAAGTCACCGTAAGAAAAGGCTTAATCCAACAAAAGTCAGGCCTGGAATTTATCTCCTTGCCCAAATACTCGCACACACCTCAATTCTAATTTAATACACTTTTTTTTAAAAACTTTATTTGATAATGTTTTATTTCCATTAATACATTCATTATACACTTATTTATTTCATTTTTATTTTTAAAGCGTTATTTTTACTCTCTTTTTTTTTAAAAAAAAAACATTTTCATTTTGCTTGACTATTTTGATTTTACACATTTGTTTTGTTTGCGTCATGCTCCGCTATGTTCTAGACTTATGAGCTGGGATATCAATATAATCGATAAAACATAATCGAGGGTTTTGACATAAATTGTTTTATAGATGCTTTGACATTTTAAAAACACTAAGATTGTTATTTTATTTTACTAAGACTAACTTTAATTATTTTTCATTATTCAAGCTAACTTTGATACTCGTTTTTACATTTTGTTTAAAAGAAAAACTATAGGTTATTTTTGTTTCATTAAACTTTGTTAAACATTTTCCGTTATTCCAAGTCCATGGTCTTTAATAACTAGGTCAAACCGGCGAATCCGTCAGATTACATATTTTTAATTTTTGTCTGGTGGTTCTTTCTTTCTTTCTACTAACTCACTAATATAAATTATACTCCATATTCTCACATCTCTCTTTCGATTAAAATTTATTTTATCTCTTTCTCTTTCCATTTTATTTTCTGCCTTGTAAATTAGAAAACCTTTAAGTTTCATAGACCTCCGTATTTTTCCTAACCGTGAATATTTTTTTCTATTCTTTCTCTTCGTTTTAAATCTCTGTCTAAAACGAATGTGAATGTTTACTTTCACCTTTTTATTTTTATTTTCTATCTTGATTAATTTTATTTCCAAACTACTATGCTTAACACTATCTTCTGGTTTTTGATCTACAAAGGTTTCTACTTTCTCTGTAGCAACACTATCTGATTCTAATTTAATTTATATTTCCAAACTACTATATTTACAATTATCTGACTCTACTATCTCTTTCATGACCTCAACTTCCTTATTTTCTTTGACAAAATCTACTTCTACGATCTCTTGATTTTTCTCTACCTTTCCTCTAATTTCTTTTTTTATTTTATTTTGGCCCATTTCGATCTGGTCCTTTAACTTTTCAAGCATTTCAGCTTGCCCTTCCAATTTACTCATTTCATTATTTTGGTTTTTAAGCTCTTCGGCGATTTTTTTTATATTCTTCAGCTGTTTCTTTTTGTTTTTCAAACATGCTGGTTAGTAAAGCTATGATTTCTCTTTTTTCCTTGTTGGGAATATTTTCTATATTTTTACCTTGAGTCTCCATTTTGGCTTTATTTTATTTTATTTTATAATTTATAATTTTAAACACTTTTTATAATTATTTTTAATACCATATTTTATTCACTTTAATAAGTTTACTAATTATTATTTTATTTATTTCTTACTAAACTGGAAATACACACTGACTCCACCCCTCCTTTGTCCATTTTTCTTTACCCGATCTTAATGCTTTAACTCCGTCCAAACACCCAACTGTCTCTGATTTAACATAATGATTTATTTCAACCAACATAAATAGCATAAATCTCTCTTCATTTAAAGAAAACAAGGTTTTCGGTCAATTCTTTTTTTTAAAAATTAAAATGCTTTAACATACATAATTTAAGCTTTTGTATAGAAAAACTTTTTTTAAACAAGAAACAAAGTATTTATTTACTATTGTTTTTTAGGTCCAGCCCCAACATCGGGAAAAGCCATTTATGTATTGGGTTGAACCGCTGAAACCACCTACTTATACGTATATATAAGTTTTGGCCGGTTTCAAACTCCTTCCTAATACATTTATAATCTTATAAATGTTACGTGAAGAACCGGCATGTTCGAGCAAAATGGGAGATCTTATTGATAGCTTTAACTATCAACAATGGCCCATCTCGGCTGCTAGATTCAAACCCCTACTATCCAAACACTTTATTTGTTTTGGGGTAAACCCCAGGGCACCAGCTAGTCTGAAGACTAACGTATTCGGGCAGTAGGCTCATAATCCAGCGCTCGAAACCATCCCATAAACTAGCCCAGTCTAATTTTAATCAGTATTAAAATATAGAAAAAGAATTGATAAAAAGAATTGACCGACAAATAAAGTTTAATTTTAAAGACAATTTATTAACTAACATTTACTAATTTTAAACATTTTTATAAATCTAAATAACACGCACATTTTAAATTAACATTTCTAAACTAGTTTAAATATTCTTGTAGATTTTAATAGTAGAACACTGGTATTTATATAATTTAACTAATAACACTGATATAATGATCACGCACATATTAACTCATAATAATAAAGCATTAATAGCATTTGAAACCTAAACACACATGCCAATAGTTCATTGTATGTATGATAGAGTTCATATAATTTAAATCTTGAATATTTACGAATTGCAGCGGTGGCTACTACGTATAAATGATAATAAATAAATGTTTACCTAGGATTTTTGGAATGGGGATATTGCTTGTTGTTGACTGCTTCTGATGGATTATATCTAACTGGTTAGATTTGGATGTTTCTTGAAGAGATTTTATGCAAAACCATTTGCTTTACTCTTGAAGACAGTTGAATGTTTGATGGAAAATTTCTGAGATGTTTTGCAGACATTATTTCTCAGGCAGGTTTTGATGATCTTGTTGGACTACAAAGGCTGGAGCATGAGCATATATTTCCAAAAGCTGCTCAACAATGCATATTTGTTTCTGGATTCATAATAGCTATTGCACAAGACTGTCACTGCAAACTAGACTGAATAAAAACTCTTAACTGATTGTCCGATAAAATATTCCGTATTTATACCGACGAAGTGTTTTCCTTTTGATATCCTCTGGCAAATATCTGTTGTCGAAATTCTTTAGCAATTAATCCTAAGACAACATGTTTTTTGATTGATTGTTTAATTAGTAGTAGCTATTTCAAAACATGTTGTTTTCATATCTTTAATTAGTAGCGCACCGCTGTGTTTTTTTTTCCAATACATTTTTCATTTATTTATAATATTTAATACTGATACATTTTTTTACATTCACATGCACATATATAATTTTACTCTACACATCAAAACTAGTTTTAAGATTATTTTTCTTCTTTAATTTAAATGAAGAGATTTATATATATATTTAAAGCTTTTAAATTGTATTTCACTAATAATGATAAACTCTTTACTTTCTTTTTATAAAACCTTCAGTTTAACTTTAAGAAAACCCCCTTCCCACTTTAAATCAATGATTTTTCAACTTTTATTTCAAACTCTTTTGCGAAAGATTTTTTTGTTTTAATAATTTTTTTACGACAAAATTATTTTATATACATGTGCCAATTTGGCCTTGGCACAATATATATATATATAATTATTTTCATATAATTTTTTAATAATATCTACTAAAGCTTCATCCATTCCCAAATTTGCTAAACTTATCCATAATCTATTTCTATTTACTCTATCATCTGCCTTCTCTATATCTATAAAACTCATATATAACTGTTTACCAGAATTTCTAGTCATATCCATAAGTTGTGTAACTATAAATAAACTATCTCCTATACGCCTATCTAATCTAAAACTTCTTTGCATTTCCCCCACTACATTATTCCCTTTCATCCATTTTACAACTCTTCTAGCCACTGTATATGAGAAAACTGTACATAAAACTGATGTTACTGCTATTGGTCTATAATTATTTAACTTTCTATGATCATTACTCTTTCCTTTAAATAATAAACTTACTCTTGTATTACTCCAACTACTTGGGAAAACTCTATTCTGTGCCATCTTTTTAAAACAGGATAATAACTTTACTTTTACCCTATATCCTAAATTCATTACCATCTCTGCTGCCCATCCATCTAAACCTCTTGCCTTTCCACTTTTCAGTTTCTTCTCTACGTCATTCAGTTCATTTTCTGAAAACCTAATATTCCCATTACTATATGTTTTCTATCATATCCTTCACATCTAACATCTTTTTTATATTCATTACATATCTATTTAAGATTCTCTCTAAATCTTCTCCAGAGCTAAACTATATTCCCTCATCATCTAGTAATACTATCTCTCTCTCTCTCTCCCCTACATTTCTCCTTTTAATGTAATTCCAAATTTTTTTACTCTCATCTCTTCCACTTTTATTAATATCCTCCAACAATTTACTATTCAATTTCATTCTCTCTCTATAATATCTATTTTAGCCAACTTCTTCTTTTCTAAGTACTTTTCCCATTTAGCATTAATATCTTTTTCATTTCCTTGTTCTTAATAGCACACATATTTTCTGCATGCTTCTTTCCTCTCTTTTACACTTTTACTAATTCTCATTTTTTTATTACTTTTATTCTTCTGAATATTCTCACCTAAAACTCTATTTGCCACTTTTTCTACTTTTTTACACTAGTCCTTATACTCATATCCAACCAACTCTTCCATGATTTCTTAAACTTGTATTTTATACTCTTTTAACTTATTCTTATCATTCACTCTCCATCCACATCTTTCACTAATACTTCTAATTTTATTTATATTCTCCATTACATTACTAACCATTTCAATTACAATGAAATTATGATCATTAGTGCATACTTTTTCTTCAATCAAACACCTTAATTTTCCTTTGTGACGTATACCATGACTTCTCCTTAAACAGAGTCAGGAATCTCTTAGTAACTATGCCCAAAGAAACCTGTTAGCCACTTTACCTTCCCTTCCATTCCCCATCCTAAGCTTTCCCATAATCTGCTCCATCCCATTTCCACAACATAATCTTTATCAACTCTATGGCCTTTATATCTAAATCACACTTACCTTATCCCAAACCCAGCATAAAAACAATAACCCATTTTCTGTATAATCACTTTGTTCATATTTATTCTCCCATCACTTTTTTATTTGTACCCTTTATGCTTTCAAGCATTTACATTTAATCACCAGATGCCTAATATTTTCTATATCTTCCTTACACAATTTGAGACTAAATCACCCATATTTTTCCATTTACATGTATATTCTCTTGTTGCTAAAGATCCTGTTCGAGCCTTAAACAATAAGCTACTTTCCTTACAATTATCATAAATCAACTCACACCCAATGTTCCATTTACTTCTATATATATTTAAACTCTTTTTACTCTCCATACTAGTTCTCCATCTCTCCAACTCCCTATTCTTTATTAATGCATTTATTCTTTTATTCCATTCCTTATCACTATAACACTCAACAATTCTCCTAACACAATCATCCCATCTTTTATACAAGTATACTGATATAAATTCTTTATCCAAATCCTTTGCATACCACATTACCTTTCTCATCCATCTTGTTGCCTGCCCTTTACTCATAACCCAATTAAATACTATTTTGGCTATTATTTTATTATCCATAAACTGCAATCTACCAAACATTTCCATTTAACTTTTGCATCTCTCATATGAAAACTTGACCATCCCATTTCTCCTTGAATTGCCTCCTTTGCTGTCCATACCTCTGCATCTAATGCATGTCTTTCTACTTCCCTTTGTACTTTCTCTAAGTAATCTAATACCTCTTTACTAACACATAAGGCATCATTACCATATATTAATCCTGCTATTTCTAGCTACATCATATTTATTATACGAAAACACTGTTAATTTCGTTACTAAACCCTTTCTTTTCTTTTCTTCATTTACCTTTTTTTTCTCCCATTCAACCAAGCAATTTTCTTGATTACTTAAGATGATTCCCATGATTCCCAAATAACTATATCTATCCACCACACTTAACTTTATATCCTCCAATAAAAATTCTACATCTTCTCTTTCCCCAATATTAATCATCATTATATTTGATTTTTCTTCATTAAATTTAATCCCCATCTCTTTACCCACCCTTGTACATGTCCTCAGCATAACTTCTATATCTTTTCTTCTTTCTGCACACAAAAAAATATCATCGGCAAAAAAAGACACCACAAAATATATATACTCCCTTGCCACCCATTAATGGTATCTCTATCCCTCTTCCTAGTCTTTCTATTGCTTTCTCCTTTTCACTCAAATACAACAAAAACAAAATAAGTGACATAGGGCATACTTGCCTCAGTCCCACCCCATTTTTAACTTTAACTGATTCTATATCCTCTAATTGGTAAGTATAGTAATTATTTTCATATAATTTCTTAATAGTATTTACTAAAGTTTCATCCATTCCCAAATTTGCTAACCTTACCCATAATCTATTTCTATTTACTCTATCATATGCCTTCTCTATATCTATAAAACTTATATATAACGATCTACCTGAATTCCTACTCATATCCATAAGTTGTATAACTACAAATAAACTATCTCCTATACGCCTATCTGACCTAAAACCTCCTTGCATTTCCATCACTACATTGTTCTCTTTCATCCATTTTACAACTTTTCTAGCTACCATTTAGGAGAAAACTTTATATAAAACTCTACATACACAACACGTTATGCCCTCTATATGTCAACTTTTAACTATGTAAAATTGAATCATTTAACATTCGGTGACAATGCAAATAGATGCTTTAAACCAGTTTCTGATTAGATCACTATCTGGTGTACCCACTATCTTAGCCTAATACATGGTTTCACACAGTATTAACCTACTAACATTTTCCACAGTCAAATGAACTGCAGAATTAATGCTACTTGTTCTTTGATAATATTTTGCCTTCTGTTAGTATTGTTTTGGCGATTATCTTAAGATTTTATAATGTGTCTATTTTAAATCAAGTCATAAACAATGATTACTAGTGGTTATTTGCTGATGAATGTTATGTTTATTAAATATGTTTAATTATAATTACTTATGATGATGATTTACTTTTTTTCATTGCATTCAATAAAAAAAATATAGCGATTTCTTACTATTTCAATAACGTCATATAAAAATAACTGTAGCTGTTGAATATTACATCACTCTTCTTCTATATTGTTATTCATGGTGGCTCAACATTTGGCCATGCATAATGGCTATAATAACCATGGTTTATTTTATTTTAATCTCCTTCTTTCGATAATGTTTATAATAGATATACACGATTGGGCGTATGTACATGTTCAAAATAACTATCAAATCATACTATGTAATAAACAATGAGGGTTGCCTATTCCTCAACAAGCTTTATGATAAATGCTTAGCCAGAGCCAGCACTTAAAATATCTCTGTCAGGACCCCCCCCAAATCCCTGACCATGGTTTCGTGCTCTGAGAAGTGCTAGAGTAGCCTATCCTAGCACCTCTCTGAGGAGTGCCAGAGCACGAAAACATGGTCAGGGGTTTGGGGGAGGGGTTCCTGACAGAGATATTTTTAAGTGCTTGCTCTGGCTAAGCATTTATCATAAAGCTTGTGGAAGAATTGGCAACTCTCATTGCTTATAACTTACAAGCTTAAGATAATAGGGTCATGTGATCTATGACTTATTTTTTCATACTAAGGTTTTTTCCTGCTAGACATTAGATGTGATTTATAATAAATTGAATATCAGTAATTTGAATGAAATTAATTGTTTTCAAATATATACAATAATGATATCTAGCAAAACAAAGACTTTTGTTGGTTAAGAATAACGATGAAAATTTACTATGCTGTCTTTGAGAAATTGTTTTATCATATGTCTTAATATTTATTTTCATTTATATTAAAATGTATTTTCTTATTTATATATATAAAATCTTAAAACCACCCTTTAATGTGATGCGTGCGATATGATGCACTGTGGCTTCTCCTTTATCGGAGTCAGGAATCTCTCAGCCACAATGCCCAGAGAAACCTATTAGCCACCATACCTTCCCCTTCCATTCACCACTCTATGTTTCTCCCATATTTTTCCCTATCCTGCTCCATCCCATTTCCACAACATAATCTTTATCACCTCTATGGCCTTTATATCTAAATTCCCCTTATCTTTGCCCAAACCCAGAATAAAAATCAAGAACTCACTATCTGTTTAATCACGTTGTTTATATTTATTATCCCACATCTTCATTATTTGCATTTTTTCTGCTTGCAGGGATTTACATTCAATTAATAGATGCCTAATATTTTCTATGCCTTCTTTATATAACTTGCAGTCTAACTTACTCATATTTTTCCATTTACGTGTATATTCCCTTGTTGCTAAAGATCTTGTCTGAACCTTAAACAGTTAACTACTTTTCTTGCTATTATCATAAATTAACTCGCATCAATATTCTGTTTACTTCTATATATATTTAAACTCTTTTTACTCTCATACTAGTTCTCTATCTCTCCAACTCCCTATTTTTTATTAATGCATCTATTCTTCTATCCCATTCCTTGCCACTAGAACACTCAACAATTCTAACACAATCATTACACTTTTTGTATAAGTATACGATATAAATTCTTTATACAAATCTTCTGCATTCCGTACTACTACATATTGCACAACGTTAAGTTTTTTCAGCAACGCCCTCTATGGATAAATATAAAATCTGAACTTCAAACAGCACGTTTGGGAGGGTGATTTGAACATTTTGTATTTGAATTTTCAACTAGAATATGCACTGGGATATTTTCTTACATATGTATATTCACACTCTCTGCCTTAAATATTCAAGAGTGTTCTTTATAAAGATAATAAGAAAATGATTCATTTTCTTGTTATTGTATAGTCGAATACAGAAGGGTATGGGTGTATTAATTCTTATAACAGCATTTACTATTTAAAAAAGATTATATTTAACGTCATACATATATATATATATATTGTTATTTACTTTGTTACATATATATATACCATACTATTTATTACTTATTGCTTGTATGTTATTCTTTTGGTGAAGAGTTCTTATTGTTTTATAAATTTAAATCACTTTATTTATTATTTCTATTACATATTTCTTTAGATTTTTTTTTGATACTCGGCGTATTTATTATAGTCGTAGTATTTTATATCTTCATAATTATTTATGCTCCAATTTTAAGAGTTTAATAAATGCAAATCTCAGTTTATTTTTATTTGAATCATATCACCTTAAATGCTTTGATTACTACCTTATACTATCCTACTATTAAGCCATAAAGATAATTTTAAATAAAAAAGGCAAAGGTAAACAAAGTAACGGTGCTGGTAGATGTCCAACATTTTTTAAATCAATAGTAAATCCATTATCACACATTAAATGATTTTCTTTCTATGAACATATATCGATACTAACCTAAAAAAACAGTTTGTTTGTTGCTCAGTGAAGAGTATCGGAATATCCATCTATCAATCAATACAGAAAAACTAATTGTAATTAAAAGCTAGCTAATTAAAATTACCATTGAAAATCAGTTGGTAGTTTTTCATCTAGTTGCAAAAATGTTGCACCTTTAATCTTAAAATCCAGGACATAGTCATGGCCCACAATCTTATTTTTACTTAACTAGTGAAAATTATTTCAATGGTAAGTGTGGTAAACTGATAAACTAGTCTGGGGATATTGGATGAGTAGGCACTAGATAGGGATTTTATGCATAAGCCTTCTGGCATCCATTGATTGCCCTTGTTAGCACAAGATGGCACTACTATATGGAGAGTGTTGTTTTGTTTTGAATTGTTTAGTAACAATTATTGTGCTAGTATGAGATAGTGATCATGTGATATTTAGTGGTAAACTAAAGATTACTGATTTAATTCCAACTGAAGAAAATAAAAAAAACATTCGATTTATTTAATTAATTCAAGCAGTTGTTTACAATTTATGCTTGGATATTTGAATATTACACGACTTCCCTAACAACTAACGATATGATTATTTACTAATTTTAATTTTCTTCATTTTGTAATATATAATAGATTCAAACTCAGACTTTCACACGCCCCTCAGCTCTCCATGCCATCTCACATTGTTGACTCACCTGATCATACACATGTTGAAAAAATAAATAATCACCAATATATATATATATATATTTCATGCTAAAACAGCAATCATCAGTTGGTCCAGATTACTATCTACACACATATATGCCATCAGTGCTCAGCTTTATATTAAGATAGCCAATCTTCATATTTTAATGGGCAGGCCTCAAACTACTCCAACCCACAACTCTTCAGCCATCCATTTCATTGAAAATTTGACGATGGAACGTTCAAAGCCCTCATTAGTGCCAAGGTTGTCATCCTACCCATGTTGACCATTTAGTCATTCTGACCCCTCATGTACCGGAGAATAATCCATTTATATACTTATGCAAGGGGTGGGCAGACTTTTACTGCACTGTTTTTAATATGTAAATTAATACACTGTACAGGCTTACACACACCTGCATATATATAATGTAATATATAAGGAATCCAACTCAGACTTTCACACGACTCTCAGCTGTCCATGCCATCTTATACTGCTGACCCACCTGATCATACACATGTTGACAAGATAAATAATCACCAATATACGTATTTCATGTTAAACCAGCAATCATCAGTTGGGCCAGATTACGATCTACACACATATATGCCATCAGTGCTCAGCTTTATATTAAGATAGCCAATCTTCATACTTTAATGGACCTGCTTCATTTTAATCATTTATTTGTTGAATTTTGATAATAAAAATTGAAAAATCAAAACTTTTTGAATATTTTGGATTTTCGATGAAGTGAAAAGGAAATCTCTTTGTTACTTATAAAAATTAATAGTAAATGTAACACTTATTTTCATTTTCTAGGTAATAATATATATATACATAACAACATATAGTTCTAAATAATAATTTATTGATGAAAAAATACAATGAAACAATTTACAGATGAAATTGAAGATATTGTTGTTGTTTTTGTTTTTTTTTTTTTGCTTTTTTAAAAAGCTAAAATGATAACCTTTAAAAAAAAGTTTCAGCCTGTTGAAACATCTTTCACTTCCTATCTAAAAATTCATAACTTGTCTAGTGAAGATTGGAAATCTTGTTTATGGAAAATAAATATGGAACTATGAAATTATGATGCTCGGATTTCAAAATGAGTAAATGCAGGTATAGATGAGTTTCAAATTACAGGATCAGATTACATCTGAAATATATATATATATATAATTATCAAACACACATTCAGATAGCTATAATAAATCTGAGATATTTGTAAATACACAGTTAAATATATGCAATAAAATTGATTAATAAAACAATACATAGCATAAACAAATTAATAGCTAGACATCCAAATCAATACTATACAGTATTTTATCCCATGACTAAAAAACTCCCAAGTGTTTAAAAAAATGTGTTAGATTCACAAATGTATATAATGAATTGAGGGCTGCAATATTTTTCACCCACCATATAAATAATACATCGTTTCTGAAAGAATTGATTATATTTGCCAAAAATTCAATTTTATTTTAAAGTTTCTCATTGTTTTGAATCATTTCTATATGACATCTTTAGATACAACAAAAACATGCATTTTTTTTTTATATGTCATAGCATCGGCCGGGAGGCAAACCCGCAACAACTGTCTGCAACCAACTGCTTGCTTGCAAGGCGGCTGCGCTGACCTCTAGACTAACAACGCTTGACAACATGCCTTTTTGTTGCTTAATACAAAGGATTTGGGTGTTATCAATGTGCACTTATATCATTTACTCAGTGAGTGAATAAGGTTCCAACTCTTAATTTATTGCATTATATGTCATGTTGTATTTTTAATATACATATATTTGTACATACCTGGATTTTAAGAGTATAGGATCAATTTCAGTGTTGACCCTTTTAATGCTCAAATGTCTTAAGAACACCTCAATAAAACCATTCTGTTCTATGTTTATACTAATTAATGAAATATTGACATAACCAATTTATGAGTGTTATACTATCTACAATAGCATATGCATTCTTGTAAAAAGGAATATATATACATCTCTGGGAATAATTGAAATATCATAGGGCAACTTATGGCTAAATATTAATTTATACAAAGTATGTTCAAGTATAAAGGTGACTGGTTTTTTGTCAAAATTTATTGCAGCACCTTCTGTGAATCAATATATGCATTATGTAGTAACATAGTTTAACTATTCACACAAAAAATTTTAGGAGCTACCATGTGTGAATCTCAAGTAATGACATGAAAGTGACATTGTTTTATATTTTCGTAGATAATCTTTCCACTTCACCCATCCTGCCATTAGAAAATCTTACAAACCACTTGAAAATGTTTGTAACTCATAGCTTCACTGCCGTACATATTTTGAATCATTAAAATTGATTCAATAGCAAATTTGTTGAATTTAAATGTTAGCAAGTTATTCGAATATGAGTTAAGGTAAGGAACATATTGTCATTTTTCCTGTCATAACACGTGACTTGAAGTGAAAACCAATCATCTTTTCACCATAGTTTAGAAAACTTTGTATAATGATTCCAGTTTTATTTTAAGATTAAAATATTATATTTGATATAAATATGTTTTATATTAAATGTTTAATACAGATAAAAATCAAAATATAATAAGGATTTAGAATAAAATAAACAATTGTTAGATAGGGATAGTACATAAGTTTTTGTGGGGATGTAGACTCAAAAATTCATTGCAGATTATGTATTATATGTAAAAGTAAATGACAACAGTATATTGCATAATCTCTGAATACATTTAGCATGTTTTTAGGCATAATCTTGAATAATCAATGAATATTAGATGAACTCGTCAGTAAAGAGTTGGATTTAATGCATCTCACAGTGTTTAACACTTATTCTAGCAATTTAATGGAGTAAAATTTTAAAATAATATTAACTTTTTAATCCAAACCAATTTGCTTCTATAATTATATAGACTTGATTTTAAGTTAGTGGGTATATACTTTAGTAATTTCAATTTTATATATTACAGTTTGGCTAAGATGGTTAGCTTAACAAAGTATCCTCATGGAACATATATCTCAGTAGCATCGCTATCAGAATATTCCAGAATGATTAGTATAAGCTTGAATTATCAGCAGATATTGACTAGAAATGCTACTTTGTCTATATTCCTAGAAAGTTTCTACCATATCATCTTCATCAGTGAAAGTTTGGAAGTCATACATCTAGCAGTCATCTTTTAATTTATTTTTATATTATCAAGTACTCAGTGTGAAATCCCTCTTCCCCTAAAAAAAATATTTGAACTCAATTATTACTTTAATAGTCATAAAAATCTTGCATCAGATTATTCTGGATTATTTGAATAATGATGTTGCTAAAACATGTTTAAATAGAGAAATTCATATGATGTTTGGTTGGAATATAACATCCTAGTAAAAATTATCAAAGTAGCCTGGAATTTACTTTACTATGAACATTAGAATCTATGGTTACTTTGAGTTGAAAATCATCTAGAAAACGTTAGCTCTTGAGTTCTTTACATTATTACCTTATTAGAATACATAGATTCATTTAATATCCATACATTCTTTTTCATAATGCTATTCCATTAAATCCACTTTTAAAATTCAAACTGTTTTTTTAATCCAAAGATATATGGACAGGATTTACAATCATCTTAAGAAAAATTTTACACAAAACTTGCAAAATACTAATGGATATCTATTATTTATAATTTTCTGGTCGATCTTAAAATCACTTCTATATATTTCTTAAGACATTACTAACATTGCTCAGAGAATTTGAACTCAAGTAATCAAATGAACAGTTAGGATCAATACAGTTATAGTGCAAAACATGACTTCAACATAGTGCTTTTTGCTGCATATCTTACGTCTATATATGTTGTTTATATGTTGTTTGAAACCCTTCATACTTAATGTATGGCAGAAATAGATTGAAATTAGTAGATCCAATATAGTTTTTGATTTCAGGTTAATGTTTTAAACATTCTTTATTGTTTTACAATCACCATTTAATAAGCAGCTTAGTTTTTATTTCATTTATGAATCATAATCTATATACTGGGCTTGAAACGCACATCCGTGAAACTATATTAAAAGTTTATAATTGCGTAGCGCTTTCGGAAAGTTCGTGTTCCCATATTCATAGCTTATAATAATAATGTTTGTTGTTAGCTTGTCTAATAGAGATGTATGCAAATCACCTAGACCGCCATTTTTTTCGAAATGGAGAAGCAAGCATCTCTCCTATTGATGGAGTTGGGCCCAGTTTTCTGCTACAAAGAACTTCTCCTTTATCTTGCACTTGGTGCCATTGCGCTCAGTTCAAACCATTTCAGCCGTCGTCGTAGATTCAAAAATGTGGCCTGTGGACTTTTGGTTGGAAAATATTGAGCTACCTTCAGATTTGATTCTTGCCCTGTTACATAAGGATCGATGTTGTGATACTCTGGTAGCGGTTGCGCTCGTGTTTCCCTATAATATGCCACACTACAGCCGTTATGGGGACATGTAATTTTGTAAACAGCCTGAGGTGTTTGGTCAGGTGCGATTTTGTTTTTTGAATTATTGATTATCACCATTTATTAAGGTGATTTTTCTATGTAATAGCTTTTGATATACTTTTTTAATCAGTATATGTGTTTTTCAGCACGTGTTAAATTAGATTTACACTCTAGGTTTATTATTTTTTCATGATTTTCTGAGAATCTTATCCTCTTCAAATTATCATCATAGATCTTTCAAGGAATAAGACAAAATAAATGAAATAAGTGATAGTATCCCATTATTCTTCATATTTTCTATTGAAAGGCTGATCTTTAATGTATTACAATTTATAAACATTGCGCTATATATAAAATAAATGCTTATTTAAATATTTTTTATAAGTTAGCTGTAATCCTAGACCAACCCGTCATTCAGAAAGAACAAATTATACTGATATTCATAAATTTATATGTAGTCTTATTACGTCTCCAAATAGGTATTGCCAAAATTTTTGAATATATTTTATGTTGTTGTTGCTTGTATGAAGTTTTTAATTCGACTTAAATTAGTTACTGCAATCATTTTAAAGTGGCAAGTTTCTTTTGCCAAGATGTATATATAAAAGCTTATTTCTGAGTAAATCGATTTGCTAACCTGAACTTTATTTGGAAACCAAATTTTGTTGTCTTCTAGATAAAAATTGGATCAATAATAAATAAATAATAGTTATTATCTCTCAAATAAAGGTTGAAAGAAATTCTTCTAGAGACAGCAGTTGGGAGGTTCTGATAGTTAAAATTGCTCTATTTCTAACTCTTCTTAGAAAGAGAAATTTCTACACTTTATATTTGATTTATATTATGTATTTTCTGATAATTGTCCTGTTGTTTTTTTTTTTTTTGAAATTACTTTTTTTAAAATCTATAATAAAGTCTTGTTACTAAATTTTTTTTTTGAAATTATCTTATACATCTGCTGATCAATTAAGTATGGGAAGCACCAATCTGATTTGAATATTTTACAATATAGTCTTAATATATGCGGGATTCAAACTCAGACTTTCACACGATCCACTACTCTCAGGGCCATCTCATATTGCTGACCCACCTGATCACACACATGCTGAAAAGATAAATAATCACCAATATACGTATTTCATGCTAAACCAGCAATCATCAGTTGGTCTAGATTACTATCCTCACACACATATATAATCAGTGCTCAGCTTGTCGTGTGAAAGTCTGAGTTTGAATCCCGCATATATTACATATATAAATGCAGGTTTAAGCCTGTATAATGTATTATATAGTCTTATTAAAATGATATAATAAAAATTCGAGGATAAATTGCACATTCTGTTAGGATTTTCAATTATTTTATTTAATACGATAGTCCATAACTTCATTGATTTTTTCTAAAGAAATTTAATACAATTTCAATCATTCTTGTTTTCTCCTAGTTTGGAATAATCCTTAGCTATTGAACTCATTTTTCATTATCAATCGATTATCTGCTTAAATGAATATTGAATATTAAATATATACACTTATTAGTCTTTAATTTACTGTGATTGATAAATAAGTTAGAAAAACATTAAAGTGTAAGTTTTCAAAATGATCGCAAGATATTACGTATAGTAGATAAATATATACAGGATTTATATTTAAACCTATTCACAGAAAGGACTTGTTTGTTCCGCAAATAGATTTATATTCTTCGTCATCATCATTAACCATTATCAATCCACTGCAGTATAAAAGTCTTTCCAAGTTCAATCCATCTTCTCTGATCTTTAGCTTTTTTCTCCACACCACCCCTGCACACTTTCTTATTTTATCCATCCATCCATCTCACATGTGATATCTTTCTGGGTCTTTTACAATCTCTTCGAATCCAGTTTAAGATTTCAATTGCCCATTAATTATCATCTCTTCTAGCAATATGTCAAGCCCAACTCCACTTCAGTCTTAATTTTTTCAATGAGGTCAGTAACACCAGTTTGTTTTCTTACCCATATACATATATATATTACCGTTTAGTGCTTCTTATATTACATTTAATCTATCCACTAACGTTTTCAGCAAATCTACTCAATTGTTCCTTTTAATGTATTAAGACTCCAGAAAGATAACCCCCGTTATATTTAATATTGGTTCATTTGATTTTTATCTTTAATAACTAGTGTCTTGTATTTTGTGACTTTTTTTTGAAGGATTATATTGTTTTTACTTTTACTACTCCCCCCCCCCCCCGAGTTGTTTTCATATTTCTATTTATCATATTCATTCCTTCATCTTTATTTTTTCTTCCGTTCTTCATCTATTATATCCAAACCCTTAAAGCAATTTGTAATGCCATTCCTGTCAGAATTAGTTATGTTCTCTAAATATTATCTAATATAGCAGAATATTTTGTGATTGTTTTTGTTTTTATTCCAAAAATATACGATTTTCACTGCAATGACATCCTGGATATATTTTGGTTATTAATAGTGAAAATTTCCATCATCACTTATTAAAAAGAGAATATTTCATTGGAACTTTAGTTGTTTCCTTATACAATCAATAGTTTTTATAATCCTGCAATAATTAGTAACCAAACAATTGATAATGGAATTCATAAAACATATGTTAAAATATTTTTTTTTACCATTTTTGCTTATAGAACCATATTGTTTATTGGAATTTCTGTTTCATTTTCAACTTTGACATTCCACTCATCATTTGCTTGATGAATATTCTACTTTAAAGTTATGTTAATTTATGCCTGAATCTTATAAAATATTCATTTTTTTTACATTTTCTTGAATAACTTATGATATAGCCTTGTATTATAGTAATGCTGAGTAGGTCCCTATAAAACCAAATCGATATCAATCGTTTATTTGCATGATTATATCTAATGACAGTTTTTACATGAGATATTACATTATTGTTTCTTGATTGTCCTTGACTAGAATAAAAGACAACTTATTATCCATCTAGATTCTTTTTGTCCATTTCAAATTCCTAGAAATTAAATTTATTCTTAACTTCATTCTAACCAATTTTTTTATTATACTCTATATGATTCAAGCTGCAAAGATAATTGTTTTCATTATTGCTTTTCTATTCGTTTTTGTGTGTGGATATATAGTTTTCCCAAAAACAGTGTCGTTAAATGAATTTAATTTAGACCTGTCAATGTTAGAATTACTCTGGTTCTATTTTAGTCTTATACTTGAAAGCATTTTTCAGTCTCAGATCTAAATACATTTCAAATATTTTCAGCATTATAATGTCATTACTTTTCTTTCCCTTTTTATACGATTTTCGATGCAGTTAAGAATGTAACTGAGGTACTTTCTTTTATTCTGTTTGAAGTAAAATAGTGCAATGAACTATGGCTTCTTCTTTCTAGGAGTCAGGAATCTCTCAGCCACTAGGCCCAGAGAGACGTGTTATCAACATTACCTTCACTTTCCATTCCACACCTTAAGCTTTCCCATGTTCTTCTTTATCCTGCTCAATTCCATTTCCACTACCTTATCTTTGTCTGCTCTATGGCATTTATATCTAAATCCCCCTTATCTTTTTCCAAACCCAGCATAAAAAACAAGATATTTATCATTGCTAGACTACAATAGAGTGCCACCTTTTCTTATATTATTGATGGACATTATAAATATTAGTCATAAAAAATCTAAAAGAGCAATTACAAGATAGAAAATAGATAAATCAAAGATAATATATATATATATATATATATTGTGAGAGTACCATATGAGCGTCACCTAAAACAATTTGTGTTTCTTTGTGAATTTAACTGTGCCTATATCGAATCAACAGATATAAATAAGTTACACCTATCTTAAGCTTTTCATGTATCAGCTATATATATATATAGACTAGTTAGTATTAAAAGAATAATTCTAAAAATGAATAATTCCACACACATAAATAAAATGTTTCTAACTAATAGTATTTTTTTTTGTTAATATAAAACTTGACATTTGACAAAGCCTTAAGTCAACATTGCATTTTTATCAGTTGAAACAAAGGAAATAAACGTTTGGGGTTCATTACAAATTGTATATGTTAAACAATAGAGAGCATGAGTGTGATTATGTGATATGCTTGCTGAAATTAATCCAGTATAAAACTGAACTAATATTGTTATAACAATAATCTTCTATTTAGTTATCAAGGCAAGAACTACATTTGTAAATTTAAATGTGTTCGAATTTAGAACACATTTAAGAAAAATTAAAAAAAAGAAGATTCAATATTTTAAAACCTGCTTCAAGTAATTAATTTACTGCCTTTGAATATTATAAAGAACTATAAAAAAAATAATCATTGTAATTAACAAGATTATAAAAGTTAACAACGTCTTCAAAATGAGTTTACAAAATATATATTTAAGAAGACAAAAATTTATAAAGATGTTCTGTGGCTAGATAATTTCTGCCAGGGATTTCTACTGATGTTTTAAACCTGCACATGTAAATTTATTCCTACTTAATCAATGCCTAAAATATAATCGTCGTAATTCTCATTTAAAAAGCTGCCTTAATATTGGAGTATTATATTGAAGAAGATGTTAAATATTTTACTACACAAATATTTAAAAGAATGAATATCTGGATTGCCTCTTCGAAGGATGATCAATGAACTTTATGTTTCAACATTCATCATCATTTTATTTCGTCTAAGGAGGGATATAAAACCGTATTCTTTCTCGTCTTGGATTACTTCATTGTATAATTTAAGAACTCTTAAACTTTATTTCCTTTGTGGATAATTATATTTACTTAGAAAAATTACTTCGTATATTAAAGTGGGGAACTGATAAGATGAACACTTTATTTTTTTTTAATTTTATTTAATAAAATTTAGATATTGATATTTTGATATATACTCTGATGGAAATGACAGCTGACTAAGGTAAATGTTTTTAAATTATTTCAATTTGGAAGTACGTTTTATTATATTTCAAATTGAATCTTACATGACAATTAACATAATATATTTTTAAACATACATAACTAATATCAGAATACATTCTATTATTAATCTAGTGTGAATGGATGTTATCGTATATAAACATACAACACACACTGAATTATTTTAATGACACAATAGGTAGATTTATAATGTGTCATGTGTATTTATTATACACATGATTTTAAATTATATATATATGTAAATGATTACATTATTTTTTTTTTGAATATTAAATAATTTATTAGTGTATATAAGCACAGATTATAATTCTAAATTTTAATGTTTTTATGTGATAATATTTTGTTTTTTATTACTGATTAAAATGTGTTAAACTTGATTTCAAAATTAAACAGGTCTCGTTTGTTTATTTTATTTAGTCGTTTTATAAAACCAATAATTATAAATATACATACTCACGCATATATATGTTAAATCAACTTAATGATTTAATATTTATAAAGAAGTTATATATAGCTTATACTAAATTTATCATTACTACGGGATACTTATGCAAATGCCTGAAGAGAGTAAATTGCAAATTTCTACTCTGAGCTCGAATTCTGAGAGTAAAGAGGTTATTAATAGAGGAGTGAATTGGATTGTATTTTAAATCACATCATCCATGGCATTCTATAAGAAGACTCAAAGTCCGACTATAGCTAGATGCGACTTCTTCGAGTCCCGGGACGATCCTTTTCAGGACTCGAGGAAGTCGCATCTAGCTATAGTCGGACTTTGAGTCTTCTTATAGAATGCCATGGATGATGTGATTTAAAATACAATCCAATTCACTCCTCTATTAATAACCTCTTTACTCTCGGAATTCGAGCTCAGAGTAGAAATTGTAATTTACTCTCTTCAGGCATTTCCATAAGTATCCTATAGTAATGATAAATTTAGTATAAGCTATATATAACTTCTTTATAAATATTAAATCATTAAGTTGATTTAACATATATATGGATGAGTATGTATATTTATAATTATTGGTTTTATAAAACGACTAAATAAAATAAACAAACGAGACCTGTTTAATTTTAAAATCAAGTTTAACACATTTTAATCAGTAATAAAAAACAAAAATATTATCACATAAAAATATTAAAATTTAGAATTATAATCTGTGCTTATATACACTAACAAATTATTTAATATTCAAAAAATAAATAAATAATGTAATCATTTACATATATATATATAATTTAAAATCATGCGTATAATAAATAATACACATGATACATTATAAATCTACCTATTGTGTCATTACAATGATTCAGTGTGTGTTGTATGTTTATATACGATAACATCCATTCACACTAGATTAATAATAGAATGTATTCTGATATTAGTTATGTATGTTTAAAATATATTATGTTAATTGTCATGTAAGATTCAATTTGGAATATAATAAAACATACTTCCAAATTGAAATAATTTAAAAACATTTACCTTAGTCAGCTGTCATTTCCATCAGAGTATATATCAAAATATCAATATCTAAATTTTATTAAATAAAATTAAAAAAAAATAAAGTGTTCATCTTATCAGTTCCCCACTTTAATATACGAAGTAATTTCTAAGTAAATATAATTATCCACAAAAGAAATAAAGTTTAAGAGTTCTTAAATTATACAATGAAGTAATCCAAGACTAGAAAGAATACGGTTTTATATCCCTCCTTAGATGAAATAAAATGATGATGAATGTTGAAACATAAAGTTCATTGATCATCCTTCGAAGAGGCAATCCAGATATTCATTCTTTTAAATATTTGTGTAGTAAAATATTTAACATCTTCTTCAATATAATACTCCAATAGTAAGGCAGCTTTTTAAATGAGAATTAGGATGATTATATTTTAGGCATTGATTAAGTAGGAATAAATTTACATGTTTGGGTTTAAAACATCAGTAGAAATCCCTGGCATAATTTATCTAGCCACAGAACATCTTTATAAATTTTTGTCTTCTTAAATATATATTTTGTAAACTCATTTCGAAGACGTTAACTTTTATAATCTTGTTAATTACAATGATTATTTTTTTTATAGTTCTTTATAATATTCAAAGGCAGTAAATTAATTACTTGAAGCAGGTTTTAAAATATTGAATCTTCTTTTTTTTAATTTTTCTTAAATGTGTTCTAAATTCGAACACATTTAAATTTACAAACGTAGTTCTTGCCTTGATAACTAAATAGAAGATTATTGTTATAACAATATTAGTTCAGTTTTATACTGGATTAATTTCAGCAAGCATATCACATAATCACACTCATGCTCTCTATTGTTTAACATATACAATTTGTAATGAACCCCAAACATTTATTTCCTTTGTTTCAACTGATAAAAATGCAATGTTGACTTAAGGCTTTGTCAAATGTCAAGTTTTATATTAACAAAAAAAATACTATTAGTTAGAAACATTTTATTTATGTGTGTGTATAAATAAACTAGAATTATTCATTTTTAGAATTATTCTTTTAATACTAACTAGTCTATATATATATAGCTGATACATGAAAAGCTTAAGATAGGTGTAAGTTATTTATATCTGTTGATTCGATATAGGCACAGTTAAATTCACAAAGAAACACAAATTGTTTTAGGTGAGGCTCATATGGTACTCTCACATTACCCCCTTCCCTTAAAAAGTTCAAATTTTATATTTACCATTAAAATTTGGACACTTAATGTGTGTCAATGTATGCATTAAATATAAAGTTGTGGAGCTTGTTTTTTTTTCTTTCTTTTATCGACCCTTATTATTTACTTTATTTTCTAACCCTTTTTTTTTCTCTATACTAAACATCATTCAGTTTAACTAGAAGGACAAGGAGGTTCATATATATATAGGGTTCTTTCTTTTTCTCCCCTTTTTTATTTTTCTTTAATGGATTCATTGTTATGTGCCTCTTTTATTGATGACACATATATTTGTTTGGTATTCTCCATCCTGCTTTTCTTTAAGACTCATGGACTTTTTTGAGAACTATCCAAAACATAAGAACATCCATCATTCAGCATGGATTAACTCTTAAAACGTTTTTAGTTTTCAGGTATCCTAAGAATTTATTTTCATTGCTTAACATACCCTCATCAAAGAAAATTAATGTCTTTTTTGACTTATACACATCCTTACACATATATATACCTATATACTTTTAAACTAAAACATTTTCTCTCCTTACCTATTCCAAGTTATCTTTTCTTTCAATATTTTACTTTATACATAAGTAAAATGTAGTAAAACATTATTAATTCATTTGACCAAAATAGGGTTTTAAAGCTCTAGCATTGTAAGTGCCTTTAATGTCTCCCTTTATATTTATCCAGAATGCATTGGGACCTGTTTGCTTTATGATAGTATAAGGTCCTTCATATTGATGGTAAAACTTATGATATTTGCTCTCTTGGGGTTTACTCATATGAAGTGTTTTTATAAAAACTTGATCCCCAATTTGGAACTTGTGTAAAGTCGTCTCCACATTTTTATTTCTTTGACTGGCCTTTTTTTAAACAAGTTGTTTATAAGCATTTACTCTATCTTCTTCTGCATCTATTTCAGCACACACACACACACACACACATATATATATATATATATATATGTATATATATATATATATATATATATATACAAAGCACATGTACATTGGCTTAATGGTGATTGTTATTACAATTTAACAACATCACGCTATATAAAATAAATGTCTTATTTATACATATCCAGATCAAAATATATAATAATGGACTTGCATTTTAACCATAACTTGTACTCTAATAAACCTGTAAGTATTTTTTTTTTATACTTTGGTTAACTTGATGCATTTCATAATTATTAATATCAACTTCAATTATTTATATACATATACACAATTATTCTCCTAAAAGAACAGCCTAATGGATTTGTCCTTCCTTATATATGTGCTTTACTTTTTAAGCACATCCATTAACATGTTCAATGAATGTGAAGGGACCTTCATAAGTATTACACAACCTATGGAATTGTGAACCTTTTCTTCTCTTAGCTGGTATTATGAGAGTAACGAGGTTATTAATAGAGGAGTCAATTGGATTGTATTTTAAATCACATCATCCATGGCATTCTATAAGAAGACTCAAAGTCCGACTATAGCTAGATGTGACTTCCTCGAGTCCTGAAAAGGATCGTCCCATTATAATATATATATATGATCACTAAATGGAGCTTACCAATAGCTCTAAGCAAGCTTTATTTTTATAATGGCCGAAAGAGAAAAAATTCAAAATCTCTATTATTAACCCTATCTCCAGACCAATTGGTTTCAAGTTTATGGATCTAGTTTCTATAGACCCATCCCTTCACTGAGGTGAGCCATAAGCTTGAAACCAATTGGTCTGGAGGTAGGGTTTAACGATAGAGATTTTGAATTCTTTCTCTTTAGGCACTTATAAAAATAAAGCTTGTTTAGAATTATTGGTAAGCTCCATCTAGTGATCATTTAAATGCAAGCTTAAAAACAAGTTCCGAAATTTATAATTTGTTTTATTAATTAATATATATATAACTCCTGGTAAAAATATTTTAGAACAGAAAAACTTATTTAACAGTAAAACGTATTAAGCGATTTAATATAAGACCAGGGGTGCGTAGTCTAATAATGAAATAAATAGACCTATTTAAGGCACGAAGTTTTATCATATCCAGTAAAAAGATTAAAGGACTTTCCAATAGCCATCATAGATAAAAAAATATAAGAGAAAATATTTTTGACACTAAGCTTGGCAATTGCTCGTGTTGGGCTTTTAGAGGATACACTACTTTTTATCAGGATTACCAATTGTCAGATGGTGAAAGTTCAAATGATGAGATTATAGCAGATTTCCATCTTTATTTTATCATCTAAATAAAATAATGAGTTATTCATTTATTGATCAATGGTGGATTATTATCTGGATTGACTATGAGCCAGGTACATAAGAGAAAACTTCTAATCTTTTTATAAAAAGAATTTACTTGTCCTAGATGAACCCAGAGAAATGAGCGTTTCAAATGAAAGTGCTACTTCTGCACAAAGAGACTTCTTATAAAGGTGTATTATATAATTTTATTATCTATCTTTATTATTACTGACGTGTCTTGAAGGTAGAATGAATGTTTGTGTGAATAAACTTTTTTAATAGATATATACAATCATGGCGGCAAAAATTAAATTATGGTACCTAATCCCAAGAGGCTTCCAAAGTCATCGCCCAAGGCAATAGTTGGTGATTGAAGATGGAGGATGCTAAGAATCCTTAATTACTATTTAGGCTAACATTCAATGTGATTGTTTATTTAGGTAATTGTAGCTGTAGATTATTTCCATATGAAGAAGATTGAATAAGATGAAAAAAGAACTATCAAATATTAAATGGAACATTGTTGAACTTTGTGAATTTAAAAGAAAAAGTGAAGAAAATATTGAATTAAAAGGTGAACACAGCTATTGATTTGAAAAATGTACTGTACTTCATTAGGCACAAATATTGGAAACACAAAAGTGAAAGATGAAGGTATCAAATATAAATAAGTTAGGCTTATGTCCCAACAACTTGATTGTAATGAAGAAATGATAGATTTTTATATGGATGTACTAAAAGTTTTTCATTCGGCCACAAAAACATTTCAAAATTGTTATAGTATATCTTAATGCTAAAATTAGTAAACAATTAAAATATAAAAATGCTGTGTAAGTAAATTTGGTTACAGTAATAGAAATGAGAGGGACCATAGACTTGTCGAATTCACAAAAAAACCCACTGTATTATGAATTCATTTTTTGAGAAAAATGCCAAACGGAAGTGTACATGGAAGCATCCAAGTGAAGGTATAGCGGAATTGGATTATAGTTTGACTAACAGAAAATATATATTTCAAGATTCAAATGTTCTAAATAAATTCGAGCAGGACTACCAGTTAGTGAAATGAAAGGTTAAAGAGGTGTCTTAATGCAAAACTAGAAACAAAATTTATTTAGGAAAACAGTATTCAAGTCGATATTCGGAATCTTCAGAAATATTCCAGTGAATATAAATTAAGAACTCGCAAATCGTTTGTAAATATTAACAGATTATGAAGATGATTCAGATCTGAATGAAATCAATAGGAAGATAACTGATACACTTTTAATAACTGCAATAAAGATAACCGATACAAGAAAGCAGCAATTGATCAGTAAATTTTCTAATGTGACAGACAATGAAAAAAAGGAATTTGAAAATATATAAAAGCGATATATTAAAAAAAATGAATATCTAGTGTTTTGTAAAAGGGTACAAAGAGTTAATAAAATATAAGAAATATAACTGTGAATTGGCAAGGAAAGCTATTGAAGTGAATAAAAGTCTCGTAAGAGTAAGGCAGTATCTTGGAATCCATAAAAAAGTTATGTCTGCAACAACAAAAAAGTTGGAACTATTACAAAACAGGGAAATGGAATCATAAAATGTGTGAAAGGGGTCAATGTAGAATTACATAGTAATAAATAACGAGAAAACAAAATATCCGTACAATTTCTACTTCTTCCCAAATGTCCAGTACATTAAATGAAGAAGTGAGACATGAAATTAAATCTACGAAAAAAAAATGATGAAATTGTAATCGATATTTAAAAAAAATAGGTGAAGAAATAGAAAAATTATTGGAAAAGTTATATACCAAATGTCTAAATGATAAAAGTATACTAGATAATTGGAAGAATTCCATAGTGATTTTGATATTTTAAAAAAGATTATAAAAAAGATATTAGAAATTACAAACCTATCATCTTTTATCAATTCATTAAAAAAAATTACCAAGAGAATTACAATTCATCTCTAGAGAATTTTGGATTTTAACCAACCAAAAGAACAAGCAAGATTTAAAGTATTTAGCAATGGATCACATTTAAATATTGTGAGAAGTTATGGAAAGAATCAATATATATATATATATGAGTTGCTATTATGTTTTAGATTTGTGGACTACGAAAAGGCATTTGATTCTATAAGCATTTGTTCAATGATTAAAGCATTGGATTATCAAGATATAGAAGCAAAATATTGTCATGTTCTTGAAAATATTTATCAAAATGTAAAAGCCGAATCTGGTGTCCTAGCTCCTCACTGAAGATGATTTGAATGCCTACTCTTGTAGTAGCATTTATCATAAAAAAATTTTTAAAAAATGTAAGAGCCATGATTAAATTACAGTTACACTAAGAAGATGAGAAGAGAGTTTGACAGGATAATTTCATATCACCCAAACTTTTTACACCCGTTTTAGTATATTGTAAATTAAAATGAGAATGTAAGCGGTTAAAAGTAATTGGAGATTTAAGTCAATTAGATTTTAAAGATGATATAATTGTTTGTATTTCATGAAATGTTGCAAGAGATATCAGATGAAAATAAATTTGGTCTATAGATAAATATTAAAAAAATGAAAATAATGTTCAATGAATTTTATCAAATAAAGAAAATAAAGTATGATAATGATGAATTAGAAAAAAAACAATTACAAGTACCTTAATCACATTGTTAAATCAGATGTAAACGTAAGGATAAAATTAATCATAGAATTAAACTTGGATGGAATACTTTTGGTTGAAATAAGTTAACATTAACTGAAATTTGCCAATGTATTGAAAAGGAAGGTATTTTAATAAACGGGCTTTATCGGTTCTTACTTATAGTTCTTAAACTTGCACACTCAATAGAAGAAAAATATAGAGACTTCAGTCTATTCAGTTGAAATAGGAAGAGATATATGTTAGGAGTAATGACAAAAGGTCGAAAACGAAATACAAGGGCGAGAGAAAAAATTGATATTAGTGACATCATTAAAATAATTAAGACATATTATTAAAAGAAATGATAATAGATGGACTGTTGAAAACATAAACTGAATTTCAAGATATTGTAATAGACGTAGAAACAAACTACATGTGAAATGGATGGATAAAATAAGGAAGCTTGCTTATGTGAATTAGAGAAGAGAAGAAAGACTTCGGGGAAACGGAATTAAACTTGAAGAGACTTTGATTCAGCAATTGATTAATAAGGTTTGAAAATGATTACGATTATGTATAGTGAAGGTCAAGTTGTACACACATGCATATATTGAACTACATCCACTCAAACTAAAGCTTTGTCAAGCGTTGGTAGCCGAGAGGTCAGCGCAGCTGTCTTGCAAGCAAGCAGTTGCTTGCAGACAGTTGTCGCGGGTTCGCTTCCCGGCCGATGCTTTGACATATGGAAAAAAAAAGCACAAGTCATGCAATTATTTAAAATAACAAATGAATGTTTTTGATGTTAAACATAAGTATTACATTACAAAAGCATATTAACGTTTAAGCAGTCAAATTAATAGATAATAAATACGTTAAGAACGATTTAAAATAATGTTTACCTTGGTTGTTTTATGCGTTTTACATTGCCGGATCGATAACGCAAATATTGCGCTCAAGATTACGGTTGCGGCAAACATCGCCCCAATTATAATGCCTCCTACTGATACAGTATCTAACGTGAATGATGAAGATGCTATAAAAATAAATTCATATATATATATAATGATCTTATAATTCATTTTAAATTAATTACCCACGAATTTGCTAATTCATAAAAAAATGTTATAAAAATTAATATATATTAATACATATATTTATAAGCACATCTCCGCCTATCGAAATAGAAACGCCACTTGGAGTAATGATTAGTAATACTTGCTTATAATACTAACAAAAAGTCTTAGAATATTTCTATCGAGTGATATATAATGATGCATGATGCTGAATATAAGTTACAAAATATGGAGGTCCCTGTTTAATATAAGTTATCAGTTGACGACATACATGATGTATGTATATGAAGTATGATATATATGGCTTACTCTACTGCTATGAGAGGTGTCCCATATTTAGCTAAACATTCGACAATGGCTAGAAAACATTTATCTAGATATTCTTAGCTAGAGAGAAAAGTTTTTAGTTAATCAGCAATGGATTTCACCATTTGTGGTAAAAAATATTATGCTACAGTAATGACTAAATTTTAAAAAGTGTCATACTAATTAGGAGTTTGTGCCTGTGATACTGAATGTCATAGTACTAGAGTTAGGAGAGACTAGTACTTATACTACTAATGGAGGAAATATTTACATTTATAATATATGTTGAAGGAGAGGTTTATGCCTATGGCATGAGAGAAACAATTGATTGGGAAAGATGTCAAGGATAGTAATATTCGTACTAGTTAAAGAAGTGCTTATGAATTTGGTGGGTAAGATATCAAAAGGTTTTATATTATTGGTGGAAAAAGAGAATGTTCATGCTTATGGTGGAGGAGGACTAATTTATGAAAAAGATGTCAGATCTAGAGCCACTATTACTGTTGAAGAAGATATTTATATTTTTGGTGAATGATGGATGTTTGAAAGGGATAGGAAAATTGAATATCACTAGTGGAGTAAGTCATTTTCATTTACTAATGAAAAAGATCTTGTATTATTAGTGGATAAAGTGGAAAAAGCGTCCTACTGTTGGAAGAAAAGGTATTATACTGTGGGTGGAAAACATGTGGAAAGTAATCATACTAATTGTATTGAAAAAATGCATACACCTGTGATTAAGAAAAACCGGTATTTATACCTATTTTCTCCAACCAGTATTTATTTTAAACAATAATTAATTCACAAATAGTTTTAAATTATTTTAATGGATTAATAATTATTAGTTTTTAATCCAGGTGTAGACTTTAAACCCTATTAATGATCAAATATATTTATCAATCTTTATAAATTTACTGAATAGATAAATTGATTTTAGTTAAACATCCCATAATTGGTAAAAAAAAAAGTAATATTTAAATACAAGTATAATTAAACTTAATGTAATTAGAGGGGATTTGAACCTAGACTTTCAAGCTCTCTTCACTTATTCAGTCCATCTTATACAACTGACACACATGGCCACATACATGTGACCCATACATGTGAAAAAAGATAGATGATATCCAATATGCTATTTCATGTTGAACCAGCACTCATCAGTTTGTCCAGATTATCATCTCCCACACACGTATATAATCAGTGCTTGGTTTATCTTAAGACAGCAAATCTTCAAACTTTAATGGACAGGTTTAAATCTTCTCCATTCTGGAACTTAAATGTCTGGGTTCAAATACCTTCTAATTACATAAAAATGCAATGGTAGAGTAGAAGACACATTGCTAACAAATTTTCAAATTATAAGCATTAAGTTTATATTTTCTTTATTTTACTTTTTTAGATCAAAATATGTACATGTAAATACTTACTAGGCATCTCTATCTGCTGTGGACTGGCTATCAAGAACAAAATACTACCTTTATTTATTTCACGTCCCTCCCTCCTTATAATTAAACCATAGTCTATGAACATGATGTGCAAATGCACTAATCAATATAATGAGTCGTTTCATTAGTATTATCATTTATGGAGAAACAATTCATATGTAGAAAAGATTAATATTCATAAGTGAGGTTTTAATAGAATCATTTAAAGAAATTTATAAATAATGACCGCTCTTGTATATTAATGCTAATTTATTAATCAAAAATGATCGACATTTATTCAACTGCCATGCCTTCTTATGACAAATAAGTCAATCATCGATATTCAAATGAGTTGAAACTTAGCGGAGAGGGGGGTGGGTTCTAAAGTATTAATTAAGCCAGCTTACCCGTAATTATATTTTGGATTATTTCGATCATCCAGCTTTAATTGTTAAACGTTTTTAGAAAAAAAAACTCAAAATTTAAATAAATGTTTCAAATACAATCAACTATTGGTAATATCTCTCAAGCTAGTATTTAAAACAATATTTTGAAATGGCATTTTTATCCTATCAGATCATCAAAGATGGTACTAGTATAGAAATGGAGTTGATGACCGTTAGATTGCTGAATACTAAATAGAATGTTCTGACAAAATAGAGATATTTTATCAAAGGTAACAGTGAAAATTTTATCTACCTATCTATGGAAGTCCTACTGATTTCTCCACTTTTTCTTAAGAACAAAGTTAATGAATAGTTTCCAAACATTAAGGATTATCATAGTAGACGGATTTTTAAACCTTTAAATATCACATGATCATTATCTCCCATGCTTGCTCATAACTGTTGTTAAAATAGGCAAAACTCTCTCCACACAGTAGGTCACTCAAGAGTCTTGCCTATTTTAGCAACAGTTATGAGAAAGCATGGGAGATAAGGATCATGTGATATTTAAAGGTTTAATACCTATCCTGCCTAATAGAAAGGTGGTGGCTAAGGTTATAAAAAAACCAAAGATACCAAAATGTATGAGTGCTGAACTGAGTTGAGACTATATAAGCTATTGAGCTTAAATTGAAAATATTTGTGTGTTTTCAATTTTGTTCTGATAGTTTTATAGTTATGTAGAGATAAAAGGTGGCTGCTGGAGGGTTGTATTAGATCCTAAGATCTAGGTGCAGTGCTCTCAGATCCAAGGCTCCTCACTGACGAAGGCCACAAACCAGAAACTAGTTTGGGGATATTGGATGAGTAGGCACTGGATAAGGATTTTATGCACAAGCCTTCTGGCATCCACTGTATGGATAGAGTTTTGCCTATTTTAGATGATTTTTATTGTTATTCGATGTCATCAAATAAGCAGCTTTAAAATTTTTCTATTGTTTACCTTTCTCCCTATGTCCAATATATTTTTTCTCACTCCATTTGAAGGCATGTTCTGCCTACTTTAGACATATCTGTTTATTTCTGAGTTTGTACTATTGTAAATATTTTTCAATGAAGTAATTGTTTTCCTAATATTATGGTCTTCAACAATCATATGATATTTTATAGATGCAGTTGTTGTTTTTCAGCCATTTTTAACAGTTAGAATTCCTCCCAATGTGTGTTGGTTTTAAAAACCTGTTCTGATATTATTATTGAATGCAGATTTATTTCAATTTCTTGCTTCCTCTACTATGTATGATTAAATTACAATATCAATAATCGATTTTTCTTTTGATGTTATTTTTTGTTGTCTAATTAAGATTTTTTATGAAGTCTGATGGATAGAGTATTCATCATAAAAAAAGTCTGATGGATAGAGCATTCATCATGAAAATTTATGATTTTTTTCAAGTTACTGGCTCTTAAAAAGCTTCTTTTACTTTGCCCCATAGAAATAACAATGTCTACTTTTTACTAGTACATTAATAGTGGTATTTTTATTGAAACACGTTACATAATGGAAATGCCTACTCTAATGTGTTTAAAGACCTCTTAATCTTCAATATAGCATATATATTCTATAATTGTTATGAATAATATATTTAAAAAATCATTAATATCAGCTTATATTTTCCTTTACTCTTCAGATCTTTCTTAGTAATTTCCAAAATGTGTGAAGTTTTTTTTCCTATACAGTTTATTTGAATAAGCTTAAATTTTGTAGTCTAATTTAAGGAACATCTAATTCATCTATATTTTTTCAATTAACCTACCAAATTGAAATTATTTTAGCCATTAAACTATAGTTTATTGCAGTGGTTAGCACTCCATGATAGGCTTGCATAAAAATTATTGGGGGTCGCCAAATTTTTAGGAAACTCTTTTACTTTTTATTTTTTATGTATATATCATTATTTTTTTATTTTATAAATATACATTTTTTTCAAATATTTCATTTCAAATCGTATGTACTTAATATTAAAATATAAGGAAATATAAATTTGTGTAGTAATTAAAATTTCTAGTGTTTTATTAAGAATATCTTTACATACCCATACTTATAATTTAGGCATGGTAAAAACTGACCGGGTCCCGTTAAATTTTCATTTGAGGAAGAGGTCACAAATGTAAAAAGTTGCGCAACACTGATTTATTGAAAGGTATGGTGATTTAATTTGCTTAAAATATTAAATGTATATTTACTATGCATTTACTTTACATGCCTAGTGAAATTGTAGATTCAATATTATTACATCAATCAAATTTACCACTTGTTATTAGATCCTTAATATTTCAAAATTATTTAAAGCACTTATAAAAGTAATATAATTTTCTACTTCTTCTTTTCCTATGTATTGATTTCTATTATAACATATACCATTTACACCTTTTTAGACACTTTATCAATACTTTTATTTGTATTAAACTAACAGTTTCGACTGTCCTGCAGTCATCAGCTGAGCTACAATATTCAAATATATAATTATACAATTATTACACTTATCCACATATTGATGTACATAATTAAATACACAATATAACCAAAATAATTATACATTTTAACATGACCTTTATAAACAATCATTTCCCATTAAAACAAGTGATATAAAATAAAAAGTGATACAAAATAAAGTGATATAAAATAAATTAATATAAAATATTGATAAAATTATTTAAAAGGTAAAGTAATAAAATGGGAAATGATTATTTATTATTTACAAAGGTCATATTAAAATGTATAATTATTTTGGTTATATTGTGTATTTAATTGTGTATATCAATATGTGGATAAGTGTATTAATTGTATATTATATATTTGAGTATTGTAGCTCTGATGATGACTGCAGGACAGTCAAAACTGTTAGTTTAATACAAATAAAAGTATTGATAAAGTGTCTAAAAAGATGTAAATGGTATGATAAACACTTATGAAAGATAGAAAGATACGATAAACACTTATGAAAGATAGAAAGAAATTTTTTCAGTGTTAAAATGTATAATAGAATCGAAGAAATTCATAAAATTGGAATCAATCCAAGAATCTTAGGTTCCAGACTCTAACACTATTCTATCATCACACTGAACCATATAGTAAAAAAATAACGTAATGGATTTATTATTTGAGAGCTCATAAGATGTTTGAACTGGAGTCGAGCTGGCGAATTAATATACCAGAGTCTGACAATTTATTACTGCATTAAATCATGCAGGACTATGTTATATTGATATGGATCAATATTTCTCTTCTATTAAAAAAAAAAAAAAATCAACACAAACATATCTCACAGTAATCGTTCTATCAATATGATGAAAGGCTAAACGTTTTTTAAACAATAATTATTACACTCAATTTTTTAAAATTTACCTTCACGACATTAAAAAGAAATGTAAATCTAAAAGTTAAGATTAAATTTTTATATTGATCAAACTAATATTTCTCTGTCACAAACTAATATAACATCTTGATATCTAGTTCATAAATTGTTGCAATGATCACTATCTAAAACTGGAAGAAAAAGTTGAAGCAATCATGCACTTTAACACCAATTTTATTTTATATGACAAATTTTTTCTATACCATCGTATTGTAGGTACTTAATATGATCAAACTACAGAGGGGCAAACTATGTCAAACAGATAAGTTACAGTAATGAAAGTACTTAATCAAAATTTATAAATTATTTACTCATTCTTCCTTTAACTAATCAAATAATTTAATTCTAAGTTTATGAGCCAGTTAAAAATCGAATACCTTTTGTAAACATAATATTGATATTTCCAGGCGATCCTTCTCCAATCACATTGACAGCCGAGCAATGAAACGAATACTGATTCTCCGTGATCAGTTTATTAGTCCCATGGCGTAATTTGTTAATATTGGTTTCTCGTAGATATCTATTATTAAAATACCATAAAAAATAGGGTTCAGGATAACCACATTTGAAGCATTTACAAACAAGATCCACATAATCAGGAAGTCCCTGGATTATAGTAACATTGGATGTTATTTCATATACTGAATTAGTTTCCACTAAAAGAGTAGTCTCGCTGGGTTTATCTGAAATGAAAATTAGCTTATTGATGATGTTAGCGACGACGATGATGATGATAATAATAATAATAATAATAAGAAGAAGAAGAAGAAGAAGAAGAAAAAGAAGAAGAAGAAGAAGAAGAAGAAGAAGAAGAAGAAGAAGAAGAAGAAGAAGAAGAAGAAGAAGAAGAAGAAGAAGAAGAAGAAGAAGAAGAAGAAGAAGAAGAAGAAGAAGAAGAAGAAGAAGAAGAAGAAGAAGAAGAAGAAGAAGAAGAAGAAGAAGAAGAAGAAGAAGAAGAAGAAGAAGAAGAAGAAGAAGAAGAAGAAGAAGAAGAAGAAGAAGAAGAAGAAGAAGGAGGAGGAGGAGGAGGAGGAGGAGGAGGAGGAGGACAAAAATTGACATAACTATTAAGATATTTTATATATATAATTCAAAAATAAATCTGCCTTTAAAAAGTTTATTATAGTGTCAAAATTTTTCAATAACTCTCTCTCTCTCATACAAACTCATATACATAAACAAAAAATAGTAAAAAAAATCATTGGTAGTTTTCTATTCTATCGTGTCAGCCTTGATGGCACTATTTATATGCAAAAGCACATATAAATATGCCATTTATGCAGCTGCCACCTTATTCAGAAACCAGGGTCCACAGATGATGGCATTCATTTCTATGTTATAAAGCACAGAAAATATGTTTAGCGGCGGCCAGCCTATTATAGTGTTACACACTTTATTTCCATGCTCACAGTTCAATGTTCACTACAATATTTTGTGAGGGTGTCTGAGCTTCAGACTGCCACAATTCTTCAAATACGCATTTCAAAGGAATTAGCTTAGAACTCATTTGACCTAATATTACTTCCTAACAATTGTACACCCATTGCCATGCTTCCCTACTCAACATGAAACCTTCAAATCAATTCGGAAAGGGTAGGTCCAAGCAAGATTTTGACAAGCTCATGTGAATAGTCACGTTTTCTTGAGAACACATCCTGACAAATAAAATGGCTGATAGGTCAAAATCAGGCCAACTGCCATCCACAGAAGCCAGCCTGCAAGAGTAATTTAGTAATTCTACTGGAATAGAATCTTTGCAGTAAGGTAGATCAATTTATAAAGTTTTAATTCTTGTGGATATGAAAAAGAAATAGCCCTCTGGCCTACATTGCAGCATTAAGATTTGATTTTTCAGGGCAACTTGGAGTTCAAGTGGGTTTTGCGAGAGGTATCGCAGCCGTCATGCAAGCAAGTAGTTGGTTGCAGACAGTTGTGGGTTCGCGTCCCGGCCGATGCTATGACATATGAAAAAAAAAGTGGGGTTTGAAATTTGTTTATAGCATCAAATTGTTTTAGACTAAATTACCGAAATTGATGAAGGAAATCGGAATGAATTATGCTAAGCCTTCGGACAAAAACAAAAAAAATAAAAAGAAGAATGTATGAGTGTAAAAATGCTTGTAGTTCTATCCAGAGAAATCAAAAGAAATATTCCAAATACTGAATACATTGATTAATTAATCTTGAAATATCCAATCAAAAAGGCATAATAAAAAAAGATGATTGAGTTGGAAATTATTGTTTTTAATAGGTGTACCATTAAGATCCATACACCATATTATCTTTCAAAGATAGCTATTGTAAGAAATCAATCAATAAATAAAATTAATAAATAATTTTTTTTAACCTTTTTCAAAAATGACCCGAAAAAGTAAAAGACATTTCAGTAATTAAAGCATTATCAACATCATTTTTTGGCCACCGCAATGTAGTTGTAAAGTTTGCGGGGAGAGGGTTTTGTCACAGGGGAAATTGTACTACAACAGAAGATTTGCAATATGTATGTTTACGTAAAATTGTTCCAGTAATGTTATTAAGGAAATCAATGAATTACATTAACATGTACGATTTCTATATTCTTTCCCAAAAATAGCGTGGGCCCGGTAATGTTATATATATATATATGTGTGTGTGTGTGTGTGTGTTTTCTTAGCATCAATGCCATCAAGTGGCTGACTTGATAGAATAGAAAACTATCAAATCATTAATATCCTGTTTTGCCAGTTAGCACAGGACAAAGAATATATCTTATTTTTAATGGCTTTTAATGTTAACACTAAGATAGTTTGCAAATATAAATAATAAATTCCATAATGTGATATATATATGTATATATTATATTTAATGTTTTCACGGTTGTATGATGTAGATAAATTATAACTTTTTTTGGGCTGTACCGTGTAATATTTTCCATTAAACACCGATATTTCAAAGGACTAGCAACCGCCATTATCAAGGTTAACTTTTGAAAAAAAACAATCTCGTTAGATCTCAAAGAATAACGTGACTCGGTGCACGATGAGAAGTGAGATTCAGCTTGAAGTAGTTCAGCATTCACAATATGAGGCTTATCAAAATGTTTATTTCCCTCAGTTTTTTCACCTATTAATTTCAAGTTAATATTAGATAAAATCAAAAAATTAGTACATCAGTTTTTACTTCCCATTTTTTAGAAATTGGTCACAACCCTGATTTTGGGAATACAAAAATACTTGCAAATTTAGAACAATATGATTTAAGAACCATGAGAGAGTCAATTGAAATATTAAAGAGACCTATTGGTTTAAATAGGGCTGATAAAGCCCAACGTATTCCAGCTATGTGGAAACCTCTCTTTTTATCTAATATTTACTTGAAATTAATAGGTGAAAAAACTGAGGGAAATAAACATTTTGACAAGCCTCATATTGTGAATGCTACTTCAAGTTGAATGTCACTTCTCATCGTGCACTGAGTCACGTTATTCTTTGAGATCTAACGAGATTGCTCTTTCAAAAGTTAACCTTGATAATGGCGGTTGCTAGTCCGTCGTCGAAATATCGGTGTTTAATGAAAAATATTACACCGTACTGCTCAAAAAGTTATAATATATATATCTTTATCTTGTCCCAGTCTGGGAAGAGACAGTATTGTCCATCATTGATCACTACCTCATTATTTTATATATAAATATGTCAAAATCAATGATCCAAATGACAATAGTTGATTCATACAACCATTATTATGCAAAATTGAGAACTTTTATGATGATCACACTAGCTTTTAATAATATTTGCTGATCATCATCCAAAAACTCAATTCACAAAAAGTCAAACACTTTCTCTCATCCAAAAGATATATCATCATTATTACTTGTTTTTCTATTCATAATTTTATTATATGGAACTTGAGTTAAGTTAGCCTGTATCCTGAGCACTGCTCTCCTCTCTTACAAAATGTCCACAAATGTAATACTCCTATGGAAATCCCATAACCACTTTTTGATTAACACCCCTGGTCTACCTCACTCACAACATATTAATTTTTGATTGTATCGAATTTTTTTATATATGTCAAAATATTGATAACTGTATTAAAATGAAATTTTACATTGAATACCCTACGATAGCTTATACAAGCTATAAATAAATAAATAATTCAAAACATCTTCTTTATAAAACTTGATTTATTGCATGAACTATTATTTCATAACATAAATAGGGTATATGAGCATAGACTTTTGCACGCCCCACCACTCTCCACTCTATCTCATAACACTGATACAGATGAACACATATATGTTGAAAAGATAAATAATCAAATATGTATTCCATGCTAAATCAGCAAACATCAGTTGGTCATATACCCTATATATTGATACAGGTATATAATAAGCCTGTATTTCAGTTATTTCATAACATAAAATAATCCACCAATGTTTCGACTATATTCAACTAGAGCCTTTTTCAAGGCAAAAGTAATATATATATATAAATACAAATATTCTCTATTTATTCAAGGCAAAAGTAATATATATATATATATACAAATATTCTCTATTTATTCATTACATAAAAAATAATAAAATAAAACCCAAATATAAATAAAAAATACAAAATATAAAAAATAAAACCCACACAAATAAATTCATTTTATCTTTTATCTTTCATCTCTTCCCAACACAACCTTAACTTTAAATTTTCTTTTTTAAAATTCATAAACACCCTATTTAATTATTTCCCCTAACAAATGATCAAGTACAATTTTCGTATTAATTAAAACATTAAATGAAAATGAAACATTATTTTTAAAATGCATTTATTTATATAATTAGCTTCTTTTATAATTGGATATAGCCCAAATTTTAATGGATTGGGGATTATTTTATGTTACCAAGTAATAATTCATGTAATAAATCAAATTTTATAAAGAAGAAATGTGTGGATTATTTATTTATTTATTTATTGAAATTTAATGGTCTAATTTTTTAAAAAGAAAATATTGTGTTTATGTGTAATAAGTTTATATTTTTGATATAAGCTATCTATTTTATTATAAATGGTTCAGCGTATCAATTTCTATATAAACTCCATTAACATTCCTTTAATACTTTAAGCAAATATTTTTTATTTATTTATAACAGTTTCGACTGTCCTAGCTGTCTTCTTCAGACCTTAAAACTTTTACACTACCTCCCCCCTTTTTATTGAGGGAGGAAGGAGAAGTAAATAAGAGCTATATACTATCAATTTCTACAACTACAAAAGGTGAAGTTCGATTTCATAATTATTTTCTGATCTCCTTCCTTTATTTCCAATACACATACATGGATAAAATAAAAATGTATAACTTCAAAAAAATAACTGTTAGTCAAATCATAAACCTTCAATTCTTTTGCTACTACCAATATAATACAAATAATCATTTAAATATACAAACGATAAAAAAATAGTAAAGACCTTATATTGTTAGTAATATGGCAATATAATTAGTTTCCCATAAGTCACTTTTTTCATATTTAAAAAAAAAAAAACATAAGTGAGGTGTGCACTTCTTTTATAGGCAGGCATAGGGGATGTCTTAGAGCACCATTTTTTTTTTTTACTGTGACAGACTAAAAAGTTATGGCTAAGGAAAACTACATAATTTCAGCTCCTATTAGTGCACTTGGATGGATTCTGGTCTCTCATTTGAGAGCTTTCATTGTATTAAATTTGTCTATGTTTGCTTCTTATTGGAAATATATTTTATATCGCAGACAGATATTCGCTAGCACTGTAAAATCCTTTAACATTTTTTTAGTGTTCATGAAAATATCGATGGAGACAGATTTCACATAAAATATACAACAGATAAGTTTAAATCTTGGCTAATCCAACTATTTCTGATGCCATCCTTCTTTTAAGCTTCTCAATATTGTTTTTTTTTTCTTTTCTTTTTTTCCTTCTATTTATAATGGCATTAAATCCATTCATCATTATCACCAACCATTATCAATCCACTTCAGTACGAAGATCTCTCCAAGTTCAATCCATCTCCGATCTTTAGTTTTCCTTCTCCACATCACCCCTGCACACTTTCTGATTTCATCCATCCATCTCACGTGTGGTCTATTTCTGGGTCTTTTACAATCTGTTGGAATCCAGTTTAAGATTTCAATTGTCCATCTATTATCATCTCTTCTAGCAATATGTCCATCCCAACTCCATTTCAGTCTTGGGTGGTCTGAAGTTTCTGTATTGCTCTTTTATTAAGTGTCCAAGTCTCAGATCCACAAGTAAGAACTGGTAAAAGGCATTTATTAAAAACCTTCTTTTTCAAACACATAGGCATATTTTCTTTTAGTATCAAATCCATTACCCAGTCTTATTTCCTGTGGATATTTTTTCACTAATTACATTAATTTAATATTTCAAACCAGCAAATGGGTTTATCAATTAATTAATTACTTTTTTATTGAAAGTAATTGATTACTTTTCAATCAATCCAAAACTGAATTACTAACAAATACTATGATTATATTTATTTCTGTAAAATAATCATATTAAATTTTTTTTCTTCAAATTTTACATAAAGCAACAACAAAAAAATCATTTCTTTTTAAGAAAAGAAAGAATGTTTGCTTCTAGCTTTTGCAAATATCATAGATTCCATTTATTGTATTCGTTTACAATCCATTTTATTATAGGAATGTGTAAATTATTTATTCATATCCCTCTCTAAATCAAGCTTATGTCTGATGAGAGGAATACTGCGCATGCGAATTAGCATTAAGTATATAATTTTTAATAATTCTTTTTTTTCTATCACGCATCTAAGTCTTATATTATATAGATCATTCATAGTGCAGCTTGAAAGGTAGAATTGATTCTATACTTAAACTGAGTTCAAAATATTACAATATATATGATATTATCTGTGCTCATTCATATGAAGTTAATAGTACTGTTGTATTGACATTTCAGCCGAATTATGCTTGTTATCATGGCAGATGTAATCTCACTGAAACTTTGATACAAATTAAAAAAATTAGTAGTCACCAGTGTATAATAAAACAAGTTAAAGAAAACTTTGAGTAATATCAGTAATAGTTTTTTTCCCATATGTCATAGCCTCGATCGGGAGGCGAACCCTCAACAACCGTTTGCAACCAACTGCTTGCTTGCAAGGCTGCTGCGCTAACAATTTTAGTACAGCAAATTATAAATTTTGAGGAATGGCTATTGAATAATCAAAACTGTAAGCTTTATTAAAGAATTAATAAGGAAACTGCAATAAATGAAGAATATATTATTTATATGATTTGTTATATCTATATTATGAATTATAAATAAAGACATAAATAAAACAAATTATATGCAAATCTTAAACACAGATTTGAAGTCGTAGTGAGTTAATGAGGTAATTGTCTCACGTATCAAATTAAAATTGGTTGAAATATTACATTTGTGTATATATACCTATTTAGATCGTATATTTGTTCTATTACATTCATTATTTGTTTAATAAACCGTTTAGATAGAGTGGTGAGTCATGTGAAAGTCTGTTCTCATATACCCTATATATTACATATATTGATACAGGTATATAATAAGCCTATATTTCAGTTATTACATAGTAGAGATGTCTGCCCATCCCTTGTATATGTATTAAATCGATTATGTCCTGTACATGAGAGGTCAGATTGACTTTAGGTTAACATGGGTGTGACAAGAATCTCATCCTCAGGGTGGCCTTTGAGCGTTCCATCATCAGATTTTCTAATTGGATGAATGACTGAAGAGTTGAAGTGTGGAGTGGATTGAAGCCTGTCCATTAAAGTATGAAGATTGGCTATCTTAATATATATCTGAGTACTTATTGCATATATGTGTAGAGATGAAAATCTGGACCAACAGATGATTGCTGGGTTTAGCATGAAATACGTGTATTGGTGATTATTTATCTTTCCGATATATAGGTGTTCAAGTGTATCAGTGATATGAGATAGCGTGGTGAGTGGTGGGTCGTGTGAAAGTCTGTGCTCATTTACCGTATATATTACATATATTGATACAGGTATATAATAAACCTGTATTTCAGTTTAACCGTTTTAAGTAAGTCTCTAAAATAATTTTCAAACTTCAGTAAGGATTATTTCAAGCATCAAAATTGATTGACAGTCTCTGTTTAAAAGACATTTTTTCAATAATTTTGAGAGATTGACATTTTTGACCTTTATGTTTATTATCCTTCATGACATCCAAAACAAAAGTTTTATCTATTGTGAAAACTTTTGAGAGATTTTCTGGATCTAGATATGCGCACCAATACAAAACTATTTAATATAAGCATCTTGAATATAACAAACAATATAACTATGGAAATAAGGTAATAAAACATGTCAAATTTTGGATAGTTGCTGCCATCTATATGTACACATAGAAAACTTGTTATAATTATTACATTTGTATTAATTTTATTTGTAATATATTTACTGAAATTCATTTGTAGAAGTAAACCAATGATACCTAAATAAAATTGTATATAAAAACATATAAATATACACTATTTATGTAAACAAAGATTAAAAGTCTGTAAATATGTTTGTTCGATGTTTGGTAATTCTAACTTACATTTAACATGTAGTTCAGCTGAAATGTTATTTGTCTCACGTTCTGTTTTACAAGAATAGCTTCCTGAATTTTCTGGAGTAACTTCTCTTATCACAGTCGAGTAATTATAAACAAAACAGTCTTGTATAATGTGAAGAGCATCAACTGTTTCACTTAGGAAAAGCTTATCATTGTGATACCAGAATAGAGTCCGTGGGTGGCTGCACGTTGATATAACACAAAATAAAATTACTGAACTACCATTTTCAATTTCGTTTTCTTCAAAAATAGTAAGAGTTGAATTTTCTGATGGTATAACTAAAAAGAAATTACAAAATTTCTGAGTTAGTTCTGAAGATATAATAGATAAAGTATGAAATTAGGTACGGTCTTCACATGTAAGTACACACACAAATATATATATATTAACTTTACTTATTTAACCCCTCTATAAAAAAATTATAGAAATTTATCTAATATATGGTAAAGTTTGATAAAAACAATCAACCAAATTTATTACATTATGTCAAACATATGATAGCAGGTTTTAAAAACAAAAACAAATTCTAATATATGTATAGATAAATGGCCTCATGGCTTGGTAATAATTCATTTGCCTGTTAGGACAATGCCTGGCTTATACTTAGGCTGTATAAAGCTTAAAATTTTCTTCTAATCAGGCTTCTGTTTTTTTGGAGCAGTGAAAGTGGGGGTAGATAGCCAGGCTGCAGACTATCAAAATAATCTTTCAACACTAGTCAAAAGATGAAGAACTGCTCATATTGTTAACAATAAGTAACTAGAAACTCTAACCAGGATTGCCTTCTACTTCACTGTACTTTTATGAAAATTTATTAGGAAGTTTTTTGTCCTAAAGTGGGCTGTTTGTTTTTGTTGAAGTATACAATTTATTATAGATATACTCTTAAATTTAAAGGTTATACCTAAGATAAAATGAAATGTTAAATTTTCTAAATAAATATATTAATCAGTACTTCTCTAATTTCCATATATTGTTAATCTGTACTTTCTAATCGAGTAAAAATACAACATTGTTATTTAATGTTAAATAATATATTAATATTGAATAAATATAATGTCATGTGAAATTTACTAAGTCTATTTAAATGATAATTGATCTGCCCTCTAGCTGCCAAGTTCGATAACTTTTTACAGTAGAAAAATGAACCACTTACTATAAATACTTGATTTTCCTTCTAGCCACATCTTTAATAATTTATGTAATAAAATACAGTTATCTCTAACTGCTCTCAATGTCTGCTTATAGATGATCTTGATTAAACACTGTTAATAAATATTGCAGTGATTCTATATTGTTCAGATCGTTTAGCCAATGCAAAATTATTTTCATTAGCTGTCTCAAATGTTTATAAATATTAAGAGATCTATTAAGTTTGCAAACAAGAATGAAATCCTTTGCAATCCAGATGTAAACATTGTCCCATTTATATATGGTCTAATTCTAACTTTCAAGGGAGAGCCCATTAATCACCCATTTTCAACTCATGCAAGTAAAGAATTTAAGATATAATATTTGTAATATAATAAATACAGCATTTTTTTGATGAGTGACTTATCAAAAGCAGTCATCTTTTGATCAGTAATAGCTCTGATAATTTTGCTATTTTTTTTCAACTTGTAGAACTGTTTTGATTGGTCACTGCACTTTAATACATTTTGACTATGCATTTAATTTCATTTAAAAGACAGAGTTCCAATTATTAAATAATTTACTTCTATATTAATCCATTAAAAATATTAAGGTTAAATAAATGACTTGCTGATGGGAAAGTCTTAATTTCAATTGAGATTTAAGAAATGTTGCTATATGTTGTATCTCAACTCTTACAGCTAAAATGTTCAGCTATTAACACATACATACTAACTTGAATGAGTGATCAAAATCAGTTGTCTTTTGATGGGGGATATGTTTGACAACTTTACTATAGCTGTCTTTTAGATTGCAGAACTAGTCTGATTGGTTACTGCACTTTAGTATATCTTGGCTGTAGATTTAACTTAGTTTAAAAACGTTCTCATTTATTTAAAAATAAGAGTACCAAACTTTCCATACAGTAGTGTCATGTGATGTTGTGGTGATCATGTGATATTTTGATGATTTTCTTCGTTAAAAATATTATAAATAAATATAATTAATTTATACCCAAGTTAAATTTCTATATTTATCAGAATGTATTGTCTTATAATTTGTGTATATATAATATTTATAGATATATCAATAACTAGATTATTTGGGTGGAATGGAACATTTATTTTAGGCATCATTCTTCTCTGAAATCTCTTGCGTTAATCTAGTCCAGCAAGAAAAAAAACCAAAACTTAACAAAAGAGAGAGAGAGAGAGAAAAAAAGAAACAATACCATAAATATGTGAGTGGCTATTTTTAGAATAAGTAAGAAATTGCATTTAGGAATTAATTTAATTATTTGAAATATTGCTACAAGTATTTATCTATCTAATTTAATTAACAAAGCTATTTGAAATAATTAATTATTTTACAGCAGCAAATTGCTATACTCAAATTAAATACTTGTTATAAATAGATATCATATAGTTTAAAATAATTTGAAAAATATAAATAATTATTTCTGAATGTTTTAAACATTTAAAATGGTTAAAGTATAAATAGATTATATCAATGAAATATATAATACGTGCAAGATTTTTGCCAGCACTATAAAAATGTTTTCTCTTGACAATCTCGCAATATATGTTTGTAGTAATATTATTTTTGGGTTTGAAGATTAAATTTAATGATGATTTTCTAACCAAAATAGCAAAAATTTTCAACACAACATTAAATGTAGAATTAATATATCTGTGATTAGTTTTTTTTTTTTATATATGTCAAAACGTTGAGCGGGAAGCTAACCCGGGCCAGCTGCTTGGAAGGCAGCGATGCTAACCACAGGCCACCAACGCTTGATTAGTTTTAGTACTTATTTATTCATTGATTGCAAGGTAGGTTTTCATAAATATCTTTATATAGTTTAAGCTGTCAAATTGGTTTGATATATCTATAAAATATATTCTATTTAATTTCCAAGATAGATTAAGGGTATTATAGGCAAACAAAACTTGTTTTTTAAAGTGTGTTTTTTTCTATCTAATAATCCTGAAATAGTTTTGGAAAACAGTTTTATTTACTATGCCACTATCTTTTTATAATACCTCTCTGTACAACATTTGCAACATAATTTTTATAACTAATGTCCTTCACTAATCAACTAACTAGATTTGAAAATGTTGAAGTATCACACAAAAAAGAGTTGGTTGATTAAAAAAACAAGTTTTCATGTATAGCAGTGATTATTTTCTTTCAATTTGACATCACCGTGACATTACATATTTATGGTGGGTGTGAAAAGACCTTCTATCTCCTTATGCCACGTTGCAGCTCTAATACCAAAGTACCACTATTTGTAATATCTTATATTGAATATTAGCTATTTATTAAATTTTTGGTTCACAAGAAATATATTTAGACTTATTTTAAAATAATGTTTCTATATTAATTCTGATATTATTACAAACATTTAAATCTTCACATTAGCTTTATTCAGAAATAGAACAGTACATTTTATTTCTTTGATAAACCGGTAACTTTTTAATTTTAATTAATTTATATGAAAAAAAGTAAAATATAAGCATATGATAAATTGATTTACTGAAATAAATTTCAAAAGTACAAGTGTTATTTAATTTTATCAAAATTATTTTTACAAAAATTGCTTTGCTCGGTTAAACCCAATGGAAGAAGGTTAGACCCTGGTTATTGGATCAATTTTAATGCTGGCATTTACTATGCTTGAACCCTTTTTATAAACTCACAATCAATAACACTACTCATTTTATTTTTATTTTAAAAAAGTTAATGATAATGAAATTTATTTATATATGTTGTACACATTCCAATTTAGTCATATGACTACATTGCAATAGTGTGTGCATAAAAATCATTATCACATTTTTATAGGAGGGGAAGCTGTAGGGCATTGAGTTCAAACCCTACATGACCAAGTACCCAAAGCCTCAGAAGGAGAGTGGGAGAAGTATTTGTTTCTCTATCTATGCAACTGTGTATTAGTAAAAGAGGATAATATATACTTTCAACGGTTTAATAGTTGTTCTTAAATGTTAGAATTTTAAAGCACATATAAATAGTTGTCTGTAGACAACTATACTCTATAAATCATTTGTCTAAGTTTGCTTATTGATTTTTTTAAAGTTAATTTATATTTAATAGATTATGATATTCTTTTCTAATAATACTTTGATTTTAATACTTTTTCATTACTAATTTATTTTATGATTTTATAGTAATGGTCTTAATGATCTATAGCTTTCAAATTATTTAGATTGTTTTGAGAAGCAGGTTTTATATATATGAATATATATGAGTATGTGCATGTATGTACAAACATAAAGGATAAACATTTACAGATATACTAACAGACTTTAAATAATTTGTATTTTCTGTGTGAAAATTGGTTATTTTTTCTTCTACATCATTTAAATCTAATTTTTCTTGTTTTATGTAAAAGTGTCAGTAAAAGTTTCTCAATAATATCCAGCTGATATCCAGGTGATATCCACAGGTTGTGAGAGAAAGATAAAAGGTCAATTTGAGAAAGATAAAAAAGGTCAATATCAGACATAATTTTACAAGTGAGAAATATGGGGAATGAGAATAGTGGTTCATTAATAAGCTATTAAAATTATACAGACTGCAGATATTTGAACCACTCCAAATAATAATTTTTTTAAAAAATTGTCAATTTAAAGAAAAAGATTTTATCTTAGATACATTGATATGAATGGCCATGTGTTTTAGTAACAAAAATATATGTGATGCCTTCAATAGGTCAGCACTTATTTATAGTCTGAAAAATAAGGCAGTGGGGAAAAATAAATCTGATTGCCTTTCAGAACCCACACATTATATTTTTTATATTTGAGGGTTTCTACAGCATTATGGCAGGTTAAAATATTTTGTTGGTGGTCCCTGGGACCTGTTCCAAAAACTGTGTGCATCAGAAGAGTTTAAATTTAAAAATATTTAAAACATTTTATGACTGATCTCCAAAGATAAAAGAAGAAATCAACTTTTCTATTATTATTCCCTCACCTATGCCAGTTGCTGAATTGAAATAGAAGCACACAAAGTAAATGCTAAAATTTATATTAAACCATGCTGTTGCTGAATTCAAATGGAAGCACACAGTAAATGTTGAAATTTATATGAAACCAGTCATACTCAGAGCAGTGCTGAAATTTGTATTATTTATATTAAACCAGTCATATCCAGAGGAGAAGAAAAGAAGAAACTATTCCAGTGCTAAAATGGTCCCTAAAGAAGCAATTTATTTCACATCATCATCATCATAATCACCATCACAGTAAAACAGAAGAATTGCAAGCCCAAGCCAAAAATAAAACTGTTCCAGTAAGTTGCTGCAATTGGCAAATCTATGCATGTTACATATTGGTATATGGCTGAATTCAAATTCTCAAGCTTAAACAAGCTGATTTCAAAATGAAATTCGTTGGACTCTTTGAAACTGTCTCTACATTGAGAATAAAAGAAGAACTTGTAATATGAATTTTAATTTTGTTTTCTCAATGACTATTAACACTTCTCTTTTAAATGAATCCGTTTATCTCTCTCTAAGTATTAAAAATATGAATCAATTATTAGAACAGGTTTTTCAATAATTATATATATATATTGACTTTATCAATATATGATGTGCTGTTTGATTACCATTACATGTAACCACTCACACACACACATATATATATATATATTTATTTATAAAATGTTTTTATTATGCATTAATTCATTTATTATGAAATGTATTATTCTTATTATATGTAGAGATTAAATATAAATTGTATTGATAATGTGAAGTGACATATACACACATATAATGCTTACAGGAATATTTGTTGAGTATAAATGTATTTAGCATCCTGGGAAATAGATTTTAGGGAATTAATTAACCTAGATCAATAGAAATGGAGATAAGTAATTTGAAACAGATTTCTTTAAATATTCTTATTTTTATAATCTAACTAATTTTTTCTACTTATTTCTTGATTGGTATTATGTTTAAATTTATAAATATAAAAATGTATGTTATATGTAGTAGGCGAGTATGTGCGATGCATCGGGTGTTTATTTTTAAAACTAAAATGTTTTTAGGATATGAGATTTTTATTTACCCACTAGAGAAATAAATGTACACACATCAAGCTATATATATTTACATTGAGTTTACATTTCATTAAGGGAAGGGGAAGGGGGGAATCTTTGGTTATTATTATTATTATTATTATTATTATTATTATTATTATTATTATTATTATTATTATTGAAATGTAATTTTTCATTATTAGTTATAGTATCTATTCTATTGTTATATTAATGATTAACCGATAATAAAATTTATTTGTTTTGTTAAATTAAGTTTATATATTTCTTAGAGTTAATCATTGTCTTGTGAGATTAGTTATGATCATCATCATAACTGATAGATTTCAATTATTAAAATATATTTTAAATATAGCAATATTTGGTGAGTAATTATAAATTGGTAATAGATATGATTTGTGTTGTGGAATTAATTGTAAAGCTGTGGATAGAAGCATAATCATCATCATTATCATATTATTATTAATGAATAGTCTAAATAAATATGATAATTGGCCTTATATAAATAATCATGCTTGTTTATTATTTGTGAGCCAACATAAGAGATAATGACTACCATCGAAGATCATATAGTGTTAAATATGAGTTAGTAAAAAGCTTTTATAATATTATTAAATATGAACTTGCAAGAGTTATATGAGAATTCATCTGCACAACTAGAGAATAATAAGGATGTTTTTCACTTAATACAAGTGCACGTGATTAAATAACATACCAACTGAGGTTCAAACCAGGTACACCTATAAGTAGGTATCTAAGGTAACTTTATCTAGGTTTGGATAGCCTAGTAGCACCCAGACATACAGATACATATGAAAGAAATTAATAGAAAGTAAAATGGTTAGTTGTAGAATGGTTTGTCCTGTTGCGGTATAAAACTGCTTACTTAGTTATTGATGGTGGATTTAAAACAAGTGATTCATTGCTAATCACTGCTCCAATAAGGAGTAGTAAGGAACTGGATTTTGTCTAGATCAATTCATATTGGGGCCATAGCAGTTATAGATTCTTTACATTTAGTTATAAATGATCCAGACATTATCATTCCGTTCCAATATATATATGTTACAAATAATATTAATTGTAAAAATAATAAAATATATATTTTAATTAATCAGCAGGCTTTCGATTACGTGGGAATTCTTATCAACCGCTACTGATTATTTTACAAATGATAAGAATTACAATATAATCGAAAACGCTACTAATTAATTAAAAATTTATTATTTTTACCGTTAAAATTATTTGAAACTTACATATAGTATATTTATAACGAGTATTTATAGTTATATATATATTATTCATGGATAAAAGTTTTTAAAGACTCCCCCCTTCAAGAAAATAGTATTTCAGATTCTTTTATCTTCTTTGCTAAATTTTTGTCATTAATTTTTAATTTAATACACTGTACAGACTTCCACACACCTGCACATATAATGTAATATATAAAGGATTCGAACTCAGACTTTCTCACGACCCTCAACTCTTTATGCCATATCACATTGCTGACCCACCTGATCACGCACATTGTTGAAAAGAAGAATAATCACCAATATAATATGGCATGGAGAGTTGAGAGGCATGTGAAAGTCTGAGTTCGAATCCCTTATATACTTATTAATTTTTAATAACGTGCATTTTCTACTTCATTAATCAAATATCTTCTAAAATATTTTTTAGAGTAGGATGCAACTCGTCATAATCTAAAATCAAAATCTCTTTATAATGAATAAGGATTAAATCTTTTTAAAAGTCATTTTTATTTTAAATGACATTTATTGATTAAAGTATTTCCAGAGTTATTTTATAAAATAACAGATCTATAATAGTTTATAGAATATAAAAAAAATAGTCAAATCATTATGAAACTATGGAATTGTGAAGATCCAGCTTAATATAAAAATATTCATTAATGTATAGAATCGGCCTCTCATTACAGTATTACTTAATTTGCTCAGAAAAAGTACTTTATATTTCTAAAATATGGGATTAAAGAATAGTTAGCAACTTATAAATCATCATGCAAAAAAAAAAGAAGGTGGTCATTCTGTTGTTGCAAAAGTTCCTCGTTTTGAACATTGATTATTATTGATGAATGTGAGTAATGGTAAAGATAAGAATGCTTTATTTTTGAAAGGATTGACATTTCAATAGAAAATGTTCAATAGAAAATGATCTCTGTTCAGTTCATCTCTATGACATACATCGCACATGATAGATTTATATTCAATACGTGCATTTTGTAGAAAATTCTTATTGGCATGATCTATATTGATGCTTAATTGAAAAGTATTTTTACTGAAGTAATAATACTTGAATATCGTTTTGATATATTTGTTGATGACTAACAGAAAACTTTAGATATTATTTGATGTATTATTTTTGTTATCTAGCTCCCATATTTCCCAATACCTAAACATGTTAAGGAAGAGATTGCAAAAAGGAGTTGTCTGCTTACTTATGAGATTAATTAATGTTTTGATAAAAAATATTGTTAAAAGGTGGCATGATTTTAATGGGATTGACAAGGATAACATCATTTATTTTTAGGGAAGTCAGTGATTTTGTACTTCTAATCAGTTTGGTAATGAGATAGTTGGTGTGTTGATTTGTTTTGAATGGGACGATTAATTTAATAATTAGTAGATAGTAGATATTTTTTTTAAAAAAAATAAGATATCAATTAGTATGATCCTTGCGTGTATTGGAATATTAACTTTGGATAATGCTTTAATAGTATTCTATATAAAAGCAAAGAATTGATTTTAAATGAAAGTTTTCGTGATATTGGAAGAGAGGTGCATTATAAAACTTAAGAACTTGAGAGATATAATAGTGAAAATGGAAAGTGCGCTGTTACCTGTAAATATATTCCAGCTAGGTGATATGTTTATATTAAAGTTAATTAAGATTTTGTTTGCATGGATAGCAAGTATGGTACTGATAAGAGACCATGAATTAAAATTCTGTTACTTCTGATGCATAATCTCTTCCAAATAAATTCATAGAACAGGAATTAAACATTTCCTGCATTCTAAAAAGAACACAGTAACCAAATCTTTCCATTACCATGAATTAAACACTTGTTATCTGCAATAACACAAACATCAAAATAAGCATCATAAATTCGGGAATAAAAATATACGTATTTCTTCTATATTCATAATATTTTAAAACAAAACCTTGCAAGTATCATTTGCATTCATTTACACATAAAATAAATTCTGAATGTATATTTAATCAGAACATCTATGACGTCAAACCACCCTATTACTAAAAAGAGATACTGTATGAAGCCATCACCCACTACATATGGTATTAATAATAATATTTTTTAGATTCTTTTCTTTAAAATATATTTTAAAAATCTTATTAGGTACTTACAATTATGGAATCTATTAGTCTCTATACAAGATATAAGGTTTTTCATATCAGAAAATGTTTATTCAATACGGTTCAAGTTAGCATATATAACATGTAATAGGTTACTATTAATATAGATATTTTAATTTTATTGAATTGAATATGATGTGATTTTGACAAATAAAAAATATATGAGTGAATCGTAGTTAATTGACGAATATTTATTTTTCAGGAACAAAGCTTATATACAGTGTGTCCCAGGAAAAACGTGATCATATCATTCTCCAAGTTTTCTACAGAGCCTTCTTTAAATCAATGTATGTGTTACAACTGATATAGTTTAGATACTTACTACAAAGAAAATCTGCGTAATGAATTGTGACTATATTTTTTTGTATTTTAAACTACAATGGAATAATGTACTTTGAATCGCCTCAAAACTGTTGCTAAAATATTTCAAATGATTCAAACTATATATGAAATGAAGACATAAAGCACAAAAATATTTTAGAGTACTGTAGTTTGTAAGATTTTATGGTGACAAGGAATTCACTGAAGAAGATCTACGAAGTTATGAAACATCCTGCCATATTTCTTGATGTAATTCATGATCTATGCACCCTAGAATCTTAATGATGTTGTGATGAATAGCTAAATTCTGTTATTATGTAACATATATTGATTTAGAGATGCAGGAAACTTGGATAGATAGCCAATCATATTTTCTTTGAGTCACACTGTATTATAAGTTGTTGATTTTTAAAAATTTAAACTTGGCTTTGCCTGTGGACGATGACCAAGTTTCAAAGTATTGATTTATTGTGTGGATGTGCATAAAGAAGCTTTATAAACTGGCTTGTAATCTTTCACACTTATTAATACAAAACACTGTATTCATAAAGCATGCGTGTACTTTAATGTTTACCACATCATTGACATTATTTTGGAATCTATTATTTGGTTAGCTATGAAAATAAATGTTAAACGAACTTACCAAGATTAAAAGCCAATTTTAAACACAAATAGATAATTTAGTAACAAAAGAGAAAGCAATATACAAATTCATATTACTAGAAATACTTGTGAAGATTCAAAATTTTATATAATGTTACATAAAAATTATGTAAAAAAATAAAAATATATACAAACGTGACGGAAATACAATAAAAGAATATATATTATGAATAAATCTAAAGTTGACGAAAAGATAATAATGTATCGTAAAACTTGCTAAAGAAGAAAATATTCTTCTAAATTTCAACAAATAAATTTTGCAGAAAAGCCATTGGAGAAAATACGTACTTTGCAGCTATTTGTGAACACCTTGACAGATACGAGTAAATAATCCAAGCAATTTCTTAGATGTTAAAGCTAAAACTGATTATTATAAATACTGTACGATTTCTTGTAATCCTTTTTTTCTCTTGCTTTCAGTCAAACTACATTCAACTTATGAGATGTAATATTAAATAAAAAGTACATACATTGTGAATATTATAATAAACAAATTTTTACTATTTTTTTTTTTTTTTGATGTTGTTATCTAAAATTTATATTCTATTGAACTCAGTTACTTCATCAGCCTCCAGGTATGTTTTGAAATATAAATTCTAAATATATGAGTTGCAAAAAGATGGTTAAAATTAAAAAAAAAAACCAAGTCAAAAAATAGCAGGCATAAAATGTTATCACTTCATCAATTTTCAAAATATAGAACATAACGATAATTTGAAGCAGAAAAATATTTTTGACTCACATTAATTTAAGAAGTCGATTTAATACATATATGAATCAGAAAGTCAATAGCGTTCAAATAGATTTTAAAACGTTAATGGTAAAATATTGTAGAGGGGTGAGGTGTTTAATAACTTATGGTTTATTTAATTAAATTTTATACTTTATTCTCTGTTGCAGTGTTTTATTATTACATATATCATCATTGTTGATCATTTACTTCAGGATGAAGATCTCTCAAAATTCAGTCCATTTTCTCCCATTTCTAGCTCTTTTCTCCACATCACCTCAGCACACTTCCTTATTTCATCCATCCATTGGTCTATTTCTATATCTTTTATAAACTCTTGCAATTCAATTCAAGATTTCAACTGTTCATCTATTATTCTTTTCTAGCAATATGTCTACCCCAATTCCGCTTTAGTCTATTAATTCTTTTAATAAGGTCATTAACGCCTGTCTGTTTTCTCATTTCATTTTTGATCTTTTCTTGTTACTCCTATCATGCATCTTTCCATATTTTGGTGAGTTGTGTGAAGTCTCTGTATTGCTTTTCTGTTATTGCCTGTGCAACATAAATATTTTCTACTATAAATATATTGAGATTTACATATTATTAATAAAGTTGTTTTTAATAAAAAAAAAGTATATAAAATTAAAAATGTTTTTCTTCAAAACTGGTATGTTGTAGTTCAAAAGAATTACATTTATCTTCAGCAACTGCATCAATTTTATAATAGACTTTTGACTCTTTGGTCTTTAGATTTATTTATAAAATCCATATTGATTTCAGAACGTTTTACTCATATTTTTTTATACTTAAATTTCATGTTCTATTAATATAAAACATTGGACCTTTACTACTATTGGTTTGTTGATTGTTGTTTGACTATCTCCTCTTCTATTCCTAACTTCTTCATTTATTATTAAAATTGATATTTATTTCTGGTTAATTCTTTTAATATTTATTTTAAAAACTGTTTTATTCTCTGCTCCTTTTTCAACTATTCTCTAACTATAAAGTATCTGTATTTATTTATATATGTGTGTATATACAATACACTTGGGGTTCAATAAACCATATATTTTTTATTCTAATCAAAGTTTGTCCACAAAATTATGAACTTCACATGATCACAATTTCTTATGCTTGCTCTTAACTGTTATTAAAACAGGCAGAACTCTCTATACTTATTGCCACTCAGTGCAAGCCAGAGTAATCAATGGATGTCAGAAGGCTTGTGCATTTCTGGCTTGTGGCCTTCGTCAGTGAGGGTTGCATTAGATCCTAAGATCTAGGTGCGGTGCTCTCACATCCAAAGCTCCTCATTGACGAAGGCCACAAGCCAGAAACTAGTCTGTGGATATTGAATGAGTATCAATTGATTACTCTGGTTTGCACTGAGTGGCAATACGTATAGAGTTTTGCCTGTTTAAAATTATGAACTATTATATATTATATACATTTATACACGAGAGAAGTTCGGATCAAAATATAGCTAGTTTGTGGTTTCTCTGTATTATTTTATATAAATTATCTCTATTTTAATAAAAAAATTACTCATTTATATAAGAAGATTAGATAATGTAACCAAGAAGAAGCCAATAAAACTGATAATGTAAATTAAAACCCTTAATTTAATAACAATAGTATTTGTCTGAGCCGTGAAAATCTTTAATATATATTAATTTGAAGATTTTCTTGAGTAAAATATATAGACATATGTTTTAAATTTGTTTATATATCCGTCAATATAAAGTTGAGATATACTATATATTTTTTTAATTGGCCTTTTTAAATTTTTCTAAAAATCAAATAACTAAGGGTTTTCAGTATATCAAGAAACGAAATTAGCGCAGTTATATGTTCTCAAGTGTGATTTAGTATATATATTTTCAGTCTCTTTCTGATTTTGAAATATGGAACAATCCTTGCGATGTAATAGAGCTACTTTTTACGTAAAAAAACATGATAAGAATTTAAGTATTGAATCTATATCTTCATATATATCAGAAAAACAATTAGAAACTCTTTTTTTTAACATTTATCTGCTGATTTTGATATTAACAATTTTAATTTCTATTTTTTAAAAAAATCATCTCTTTTGATCTTACTCTTATGTCTTTATCTCTAAAATCCGTTTCGAAACTAGCGTCATCATTAGAAAGATAAAAAAGCAGATAAATTAAGAGGCAGACAGAAAAATAGTTAGCTAATAAAACAGATAGATACGCACATACATATATACATAGATAGGTAGACAAAGAGAATGATAGATAAATAAATTGATATATAGATAGATGATAAATAGTTAAGGATTGATTGGTATATATATAGATGGATAAATTACTTATTCATCTATCTCATAGTTAAATAGGTAGCTAGATAAAACATATGCAAATAGATTAATAGATATTAAATTAATGAATAAACAATCGCCTGTTTAGATACCAAGAAAGTGGCTTGATATTCAATATCTTGTTGATAAGCCGATTACAAAAATTCTATTCATTTGACTTGACTAATTAAATCTTTGTTTATGCATTCTGTTGAGAATAGATTCTGGAATCGTTGATTTGCAGTCTATTACATCGCAACAATATTGAATTGCACAAGGAAAAACACTAAATTAGAATCCGCTTCAAACAATAATTTATTAATTTATGTTTGCAATATATTTAAATGCAAGCTATATTCTGTGCTCCATCCCCCACAAAGCATTCACAGTTTACAAATAAATGTGTAAAAACTACTGTCATGTAATTCTGAATTGCCATATTTTTAAACACAATTCATTTCCCTATTTTAATAAAATCAATTCCATCATAGGTTTTATGAGCTCTCTTTTGATGAAATATAGGCGACGATGTGGTTCTGTGCTGTGGTGAGCAAAATAATAGAGGAACTAGGAGAAACATAAAAGTTTGTATAAGTTTTCTTTTGTAGTGTTCAGTGAAATAGTAGATTAGCTTATATATGGATGAAGGTTTTTGTATCGATTTTTATTTCAGGGCTATAAATTGATGTGCTCTTGCACAATCTACAGTGAAGTGCTCGAATATCATGATATTGTATCACCTGACTATGAAAGTTTTATTTATATAAGATTTAAAAAAAAGTGAATTTAATTAACTGAAACTAAAATTATCAAAAAAACCAGCAAGTTTGATAAAGATTTAACAAGGTACATTGTTAAGTAACTCATTAAGTAAAATAATCGCTGTTTATTGTCTGATAGTTATCCTAATGCTATCTGACCATCTGAAAGTTATTGTCTGTTTATCTTCTAAAATAGAAAGATCCCCATCATTACTGATACGAATAAAAATTTATTGACCCAACCTTCTAATTGGACTGTTTTTTCCATTGGATGTTTATTTCTTTTTATTGTTATTTCACTGGTTAGTCATATTATAAATTTGAATGCGTTCTTGATAATGACAGGTTCATTATTTGAAGGTAAGTTTCTGTTGAATTAATATGATGCCTAGTATGCACAGATAATTGAGAAATACTATATCTGATCACTGTCACAAAGAATTTTTATGACTATCTGTACTGTACAACATTGACCCTGAAAACTGATCATAGATTACAATTGAGAATACTTGCATCAGACAAAGACCTTCCCTAGAATGCTGCTCTTTACATTTCATGTGATTCAATTTCTTATCAGATATGACTATAAGCTTGCATATATTGAGTAGAAATATACCTCATTCAGTTGCTTTAAATAAGTTACCTGAAAAGGACCCAGAAGAGTGACAATCAAATAGTTAATCTATTAATATGACATATTTAAGGATAAATGCATCAATAAATAATAAATCTATTACTCAATGGATCACTGATAACATGAGATTTCAGAGTTAGCCAAATAAAACATTAGGAGATCTGCATTTGTTCCAACTGGATATGTAGACTATAACTGTCAATAGAAAATGATTGCATTGGCTGGAAATCAAAATTAGTGATTCTACCAGATGGATATTCTCAAGTGACAAAAGATTTTCTTTGTGTTTACCCAGCATCATGAGAATACAGTACTGACTAGATCTGATATCTGGTGGCCTACCTTGGAGATTGACATTTAGTCTAAGATTTATCAATATTGGAATAAGTCAAAATATGCAAGAAAAAGTAAAATGAATCAGTGGCATAATTTTGAGGGTCCTGAACAATAATTTATATTGATTAGGCTAGTCCATGGGAAAGCAAATTATTAATAGTTTTATATGCTTATTGCAAGTGTTTGTAATTATTTTGTAATATTAATCACTCCATTCCACAGTGTATATTAAAGCCCTGAGAAAATTATATAACACTCATGGTCTACCCAGAACAATGGTGTCAGATAACACAATTTTTACAGTATGACCAATGGTAATGCAAAACTTGTTCATTCAAACCATCCCACTATGAAAGCAAGAATGGAGGCTAAGAGTTTGGTTGATCTATATAATTAGAAACCCTCTTAGCAACAACCCCTTCAGAACTGATATTCAACAGGGTATTAAGGCAAAGCTATCTGTCCTCAAGCCTAATCAGTAGGCCATGGAAATAAAAAAATGCAATTGCTAAAATACAGGTAGGATAAAGAGACGTGCCAAATGTTCAATGATGTCACCGAATGTTTTCCACAAAAACAATCATAAACATAATAGGTTTGCACACAGTGGTTGTCCAGACCATTGATGGATAACATCATCATAGACACATGGATAAACAAATGTCTGGTTATAAAACATCATGCAACAACGAGGAATTCACATATCAATACCAGTAATTTCCGATCTTTTTTTTCAGGTCAGAAAGTTTTAAACCTTTTTAAACCGTATGTATAGTCTAATTTTTAATATTTTATTATTATTATTATTGTTGTTGTTAAGTTAAAGGCATATTTTCAAAATGTTCTTTTCATTCATTTGCAAGATCTTAGGAAAAAAACAAAACAAACACATCCTAATTGTTCTTCTCTTTAAATATACGATATGAAATACGTATGAAAAATGCAAGCTAAGTTTAAAACGTGACGGCAATAAGTTGTAGTTTAAAAACAAATCTACTCAAATATATGCATTAAATATTGTTTAACACTATACTAGTAATAATAAATAAAAAAAGTCATAAATCATTCAAATGCTAGCTAAAAAAAAACAAATTTATACAAAAATTCTCTGCAACCACGATTTTATCAATTAACAAAAAAAAATTTTCAAACGAAATTCAATTAGATTTCTAACATTTATATTTATATATAACAAAAATATCCATCTCATAAATCATTTTAATAAACGGTCCATTTTTAATCTCAAAAAAAGTTTTCATGAGTTTGTCTCCAATTCAAAAAGATTTATAATCAAAGTAAAAAAAGAAGTCAGAGAAACTCTGACGATAAATCTTCTTGAATCTGACGCCATCAACGTAATGAAAACTTCATTTGACATTAAACCCGGATGATCTTTAAAATGATTTATGGAAAGGCTATATCTGTTTTATGTATATATGGTTTTCGTCTAATTGGTTTTTCACTTGAGAAGGTCTGTTTGTTAATAAGGCAAACCGTAAAAGAGTTTTAACATACATTTATTCTTTTAGCTAGTATTTTAATGCTATTTCTTTTTTTATATAGATATATAAATGAAATAATTACTGATTGATTTGCAAGTGTCAAACTGACAAAAGATATTCCGTTTTTTCTCTGAGGTATTAAAAATTTGACAGATTATTAATAATCCATTCTTATAATGTTGTCAATGTTAATGACATTACCATGTAAATTTTCTCATAGTATATGATCTGAATGAATGGCTCTTGAAAATGCATTAGTTAATATGACAAGTTTACTGCTTTGAATTTGAGTTTAAGAGTAGAACATCATAATTTTTATCTTGATGACATATGCTTTGTAAAATATTTATTTATTTATTTTGAAACTAGGTGCGTTTTTGGTTTTAGTAAGTTTACTTTTTATTTCTTAATTAGCTTTTTTTTCAAAACCAATATCTTTCAGTCTTATTTTTTTATTGTTTTTCTTGATATTTCATTTATAATAGCTGATGCTAGTTTTTTTAAATACTATTGTCATATCTCACATTGCCTTTGGAAGTGGACTATTTCAGATTCCTTGCCTGATTGGTTAGCTCCTGGTCGCTATCCAATGGAGATAAATCCTTTGTTGGGATTCACGCACGTAATCCAAGTGTTTCCATTAATATAGAGGATCTGCCATTTAATAGTCAGCCTTTTTGGAGGTAAGGCAAAGAGTAATTCATCCTGTCAAACTGGACGACTGAATGTGCTCACCAATAAACTCTGGGCTATCAGCAAAGGTATTTCACTAGTCATTATCGCGACATCCATGCAATGAGGCAAGTCCACCTAGAACTGGAAACTGCACATCTGCACTCGACTCGAGGCAAGCTGTCTAAGTGTAGCTGGAAGAGTCCGAACTAGAGCCGACTTGAGGCAATCTGTCCAGTGCAGCCAGAAGAGTCTTACTTGAGCTCATGAGGCAGGCTACTTATACAGCTGGAAGTGAGTTCCATTACTCGGCATGACTACCTTAGCATTAACTTGTATTAACCATATTTATATGTTTTATTAACTAACATGTGTGTTTATTTTTGTAACTAATAAATTATACATACTAATTGTTAAATAGTTTGTTATCATTTAACTGTTGGTTTGGAACCGAACCTGTAAATTTAGCCAAACCCAGCAACTATTTTACAGAACGCCATATATTTTGCTCTTCTAAATGAATTATATTGAATCATTTTTTTCTTTTTCATTTCTGTATAAACTGTTTTATCTCAACAATAACAAAGATAACCCAAAACACTGTTATGGAATTTTTCTTTTTGTTTAGTGCTATTGAAATATCTGAGGCATTTTTTTTGTCTCCTTTCCTTTTCGGTTATTTCATATTTATATTACTTGATGTTAATGTTATAGATATCTTGTTGCAGAATCCAAATGTTATGAATATATTAAAGTCAGCTAATGTAATTGTGAAATACGTGTAAGAAAAGCAACCGGAGAAATAAGTCTCAACGATGTTGGTATTAGAAAGTTTCTTAAGCATTAAGAAGTAAATAAAGTTCTGTAGAATATTATTAAAATCATAGACACACCATAAACTCTGATGAAAATTTCTGCAAAACCTTTTTTTCCCCCATATGTCATAGCATCGGTCGGCAAACCCGCAACAACCTTATGCAACCAACTGCTTGCTTGCAAGGCGGCTGCGATGACCTCTCGGCTAACAACGCTTGACAGAAGCTTTATAGTAGTAAAGAATAGGAAATGATGTACTTTTACATTTACCATAATTTGATTTCAAATGTTAAACATCTAATATACATATAAATTTCATATATATAACGTAAATATAATTAAACACTTACCTTTTGCATAAAGCCTATCTATTACTGTCAGTAATATCAAAGAAAAAATTAACATATTTATAGTATATAATGTCAAAAAGTTTAAGATCTTGCTAGAGAAAATTTGAACGAGTCAATCCCGTGGAATTATAATTAAAAAAAAAATATTAGATAGCTAAACAAAAAAGTAACTACGTATTATTACGAAACTACTGACGTTTAAGAGGAATAACCTTTTTCTGTTTTTGCAGATATGGCTGAAGATAACTGATATGTTTGAAAAATTTTTCAAATAAAAGAAACTGATATCAATTATTCATAGATAATATATATTATAGTAAAATAAAATTCTCTTTAAAACAATATATATTATAGATAAATAGAGATTAATATTTTGAGTCAGAACGGAGAAATAATATTCTCTTGTGTTTTTCTAAAAGTTTGTGACGGTGGCATTTCAGTTGTACTTAGTCATTTGGCAATATCGCTTATTTAGTTAGATCGTTATCTTAAAATGCAATATTCAAGGATTTAAAAGTCCAGGTTCGATTCCCATGCTAGTGCTTTCATTGGTTAGGCAGTAACACTTGAATAAGAGAGAAGTCAAGCGTTGTTAGCCGAGAGGTCAGTGCAACCGCCTTGCAAGCAAGCAGTTAGTTGCAGACGGTTGTTGTGGGTTCGTCTCCGGCCGATGCTATGATATATGGGGGGAAAAAATAAGAGAGGAGAATAATACCATTCGAAACGTTGGGTATATGATAACCTGTGTGCTAATATTAACTGTTCAGTGTAATTGGAAATTTTAAATTAAGTTTAACATTTTTTCTAAAGACAATCAATATTTAATGTTAGATGATGGAAATAATCACACATATAAGTACAATATTCTTTTGTGCCGAATAAACGTGAAATACATTATAATGCAAAAATAGTAATAAATTTGCATACAGTAATGCATTTTTATCATATATGTAAAAAGAAATCTTATTATGCAGAAAATTTTAAGCCCAGAATTAATAAAGAAATACTAATATAAATATCAATAGTTTTATATAATCCAGTTGATTACATTTTTCTGCAATATTTTTTTTTTGTTTTTTTACGAATCATTATTGTAAGTTATTGAGCAAAGAAAAAAAAAAAAGGTACTAAACCTCTCAAACTCTGCTTTTTAAGTTTTCTCAATTTCCCTGCAATCATGCGTAGTTGTAACTTTCTAAAAATAATCTATCAAATTTTTCTTATCAATTTGTTAGCACCTATTCGTTTGCAACATGCTTTTTGGGTAATATTTTTACTTATAAACTCATATTTAATTTTACTTTAAGAAAATTGACCATTTTCATGTTCTACTTGTATTGTTAAATGTTTTTAGGCAAAAAAAGAAATGTCATGTCAAGCGTTGGTGGTTGAGAGGTCAGAACAGCTGCCTTACAAGAAGTTGTCTCGGGTTAGCGGGTTCGCTTCCCGGCCGATGCTATGAGACATGAAAAAAACAAAAAACAAATGTCATTTATACTTTTACAAATACAAAAATTAAATTTACCAAACGATATACTAGTAATTATAAATAAAATAAAAATGCATATATTACAATACTCGCCAACAAAGCTGAACTTTACTAAAATTCTCCCACAACCATGGTTTCATCTATGAACAAATAGAACTTTTCAAGAGAAATTCAATTAAACATACCAACTATACATACCAAACAAAATAGCCATCCCGTCATTCACTTCAAAACCCAACTTTCTTTAACATCATTGGATGTCTTCATGGAATTGATGGCCTCAGATTCAAAATATTTCATCATCAGAGTTTCTTTTACTCTTCTCTTCATTTTCTTTTTATAAAAGATAACCTTTGCATTGTGAAATACTATTTTGATGACTTGTATTCAGTACATAAATATACAAAGCTGTGTTATAATATTCTACTTTTATGAACTTTAACTCTTTCATTAAGACTTAATTTACTTTGACATAAAATTTATATAGGTCAGAGTAAATTACATCTTAATAAAAGAGTTAAAGTTTTAAAAATAAATATAATAACACAGCTTTGTATATTCGTGAACTGAATGCAGATGACAGAGTAAATTAAGTTTTAATGAAAGAGTTAAATTTCATAAGAGTCGTGTTAATAATAATACTCATAACTCAGTTTTGTATATTCATGAACTGAATACAGGTCATAAAATATTATTTGACAAAGTAGAGAATATTTCTTATGAAGAAAGTGAATTGAAAAGAAGAGTAAAAAAAACTTTGATGATAAAATATTTTGAATCTGAGGTGATCAATCTCATGAAGACATCCTTTGATGTTAAAGGAAGTTGGGTCTTGAAGTGAATAATGGAAACACTGTTTTGTTTGATATATATATATATATATATATATATTGTACCTAACTAAAGTTTCACTTAGTTCCAAAAGGAGCCAAAGGTTATCTTAGCTTAACCTTTTGGTTTGAAATTGTCTGATTTTTAAAAAATAATAATGATAAAAATGAAAATTAAATTAGTTAATGACTAAACTAGAATAATCTTGTATTGATTATAATCATTATTGTATTATGGAATTATGTCTAAGTATTTGAAAAAGGTATATGAGTTAGGTTGGTAAGAAATGCTAAATAATAATTTGAATTTTAATAAAAAGAAAGATATCGGAAATAGTTGTCAGTTTGTAAATAATATTAAATGTATTCTAAACTAACTATCGTATAATCTATTCTAATATTTAAAGAATAATAATAAGATATTATTATTAAGTTGGAGTAAGTAAGTAATAAATTTAAAGAAATGATATGTAAGTTTTTATTAAAAAAAAGAAAAAGAATATTTGTTGTTAGTTTTTGTAGCCTAACATTACAGTTATAAAAATTATTTAGATTAAATATTCATTAACATTCTATTGTTGTAATTTTAAAAATAACTTTTAAACAATTAGCTTGCATTCGTATGTGAGAATATGTCTATGCCTGCAAGGATAATATAAATATAAAAATAAAGAAATAATTTAATTTCAATATTGTTTAAAATAAATAAATAAAACAAATGTGTGGATAAAATTATTTCAATGAAATATTTATGGGTTTAATAAAGGGTACAACTTTGGATTTTATATTTATTACTATTGGGTTGTAAAATATCATTTAAAAAAAATATTGCATAATATTTGTTAATAGTAAATATTGTGATTTTCCAGCTGAAGGTCATGTGGTATGGGAAGATTATATTGATTACATCATTAGATCAATTTTACAGCTGGATTGTTGGAATATTTAAATTTAATAAAAAATAGTTTTTATTGGTTTTTAAATAAACTGTAGGGTGGTGAAAGATTGTGGGACAAACGGAAGATCTAAGAGGTCATTCAGTTGCTGATCTATTTTATATATGTGTGTAGCTGAATATTAAAAGTTTTTTAACAAAAGTAAATTTTTAAAACTTTATATTTTCTAAAAATAAAAGTATGTTTTTAAAACCATTATTTTAAATTGTCCAGTAATGACAGTGGGCTGAGAAGAAAAGGTAATCCATTTTTCTGACAGTTTTTCATTCCAGTTGAGGCATTAAAATTTATAGTACAATGTTTGAAGAAAACCCAGCGTCTCATATTTCATTTATTTTTTATCTATTCATTTTTCATTATTTAGAAGTAAAACTTAAATTATTAAGTATTGTTATGGCTAAAGACTTTATTGCACTAAAATATAGTATATCTCCTATTTTACAGGGTTACAATTGGCGACCAACTGTGTAGGCCTCGATTGAGCATATAGGCCTTGATATATGTTGAGTAGACCTGTAGTAGATGTTGATGGATTTTTGTTAAATTTTATTGACTTTGTTTGGAGTCATTATTTTTGTTATTGCCCAAATGTGTAGGCCTCAATTTATGTTGTGAAAACCTGTATTAGATGTTGATAGATTTTTATGGATTTTGCTGACTTCATTTGGATTCATTTTGCTATTAATTCTGATTTTATGCAAATTTTTCGGTTTACTAGATAAAATCGAATTAGATAAGCTAGTTAATTAGTCTAGTTAAAGTTAGTTAGAATCTACATGTCTAAATTAAAAGACAAATTTTGAAGATATCAATATATTATCATTGATAGGTGCAGTTTATGAATTATCATCATACAAATAAATAATTAACTCTGTATTGCATTTACTGATACTATATTATTAAAGTATGTGAATTATCTGTTATATAATGCTTATGGTTTTGTTAATCCAGTGTATTAACAAATCATTATTTTGGTATTTGATATTTGTTGAACATTTGTGAACCAAGACTCATATAAAAGTGAACGAAACATATAATGATGGGAGTCATAATAATAAAATATTCTTTATTGTAGCATTGTTGCTGTGGTTTTAATTGTCTTGATTGTTAGGAGATGTCAGGAAATGGATACCTTATTATTATTATTGCAATTTAAAAGAATATCATTAAAGTCTTAAAGAAATAAAAGAGTATGGATAGCCACATAGAAAACATTGAAATGTTTGATAGTTTAGGGGAGTTCCCAGATTATCCCACACCAGACCCTCTAACCCTTAATTTAGAGGATGAGTTATTAAATGCAAATATAAATACAAGTGTTACTAGTTCAGGAATTATTGGAATTGATAGTAATCAGATGCAAATTATAATGACAAATTTTGAGAGAATGTTTCAAGGATTTAGAGAGGAATCTCAGAAAGCAAGTAAAAAATGTTTCAAGGTTTTAAAGAAGAATTGATGAGAATTAGAGAAGAAGATAAAGAGGAATTGTTTTTAAAATTGGATAAGACTAGTAAAGAAGCTAGTGAAAAATTAATTTTAAAAATTGATCAGCATACAGAGGAATTAAAATTGAAATTTGGTCAGCATAGAGAAGATAGTCTGAAAAGTAGAGAAGATAGGGAAGCAGGATCAGAAGTTATTAAAGTAGATTATAATATAAGTGAAGAAAAATCAGATATAAAGTTGATAGATGTTCAGGAGGAAAGTAAAATATTGATAGATTATCCTAATAAGAATCCTCAGTTATTTACTGAACAAGCTAATAAAGAAAATGAATTGGTTTATGGAGAAGGTGAAGATCAACAAAAAACTGATGGAATAGCTAATCACAATATTGAAGTAGTTAATATGGAGGTAGAAAACAAAGAAGTTACCCAGTTGGTAGAAAACATTAGTGTAGATGTGCAAATGGATAAAGTACCTGAGAAATTAATCGATAGTAAGATAGAAGATATAGAAGTTACACAGTTTGTAGAAGAAGTTAGGATAGATGTAAAAATAATTAAAGAACATATGGTAGTAAGTAATAATGAAGAGGGTAAAATTAATGTAAAATTTAAGGACAAGTTCAGAGGCATATTTAATTCGTACATTCATAAGAAAGTGATAAACCCAAAAAGATATTTGGAAAAAATTAAAGGTAAATTCAAAAAAGTAAACAGAAAGTTGATTAGTGATATTGATTTTAAGAGATCAAGAAATAAAATGATCAAGAATCAAAAGGCAAAAGTTAGGTTAAAGAAGGGTGAGATAATGCTTCTTAGAGAGAAACTTGTTAGAAGAAAAGAGGTGAAGAATGCAAGGGGAAAATTTAAATGTGATAGTATGCCAAATTGTAGAAAATTTTTTAGTAAGGAGTATTGTTTTAATGTAATAAAAAGTAGGAATAAAGAGTTGAAGTCAAGAGGTACCTACAATGCCAGAAATTTGATACATTATCCCAAGAAAATTTAAATTTTTGTAAAACTTAGTATACTTAGTTTATAGTGCAATTTAGAGACCATGCTTGTCAAACTTAGCCATTGATTGTTGATTTATAATAAAAGAGTGTATATGTTTAAATTATAATTGTTGTTATTTTTATATTATTATTATTTTTCTCTAACAGGGGGAAAATTGTACCTAACTAAAGTTTCACTTAGTTCCAAAAGGAGCCAAAGGTTATCTTAGCTTAACCTTTTGGTTTGAAATTGTCTGATTTTTAAAAAATAATAATGATAAAAATGAAAATTAAATTAGTTAATGACTAAACTAGGATAATCTTGTATTGATTATAATCATTATTGTATTATGGAATTATGTCTAAGTATTTGAAAAAGGTATATGAGTTAGGTTGGTAAGAAATGCTAAATAATAATTTGAATTTTAATAAAAAGAAAGATATCAGAAATAGTTGTTAGTTTGTAAGTAATATTAAATGTATTCTAAACTAACTATCGTATAATCTATTCTAATATTTAATGAATAATAATAAGATATTATTATTAAGTTGGAATAAGTAAGTAATAAATTTAAAGAAATGATATGTAAGTTTTTATTGAAAAAAAAAATAAGAATATTTGTTGTTAGTTTTTGTAGCCTAACATTACAGTTATAAAAATTATTTAGATTAAATATTCATTAACATTCTATTGTTGTGATTTTAAAAATAACTTTTAAACAATTAGCTTGCATTCGTATGTGAGAATATGTCTATGCCTGCAAGGATAATATAAATATAAAAATAAAGAAATAATTTAATTTCAATATTGTTTAAAATAAATAAATAAAACAAATGTGTGGATAAAATTATTTCAATGAAATATTTATGGGTTTAATAAAGGGTATAACTTTGGATTTTATATTTATTACTATTGGGTTGTAAAATATCATTTAAAAAAAATTATTGCATAATATTTGTTAATAGTAAATATTGTGATTTTCCAGCTGAAGGTCATGTGGTATGGGAAGATTATATTGATTACGTCATTAGATCAATTTTTCAGCTGGATTGTTGGAATATTTAAATTTAATAAAAAATAGTTTTTATTGGTTTTTAAATAAACTGTAGGGGGGTGAAAGATTGTGGTACAAATGGAAGATCTAAGGGGTCATTCAGTTGCTGATCTATTTTAAATATATGTGTAGCTGAATATTAAAAGTTTATTAACAAAAGTAAATTTTTAAAACTTTATATTTTCTAAAAATAAAAGTATGTTTTTAAAACCATTATTTTAAATTGTCCAGTAATGACAGTGGGCTGAGAAGAAAAGGTAATCCATTTTTCTGACAGTTTTTCATTCCAGTTGAGGCCTTAAAATTTATAGTACAATGTTTGAAGAAAACCCAACGTCTCATATTTCATTTATTTTTTATCTATTCATTTTTCATTATTTAGAAGTAAAACTTAAATTATTAAGTATTGTTAATGGCTAAAGACTTTATTGCACTAAAATATAGTATATCTCCTATATATATATATATTGTAATGGACAATTGAACAAACATATTATGCTGACCACATTGTGGTGTCCAAATGTAATGGAATGTACTTTTACTCCATTATACCAATCATCAGTTAACTGGGACCTACAGTTTGTGGTGCCAAATGTAATGGAAAATATATCATATAAACATATTATACATCAAATGTAATAGAACATCAATATATGAGAAGAAAATAATACTTCAAACATTGGATGATAACTGTAATGGAATATATGTAATCTAAATGAATCCAATTGTTGAGAAAGTTTAATATAATAAATTGTATAATTTAAATGAAGAAAGACAAAATTATCTTAGTTGTATTTAAATAAATTGTTTATATGCCCTTCCAACTAGATATACATGAAATAAATCTAAAATCATACAGAGCAATGAGATCTATCATTATAATTTATTTTCAAGGTTAATATGACTAACTAATCAAATATATATCAGAAACAAAAAGAATTCTATTAAATCCAATATACATATCCAATAAGTAAATTTATGTATTTCTAAACATATCAATGAATAGTAATATGTGTAAGTAACTTAAAGACTAAATACTAAGTGAAATACAAAGTTATCCTCTATTAAATTGTGAATTCAATTAATTTCATAATGACTCTGGCACTAAAAGAAAAATAAGAATAAAATATTAATACTCTTTCAAATAAATTACAAAGGCATTACTTATAAAACAAATAGTACATCCTTTATTTTCTATATTATGGTTTAATTTTAGGTAGTATCAATGTTTTAAATAAGTTTTAAACACAAACCCAAATACAAAAAAAAAATATACACATATATATATACTTGCAATAAGTATATATATTAAATAGATAAAGACATATTTGTGCTCAACAAGTATGCATTATTATAAACACAAATCCATATTTATATTTTTTTAAATATTCAAAATTAAAAATAAATAAAAATAAAAGTATATTATATCCAGCAAATATATAAATTATTGTTTAGGTCTGCATAAGAATTATTATATGAAGTTAAAAAAAAAATGAAAATAGATAAATAAATAATAAAAAAAAATTTTTTATAATAAAATTTGCATATATAAATTTTACTTATTAAAATATACATATAGCAACCCATATGCAACCCAAACTTATAAGCCATACTTTAAAATTTTAAATTACTTAAATGTTAATTTTGACACCTATTAAATGTTTGTTTTTGTTTTTTTTAGAAAACAAAATGCTTGAATTGAATAGAATGATATTTATAAAAATGTTTTAATTTTATAATTAAAAAAAAAAAATATCGATCTCAAAAATATATATATATATCATTTATATTAATAAAATTATTTACTACCTTTTTGTTTTAAAGTTTAACTTGTTCATTTTTCTTTTAAAAGTCAACTTATTCCATTGTTTTATTCCTTTATTTGTTTAATATTAGAATGCATTCTATCTAAAGTTAAATTGAAGAAATAGCACGTTAGAAAAAATTATTGGTTTCCAAATGTACATATATACTTCATTTTTTTAAAAATTTCTCTCCTTGAAAAAAAAAAATTGACATGTTGAATCCAATATATTAATTAATTTTAGTTACCTCCAGATTATTATTAGATTGACCATTATAGATTCCAGATAGCTATATCAAATTTCGGCTTCAGACACGTTGAAATTCATGTGTTGAAATTTGCTTAGTTTTTCTTTTTAAACTGCTTTGGAATAAATGAAAGGAAATGGCACAGCTCCCTGGCTGCGATATATATATATATATATTAGCCAGTCATGGTTTATATATTTATTACAGAAATTTATCTTATTCCACTATTCTTAAGAATGGCAATTTCAAAGAAACAAAGTACAACAAATTTTTATCCTTCAGTTTGTTTAATCACTATCTTAATAATAATAATGGCTTCTTTTGTTGTTGCTGTTGTTCTACATGCTAGCAAATGCTGTTTTGAAAACCATTGTTACATATGTTTTCTTTTAAACAATTAACATTCACAAAAAATATTAACCATATAAAAAAAATATTAAATCAAAAATTTATTTGACAGCTTTAAAAATATATATATACATAAATAATAATATTGCATTTTTTTTCAATAATCACTACAAATAAAATAATCTTTTTTATAATCAAAAATTTATATGTCTTTATCTATCTATATTAATTAAATATTTACAGTGATGTACCATCAATAAATAAAAAAAATAATAACTCCAAACAATTATAACTTATAACCATAAACAATAATAATACTTCATATATAAACATCAAATCAAAGAGATTTTTTTTTAATAACAACAAACAATTTCTAAAATATAGATAGACTTACCGATATTTACAATATATATATATATATTGGACTGGGTAGGTGTGTTTTCTTGTGATCACTCGGGGGAGTAAACAAAATCTATATTCACTTTTGACTCTTTAAATAAAATAATTTGTGACATAATATTGTAAACTTTTATACAAAATATGATACAATTATAACATATCTTTGATCCACAACAATGCAATTTAATTATTGCTCCACACCGGCCCCTTAGGCAGAGAAGAGACGATGCAAAGAGTACCTATATCCAAGGCAATCTATATATATTAGATACACACAGGTCCTGTTTTATGCGGATTTATTTAATGCAATTTTGAAGTTATGCAATTCATGTTTCTTCTTAATATATTTGTATGCATTTTTTTTTTTTTCATGTGATAAAAATTATTAGATCAGAAGTCAAGCTCTGATAATGTGCTATTACTTTAAATATTATAAATTTCACGCACACATGTCATATTTAAAGTAATAGCACATTATCGGAGTTCGACTTCCATCTAATAATTTCAATATTTTTAGTGCTTCATAATATTACTATAATAGATTTTATGCAATAAAGAAGTTCATAATTAACTTAAAATCAGGATTTCCCTATTTTATATGCACATATTAAATTTTACAAGACTATAATGTAAATCTATAAACATTATAGATGAAAAATACTATGTATGTTGTTGTTTTTTCATTTTAAATCACATTCTATTTTGGCTTTTTATAAAAAGAGTACATAATCAATTAATCATTTAATGTCTGCAAGTTTATTTTTAAAAGGTGAGTAGCGGTGGACACAATTAAATTTGACAATTAAAATCTGATTTTTAATTGTAATTAACAATTTAAAAATTATGTAACTTAATCTGAAATTAAGGTAATGTGAAACAATGAAATTTGATTTTTAAACAGAATTGAAAATTAAAAAATTAAAGACAAAAATAAGAATTTAATTTTTAATTGTTAGTTTTAATTAAATTATGCCCAACAGTGGTGAGTCGATGTTGTTTTATTATCGTAAGTCTAAGTTCTTATTTTTATTTTAAACTTTTAGTTTACTCTAACTGAGAGAGAAAAAACATCCAAGAAAATGAATGTCTTTGTAAACAAAAATTTCAATTTTAGATTGCTTAGCAAAATGGGAAGGATCAACAGCAATTGGAAACATTTTAGTTGTATTTCCTCTTGACTTTGTTTAAAAAGAAGCTACAGTACCTCACATCACATCATGATGAATTTGATGTCTCAAATAGTGATAATGTTTAAAATACCGTATATGTATGAAAAAAATGTAAATTACGCATAAAAATATATTGTTTTAAATAAAATTAAATACTGTAGTTAATAAAAAAAAAAAATAAAGTTTGTCTTGTATCAATTTTTTTCAAATTTGAAATTTTTTATTAGTCATATTTTATATTCTTATTTTTTTTATGTGAATTTTAAAGTAATTTTACATTGTTGCTTTGGTTTTTTGCGGTTTTGGAAAATTACAGTACGTATCCCCCATTTTTCAAGGTAAGTTAAGTCTATTTTTGTGCAATTTCTTTTGTGCACATTTTCTGAGGAACCTATCTACCACATAAAACTAGACCCAGGTGTATATAAATACAGCTATGTTTCCAGGACACAGATGTCTTCTCAGCTGCAGAATTCAACACCTATCATTCAAAGCACTTTTTTGTCTCGGAGTAAACCTCGGGTGCCAGTTAGTTACCAAAAGATAATTGACACACTTTGAATGATTGGAAAACTAATTTAGCACTTAAAATATCCCAACTAGCTCAATCAAAAGGATAATATAATATACTGTTACTTTATTTAGTGGTAAAAGAATTGATTGACAAGCATTAAGTTTAAAGATAATTTATTTTTAAATATGTACTTATTATTATAACTTTTAAACTACTTCTAAATTTTCTCAATTAAATATAAACAACGATAATCTATATAATGATCATGCACATTCTTAATTCATACAATAAAGCATTAAATAGATACATGAAATTGATATAAGATATCATGAAGCATTAATATATACGGCATTTCAAAACAAGCACATCAATAGTTCGTTTTATGCAGCTATAGAGTTCATTTATTAATTGACTCTGGGAGGCTTCAAGGTTAACAATGGCTACATTATTATCAGAAATGAAATAATAAAAGTTATTCATTACCTAAAGTCTTTGGGTGTGGACTTCTTCCTGTTTGCTGCTTCATGTAAATTTTTCCAACCGGTTGGATTTGAGATTTTGTGGAGGTTCCTATGCTTGCTGTTTTGTGGCACAATTCTTTAAGATAGTTAAATATCCCTGGCAGTTTTTTAAGTTGTTAGGCAGGCATCACTTTATCCAGGAAGGTTGGTTGTTTCCATCGGAATCAGGCTGGAGCAAGATCATATGATTCCAATGGTTGTTAGCACTGCATTGCCCTAGTAAACACTGATTGATTGACTGATTGACTGAACTGATTGAAGAACTGATTTAATCTGATTGTGATCTCAACTGATAGATTGAACTCAACTGCTCAACTGATTGACCAATGAAAAACCGGACTATTTATGTGATGGCCTGTTGTCACTTTGTTAATTAGTTTTTATATCTGGCAGCTATATCTGTTGTTGGAATTCATCCACTGTTTTTGATTATATTCTTTTGATAAGATTTTGATCCTGTTTTCAGTTGGTAGCCATTGCTAATTTGTTGTTTGTGGATTTTTTTATTAGTAGCCATTGCAAATTCTGTTTTTACATCACTTATGAGTGTATACAATATTTAAATCTTTGAGAGACATTCTAATTACATGCTTTCATTTATTTTTTTTTTAATATTTTTAACATGCACACATTTATCACTCATTATTTATGCACATGTATATTTCTAAAATCCACTCATTATAAACAAGAGATATTTTTAATTTATATAATTGCAAATTCTGTTTTTATATCACTTATGAGTGTATACAATATTTAAATCTTTGAGAGACATTCTAATTATATGCTTTCATTTATTTTTATTTTTAATATTTTTATCATGCACACATTTATCACTCATTATTTACACACATGTATATTTCTAAAATCCACTCATGATAAACAAGAGATATTTTTAATTTATATAAAAAATTTATATTCTAAGCTTTTAGTTTCAAATTTCTTTTTTTCTTTAATATTTTAAACGAAAATAGAGAGTACCTTTAATTACTTGAAGAAAAAAATTATTCTTGAACTGGCATAACTTTTATTTACTTTTTAAAATTGTTAAGTTAATTTTCCTCCCCCTTTCAATCAATCTTTAAACTTTTAGTTTTAACATTTCTAAAGCATACCCTCTCCCCCTTCTAACTAATTAATTGTACTTTTACTGATAATAACTCTTTATATTTATGAGAATTTTATTTTAAAAATTTTCAGACAAAAATTTCATGTGGAGTACTTTTTCATAAGTTGTACAATGTGTGTGTGTATATATATATATATATATTGTGAGAGTACCATATGAGCCTCACCTAAAACAATTTGTGTTTCTTTGTGAATTTAACTGTGCCTATATCGAATCAACAGATATAAATAACTCACACCTATCTTAAGCTTTTCATGTATCAGCTATATATATATATAAACTAGTTAGTATTAAAAGAATAATCCTAAAAATGAATAATTCTAGTTTATTTATACACACACATAAATAAAATGTTTCTAACTAATAGTATTTTTTTTTTTGTTAATATAAAACTTGACATTTGACAAAACCTTAAGTCAACATTGCAATTTTTATCAGTTGAAACAAAGGAAATAAATGTTTGGGGTTCATTACAAATTGTATATGTTAAACAATAGAGAGCATGAGGGTGATTATGTGATATGCTTGCTGAAATTAATCCAGTATAAAAATGAACTAATATTGTGTACAAAAGATAATCTTGCTATATTTAGTGTATCAAGGCAAGATCTATTTGCATATAGTTTGTAAATTTAAATGTGTTCGAATTTAGAACACATTTAAGAAAAATTAAAAAAAAAGAAGATTTAATATTTTAAAACCTGCTTCAAGTAATTAGTTTACTGCCTTTGTTGAAATATTATAAAGAAAAAGTACAAAAATAATCAGTGAATTTAACAAGAGGTAGGTTATAAAAGTTATCAACTAAAAGTTCTTCGAAATGAGCTTTCAAAATATATAATTCTAAGAAGACAAAAATTTATAAAGATGTTCTTTGGCTAGATAATTTATGCCAGAGATTTCTACTGATGTTTTAAACCCAAACATGTAAATTTATTCCTACTTAATCGATGCCTTAAATATAATCATCATCGTAATTCTCATTTAAAAAGCTGCTTTAATATTGGAGTATTATATTGAAGAAGATGTTAAATATTTTACTACATAAATATTTAAAGAATGAATATCTGGATTGCCTCTTCGAAGGATGATCAATGAACTTTATGTTTCAACATTCATCATCATTTTATTTCGTCTAAGGAGGGATATAAAACCGTATTCTTTCTCGTCTTGGATTACTTCATTGTATAATTTAAGAACTCTTAAACTTTATTTCCCTTGTGGATAATTATATTTACTTAGAAAAATTACTTCGTATATTAAAGTGGGGAACTGATAAGATGAACACTTTATTTATTTTTTATTTATTTAATAAAATTTAGATATTGATATTTTGATATATACTCTGATGGAAATGACAGCTGACTAAGGTAAACGTTTTTAAATTATTTCAATTTAGAAGTACGTTTTATTATATTCCAAATGGAATCTTACATGACAATTAACATAATATATTTTTAAACATACATAACTAATATCAGAATACATTCTATTATTAATCTAGTGTGAATGGATGTTATCGTATATAAACATACAACACACACTGAATTATTTTAATGACACAATAGGTAGATTTATAATGTGTCATGTGTATTTATTATATGCATGATTTTAAATTATATATATATGTAAATGATTACATTATTATTATTTTTTTTTTGAATATTAAGTAATTTATTGGTGTATAAAAGCACAGATTATAATTTCAAATTTTAATGTTTTTATGTGATAATATTTTGTTTTTTATTACTGATTAAAATGTGTTAAACTTCATTTCAAAATTAAACAGGTCTCGTTTGTTTATTTTATTTAGTCGTTTTATAAAACCAATATTTATAAATATACATACTCATGCATATATATGTTAAATCAACTTAGTGATTTAATATTTATAAAGAAGTTATATATAGCTTATATTAAATTTATTATTACTATGGGATATTTGTGGAAATGCCTGAAGAGAGTCGATTGCAAATTTCTACTCTGCGCTCGAATTCTGAGAGTAACGAGGTTATTAATAGAAGGGTGAATTGGATTATATTTTAAATCACATCATCCATGGCATTCTATAAGAAGACTCAAAGTCCAACTATAGTTAGATGCGACTTCCTTGAGACATGAAAAGGATCATCCCGTTATACATGGCGCCCATACTTAAGGCATGAAACAATAGTTTTCCATTGGTTAAATCCATAGTTTAAAAAAAAAAAATTATATGAGTATGTTGTGAATTGGTAAAAACACTGAATAATAAATAATAGAGACCTTGCAATAAAATAAACCGTAATAAACAGATAAATCAGTCGCTTTAAAATAAATAAATAAATACAATTATAATTTGGGCATTAAAATATATATTATAACAACATCTTATAAAAGTAGGAAAATGGAATTACATTTAAGGGCATAAGCACAGCATGAAATCTTATGGCATATATTAAATTATTACTTTGAAAGGAAAGTAACTTATATTTATATATATAACAGTAGAAATTTTTTGTTAATTATAACTAGAAGTGGGAAAAAGCTAATAATAATGGAAGTAAAAAGTTTTGAAGAATCTTTAAGTAATAAAGATAGTGAAATAGAAATTACTTCAATTAGTGATGAACAAGGGTCTTTACAAGTCCTAATGTCTGAGGGGTCTGTAGAAGATGTTGAACATCCTTCACAAGTTCATATGACAGATCAAATATTACCCCAAACACAAAAGGTAACTGAAGCTATAATAGTACAGCCTCAAGGAAGTGATAATTATATGGCTCAATTGGTCCGAATGATAATGGATATGAAAGCTGATATGAATAAAATGAATTCTAAGATGGATAATATGAAAGCTGATATGAATAATATGGCAACCAAAGCTGATATAAATAATATCAAAGCTGATATAAATAATATAAAAGCTGATATGAATAATATGGCAACCAAAGCTAATATAAATAATATAAAAGCTGATATGAATAATATGGCAACCAAAGCTGATATGAATAATATAAATGCTGATATAAATAAAATGAATGCTGATATGAAGGGAGAAATGGCTAGAATGAACGATAATATGGTAACTAAAGTTGATATGGATAATATGGAAAAGAAATTAAAAGAAGACATAATTTCTATAAAAGAAGAGTTAAAGAAAGATATTGATAATGTTAAGGAAAAGATGCAAGTAGAAATCAAAGTTGTTGAAAAGAAACAAACTGCCAATGAAGTAGAAAGACTTCATGATACAAAAGTATCAACAAGATTGACGGCAATTCAATGCCAAGAATCCAAAACATATCCTGAGCATGAGATTTGTGAATATATTGATAGCATCCAGAACAGATTACTCTTAGTGCATATGAATATTTCAAAAGAAAACTGTCATGACTATCATTTTCCCATACAGCAGAGCAATGAAGTAGAAGATCATTGCAGCATTACTAAAGTGCTTGAATATGATCCAAAAATCTTAGAAAGAGAAGAAGATATGGATCATGTGAAATATAAATTAAATTCTGAGTCTCAGGACTTGAAAGAAACACAGTCAACTGATAATACTGAATGTCTAGATAAATTAAGACTTCGGATTTCTTGTATTAACAACAAGTTAAATCAAGAACTCATGAAACTTGAGATGACTCCACAATCTAAAGATATAGTAGATGAATACAACAGTGAAGTGTATTTTGAGTCATCCCACCATATTTGTGTTTACTGTCAAAGCAAAAGTAAAACATTTCATCAACAAAGTGTTGATAAATTGTATGACAACCATCTGATAAGATCGTTATCAATGATAATATTTAATGGAAAAGAAGGTTGTCTTAATAAAATGTTTAATTTAGAAGATATGAATGAAGGCAATAGATTTAATTGTCTTAAGTGTAAATTATGGTGTATGAAGCATCACCATAATCCTGAAGATAAACAAAGTATAAAAAGTCTTCAGCCAATAATAAAAATATTTATAATACTATCTAAGAGACAGACAGATTCACAATTCCATAGGTTGTATAATACTTATGAAGGTCCCTTCACATTCATTGAACATGTTAATGGATGTGTTTAAAAAGTAAAGCACACATATAAGGAAGGACTTCATGGATTACGACTTTGGTATGTGACAATGGACTTTCGGTAATGATAGAATCCATTAGGTTATTCTTTTAGGAGAATAAATGTACATAAATAGTTGAAGTTGATATTAATAATAATAAAATGCATCAAGTTAACCAAAGTATAAAAAAAAATATTTACAGGTTTATTAGAGTATAAGTTTCGGTTAATTAAATGAATAATAATGGTGGATTAATTGGGCATCATGATAATGCAATCTGATGTTGACACCACTTATAAAATGCAAGTCCATTATTATATATTTTGATATGGATATGTATAAATAAAAGATTTATTTTATATAGCATGATGTTGTTAAATTGTAATAACAATCAGCATTAAAGCAATGTACATGCGCTTTGTGGATGTATATATGAATATATAAAAGGATAGTGTAAAAGTTTATAAACAACTTGTTAAAAAAAAAGGCCAGTCAAAGAGATAAAAATGTGAAGACGACTTCACACAAATTCAAAATTGGGGATCAAGTTTTTATAAAAATACCTCATATGAGTAAACCCCAAGAGAGCAATATCAAAAGTTTTACCATCAATATGAAGGACCTTATACTATCATAAAGCAAACAGGTCCCAATGCATTCTGGATAAATATAAAGGGAGACATTAAAGGCACTTACAATGCTAGAGCTTTAAAACCCTATTTTGGTCAAACAAATTAATGTTTGCCACATTTTACTTATGTATAAAGTAAAATATTGAAAGAAAATATAATTTAGAATAGGTAAGGGGGGAAAAAGTTTTCATTTAAAAGTATATGGGTATATATATGTATAAGGATGTGTATAAGTAAAAAAAAAGACAATAATTTTCTTTGATGAGGGTATGTTAAGTAATTAAAATTAATTCTTAGGATACCTGAAAACTAAAAACATTTTAAGAGTTAATCCATGCTGAATGATGGATGTTCTTATGTTTTGGATAGTTCTCAAAAAAGTCCATGAGTCTTAAAGAAAAGCAGGATGGAGACTACCAAATGAATATATGTGTCATCTATAAAAGAGGCACATAACAATGAATCCATTAAAGAAAAATAAAAAAGGGGAGAAAAAGAAAGAACCCTATATATATATATATATATATATATATATATATATAGGGTTAAAAAGAAAGAACCCTATATATATATAAACTCCCTTATCCTTCTGTTTAAATTGAATAATTTAATGTAGAGAAAGAGAAAGGGTTAAAAAAATAGAGCAAATAATAAGGGTTGATAAAAGCAGGAAAGAAAAACAAGCTCCACAACTTTATATTTAATGCATACATTGACACACATTAAGTGTCCAAATTTTAATGGTAAATATAAAATTTGAACTTTTTAAGGGAGGGGTAATGTGAGAGCACCATATGAGCCTCACCTAAAACAATTTGTGTTTCTTTGTGAATTTAACTGTGCCTATATCGAATCAACAGATATAAATAACTTACACCTATCTTAAGCTTTTCATGTATCAGCTATATATATATATATATAAACTAGTTAGTATTAAAAGAATAATTCTAAAAATGAATAATTCTAGTTTATTTATACACACACATAAATAAAATGTTTCTAACTAATAGTATTTTTTTTTTGTTAATATAAAACTTGACATTTGACAAAACCTTAAGTCAACATTGCATTTTTATCAGATGAAACAAAGGAAATAAACGTTTGGGGATCATTACAAATTGTATATTTTAAACAATAGAGCGTGAGTGTGATTATGTAATATGCTTGCTGAAATTAATCCAGTATAAAAACGAACTAATATTGTTACAACAATAATCTTCTATTTAGTTATCAAGGCAAGAACTACGTTTGTAAATTTAAATGTGTTCGAATTTAGAACACATTTAAGAAAAATTAAAAAAAAAAAAAAAGAAGATTAAATATTTTAAAACCTGCTTCAAGTAATTAATTTACTGCCTTTGAATATTATAAAGAACTATACAAAAATAATCAGTGAATTTAACAAGGTTATAAAAGTTATCAACGTCTTCGAAATGAGCTTTCAAAATATAAATTTAAGAAGACAAAATTTTATAAAGATGTTCTTTGGCTAGATAATTTATGCCAGAGATTTCTACTGATGTTTTAAACCAAACATGTAAATTTATTCCTACTTAATGAATGCCTTAAATATAATCGTTGTGATTCTCATTTAAAAAGCTGCTTTAATATTGGAGTATTATATTGAAGAAGATGTTAAATATTTTACTACATAAATATTTAAAGAATAAATATCTGGATTGCCTCTTCGAAGGATGATCAATGAACTTTATGTTTCAACATTCATCATCATTTTATTTCATCTAAGGAGGGATATAAAACCGTATTCTTTCTTGTCTTGGATTACTTCATTGTATAATTTAAGAACTCTTAAACTTTATTTTCTTTGTGGGTAATTATATTTACTTAGAAAAATTACTTCGTATATTAAAGTGGGGAACTGATAAGATGAACACTTTATTTTTTTTTTATTTATTTAATAAAATTTAGATATTGATATTTTGATATATACTCTGATGGAAATGACAGCTGACTAAGGTAAACGTTTTTAAATTATTTCAATTTGGAAGTACGTTTTATTATATTCCAAATTGAATCTTACATGACAATTAACATTATATATATTTTTAAACATACATAACTAATATCAGAATACATTCTATTATTAATCTAGTGTGAATGGATGTTATCGTATATAAACATACAACACACACTGAATTATTTTAATGACACAATAGGTAGATTTATAATGTGTCATGTGTATTTATTATATGCATGATTTTAAATTATATATATATGTAAATGATTACATTATTATTATTTTTTTTAATATTAAATAATTTATTAGTGTATATAAGCATAGATTATAATTCTAAATTTTAATGTTTTTATGTGATAATATTTTGTTTTTTATTACGGATCAAAACGTGTTAAACTTGATTTCAAAATTAAATAGGTCTCGTTTGTTTATTTTATTTAGTCGTTTTATAAAACCAATATTTATAAATATACATACTCATGCATATATATGTTAAATCAACTTAGTGATTTAATATTTATAAAGAAGTTATATATAGCTTATATTAAATTTATTATTACTATGGAATATTTGTGGAAATGCCTGAAGAGAGTCGATTGCAAATTTCTACTCTGAGCTCGAATTCCAAAAGTAACGAGGTTATTAATAGAAGAGTGAATTGGATTATATTTTAAATCACATCATCCATGGCATTCTATAAGAAGACTCAAAGTCTGACTATAGTTAGATGCGACTTCCTCGAGTCCTGAAAAAGATCGTCCCGTTATAATATATATATATATATATATATATCATCAACCATTATCAATCCACTGCAGGATGAAGGTCTCTCCAAGTTTAATCCATCTTCTCTGATCTTTAGCTTCTCTTTTCCTTCAACACCCCTGCACATTTTCTTATTTCATCCATCCATCTCACATGTGGTCTTTTTCTGGGTCTTTTACAATCTCTTGGAATCCAGTTTAAAATTTCAATTGTCCATTTATTATTATCTCTTCTAGCAATATTTCCAGCCCAACTCCATTTCAATCTTTTAATTTTTTCAATAAGGTCAGTAACACCTGTTTGTTGTCTTACCCATACATTGCAATCTCTTCTTGTTACTCTCAACATACTTCTCTCCATACTCATTTGAATGGTCTGAAGTCTCTGTATTGCTCTTCTATTAAGTGTCCAAGTCTCAGATCCATAAGTAAGAACTGGTAAAATACAATTGTTAAAAACCATTCTTTTCAAACACATAAGCATATTTCCTTTTAGTATCAAGTGATTTCTACCAAAAGCACTCCAACCAAGTTTAATTCTATGATTAATTTCCTATATTATGTTTCCATCTGTATTAATAATCTGACCAAGATATTTGTAACTGTTAACTTCTTCTAATTCTTCATAATCAGTCTTTATTTTCATATTTTGAGCAAATCGATTAAACATTACTTTAGTCTTTTTAACATTTATCTTTAGTCCTACTTTTCTACTTTCATCTGCTATTTCCTGCAGCTCTGAAGCATTATTTGCAAAAACAACTACATCATCTGCAAAATCTAAATGACTTAAATACTCTCCATTTACTTTCATTCCTTTAGTTTCCCATTTTAATCCACAAAATACTTCTTGCAGCACTGCTGTAAAAAAATTTTGGAGATATGGAGTCACCTTGTCTTACACCTTTCTCAATGTTGATTTTTCCAGTATCATTATGTAATCTAATTGTTGCTGTTGCATTTTTATAAATATTCTTTAAAATATGACAATATCCTGGATCTATACCTTGATGATCCAATGCTTTAATCACTGAAAAAATGTGTATAGAATCGAATGCCTTTTCATAATCTACAAATCCAAAACATAATGACAACTCATATTCATTTGTCCTTTCTATGACTTCTCTCAATACCTGGATATGATCTATTGTACTAAAACCACTTTTAAATCCAGCTTGTTCTCTTGGTTAGTGGAAATCCAAAGTTCTCTGTAGACGAGTTGTAATTATCTTGGTAATTTTTTTTATATAAAACTGATAAAAGGCTAATTGGTCTGTAATTTCTAATATCTTCTTTATCACCTTTTTTAAATATTAATATTATTACTGCATTCTTCCAATCTTCCGGTACATTTTTATCATGTAGACATTTGGTATATAACTTTGCTAAAATTGTTTCTATTTCTTCACCTGCTTCTTTTAATATATCAGTTATAATTCCATCATTTCCTGGAGCCTTTCCTTTCTTCATACATTTAATTGCACGTCTCACTTCTTCATTTAAAATTCTGGGCAATTCGGAAGATGTAATAGATATAGGAGGTACTTGTTCTTTATTACTATATAATTCTTGATAAAAATCTTCTACCAATTTCATGATGTCATCTCTCTTTTTAGTAATAATTCCATCTTTTTATTTTATTGCAGATATAAATTTCCTACCAATACCAAAATGTTGTTTAACATTCTTGAGACTTTTATTTTCTTCTACAGCTTTCCTTGCTATTTCACAGTTATACTTTCTTATATCATTTTCAACTCTTTTTTGCGTATCATTTTATAAAATTCGAGATATTCAATTCTTTTTAATACATCATTTTTGTATATCTTCATATTCCTTCTTTTCTTCATAAATTCTCTAGTTTCAGTAGAAATTTTATTAGTCAATTGCTGCTTTTTTCTACCAGCTATCTTTGTTGCAGTTTTTAAAAGTGTATCAGTTATTTTCATATTAATTTCATTCAAATCTGAATCATGTTCAAAATCTTTTAACACTTGAAACCTATTTGTAAGTTTTAATTTAAATTCATTAGAATGTTTCTGAAAATTAGGAATATCAACTGTAAATATTGTTTTTCTTAATAATTTTTGTCTCTCTAGTTTTACATTAACACGTAACTTACACCTTACTAATCGATGATCACTTCCTGTGTTAAATTTATTAAGAACATTACAATCTTGAAATATGTATTTCCTGTTAGTCAAAATATAATCCAATTCTGCTGTACCTTCATTTGGATGCTTCCATGTCCATTTCCTTTTAACATTTTTCTCAAAAAATGAATTCATAATATAAAGTTTTTCTTTTTCTGCAAACTCCACAAGTCTATGTCCTCTCTCATTTCTATTACCATAACCAAAATTACCTGCACCAATTTCATCTTTCATTTGTCTACCAATTCTAGCATTAGAGTCTCCCATAACAATTTTAAAATGTTGTTTACTCTGATCAAAAGCCTTTTGTACATCCATATAAAAATCTTCTACTACTTCATCACTATGAGAACTTGTTGGGGCATAAACCGGAATTATCTGCATTTGATATCTGCTATTATGTTGTATAACTAATCTTGCAACTCTTTCTGATACACCATCAATCTCCACAACATTGTTCTTCCATTTTTTATTTATAATGAATCCTACTCCACTTGTATTTCCAATATGTGTGCCTTTATAATAGAGTATATGTCCACTTTTTAAATTAATTATTTCTTCACCTTTTTTTCTAACTTCACAAAGTCCAATAATGTTCCATTTAATATAAGACAATTCTTCTTCTAATTCTTGCAATCTTCCTTCACTTGAAAGTGATCTGCAGTGGTAAGTACCTAAATAAAAAGTCGTCATCAAATGGCAGTCTGGGTCCGCAATCAGGGGATTCTTAGCACCCTCCACCTTCGGCCACCAACCACTGCCTTGGTTGGTGACTTTACAGCCTCCTGGGAATAAGGGCCATGCTTTATTTTTGTCTGTCATAATTGTATATATGTATTGGAAAAGTATTTATCATTTACACAAACATTCATTCTGCCTTATCAGGCACTGAGAAGAAAGACCATGGTGTTTTTTAATCTTAAATTCAGAGGTAAAAAGCCAATAAACTCACCATGCTGGCTAATGCGTGTTGGTGAGCAGCCCATCCATGTTCGTATACTATATGAATAATCACATAGTAATAATAGCTGCAGCGACAAGAACGTATGGAGTGGAAATTAGGAATTTGCCCTGCTCGGTTCCTTTAAGGCCTCCAAGAGAAATCAAAGGGTCTCCTTTCAGTTAATAGCGAACTCATATATATATATATATATATGGTATGTTTAGTTGAATTTCATTTGAAAAAATCTATTTGTTAATAGATTAAGCCATGATTGTGGGATAATCATAGTAAAGTTTAGTTTTTTTGGCTAGTATTGTAATGTTATATGAATTTTTATTTTACAAATATACATTTTATAGATAACACACAGACTAGAAACATCTGAAGTAGAGAGAGAAAAAATATCAATAAAACATTGTATTCTATATTAATCTGTGAGTTGTTAATGACACTTGTAAGTATTTGAAAAAATATAAAGTACAAATATTTCAATTTATTTTTATCAATTTTCAATAGGTAGTAGAAATAATCCAACATATAATAATAAAAAAGTGCCACCATTGCAAATCTTCAGACAAAGGTATTTGACTGAAAGTAGCATTATGGAAATGTATAGATAAAATAAATCAGAATATAAAATTAATTAACCTTTTTACACAAATGAAAATCTGAAGAAAAAAATTAAAGACGCCACTTTAATCTCTAATTCACACCCAAATAGGTGAAAAACTACTCAAAACCCAAATGAGCCTTTCTTAAATGAAATAATAAATGCTCAAATATTTGTCAAGTACCAAATCATATATTCCATTGGTAACATTTACAATGTTTATTAAATAATATAATTGTTGATGAAGATTTCACAATAGCTAGTGAGTAAAAAAAATCATATTTTGCATTACATTAAAAAATAATAAAATAAGAAACTTGTAATTTTATATAAATATTTAAAACTTCATCCTACACCAAATAGCCTAAATGTTATTAGTTGGTGAAACTTCTGTTGTGAAAAAAGAAATAAATTTTGGTCCACCTAATATTCCTTCGTTAACTGATTAAAACATTATTAGCAGCAGAAATATTCTGAAAAATAAAAAGAATGCTTCAGAGAAACCAGAATTGAAGCCAAATATTAATTACCATTTTCCATACTAAGAAAGTAATATTTACTAAGGCTGTAACCTCAGGACATACGTCTGAAAAATGCGAAGGTAGCGATCTCTACAAGTCTTAACCACAAACTTTCTTCCAAGGCATAAGCTTGTGGTTAAGACCTATAGAGGTCCCTACCTTCGCATTTTTCAGACGCATATTTCCGAGGTTACAGCCTTAGTAAATATTACTTAATATAATAATGTGCGTTTAAAATAAATTTATAATTACATACTAAGAAAGATAATTTTACAGTTGTAATAAATAATACTCATTATGACATAAATAAGAGAGATTCTCACAGCATATCATTACAAAAGGTGGCAAAATCTTCTAAACTAGTGGCAAAAAAATTACAAGCATTACAGAGAAAGCGTTAGGTATTTTTTTTTAGATTGAAAACACAATAAATTAATATATTGCAGCAAAATTCCACTTCTTCATCATGCTACTTAAAATGTATAAGGTTTAAGATCTATTATTAGTTTTAGAAATTTAACTAATCTTTCTTATTGCATTGCCAAATGTATATCATATAATACTAAATTATCCATGCATTTTACTATTGTTACGCAATACTTTATTTACCACCCTCTTTTACAAAATTTAAATTTACCATCCTCTTTTACAGTTTACAATTTCGATTGTCCCAGAAATCTTCTTCAGAACTACAAATAATACAAACATATGAATATAAATATATAAGAACATACAATTTACATTCTATATATACATCGTATAATCATCATCTATTTATTACCATTTAAATATTAAGTGCGTGGATGATTTAGTATTATATGATATTTTAGAAATTTTCCATATAAAAATTTGGCAAAGATCTTCTTAAAATTCCGAGTCCTTTGTCAGGGATTGAGCATGGTGAAATTAGTCAAGAACATGAAAATAAGCGATGTTATTAAAAATTTATTCACAAATGTATTCAGTGGTGATATAGTATTTATTGTAAAAAAGATTAAATAAAAATAATAGCTTACAACTCAATGATTTACTATTGAACCTAAAACAGAAATCTTAAAATTCTTCACAACATATCAATACATTATAACATTAATCTAAAAATTAAGATAAGCCTATGGGTTTATTTTTTATACATCTGATAATCTTAACTATTACTCCATTTCTAACGAAATATTAGGTTCACTATTGTTTAGATTCCCATTTAAATAATATTACAAATATCCTGAATGTATTTCTTTTTATTAAAAATAAACAAAAAATATCTTTTTGTAACAAAACTCTTTATTACAAGCATCAAACTATTCATTACAAAAAAGCCACCTTTCCCAACATTTTTATATTAAAATTTTTCTTGATTTTAATATTCTCAATACTGCATTAAACGATATGATCAAAGTGATTCATTAAATAAATTCTTTCAACATAAAATCGTACCCTTCAATAAAATTTTTGATGTTACAACTAAATGTGTTGGCTTAAACATCAGATGAATTGAATAAAATTTTTTAAAAACACCAAATTCTTAAATGATTTTAAATCTTCGGGTCTACTATTGATAGTGATCAAATAATATCACTTGGTCATAATACTCTTTTATCTCATTACTTCTTTTATTTTGAGTCACACACGCTATTGATTCATATTATTTGAATGGTTTCAAATATCCTTTATTCATTAATTCTTATTCTTTTGTCAACAGTTAATAGCAGTTTCAATTATATTTAGTTAAGATAGTTCAAGATTTAGGTTGTAGTACATATGTATGCATGTATGACTCTGCATTATGTTTCATTTAATTTTCATCTTTAATAACAGCAAACAATAGTACATTCACAATAAAGACATTTAAACTACAGTAGTTATCTTAAATAATTTAACAAATATATATTTCTTTCCGATGATTAATAGATAGTTAGATCAATGAATTATTTTATAAATTGAATAAATTATTAATCATTTTTATTTGATAGTTAATTAATATTCATTTTTCTTTCAAGTTTGTAAAAGCTATTTATTTTATTACTTGTATTTTTTTTTCTTGTCTTCATTTAGTTTTAAAAATCAAAGTGATTTTTTTTTTTTGAAAAGATTTGTTTTTTCATATGTAATTAGTTAGTTAGCAAGATGCGTGGGAGTAACCTTGGGAAAGGCAAATTAACTTTGCTAAAGAGAGTTTTTTTAAACAAAGATCTCCAGTAGAAAATTGGCTATTTGTAATGTAATTGTAACAAGTAAACAGTGGTTCATGTATTGTAAAAATTAAAGCCAGTTGCTGAAGTCAAATTGACTTTGAAAAGACTTTAGAGTAAAAACTTCCAAAGGAGCTTCAGAACTTTATTATGGAAAAAGTTAATAAAAAATGCAATTCTAAGGTTTTAAAAAAAAGTATGTCAGTTTGATTTACTCTCTTCAATTTAAACATCTCTGAATTAATCCCTATACAACTATTACTCTTTTAAAAATGTATGTTAATAATGTCCAGTCTACATTATTTCACTTAATTGCCATTTTAAATAAGAATGGTCTACATAAATGTTATTGTATCATTAAGCAACGTGTTTTTTTGATATATATGGAAAACGCATGCAGAACTATACTATGGAATATATTCTAATTTCTCACTATTTTTCATGTTGTGTTTTTGTGAAGATTATACATAGACTTAAGGATATGTCTATTTTGATAGATCATACTATGTTTAAGTTCATCGCAAGGAGATAATAGTATTCATTTATTTGATATTTCTGGAACTAATACGTATTTTTAAATTGAGGAAATAAAATGTAAGCTACTTCTGTTTAAATTGAATAGAAGGACAGAAATGTGGGTAATTTTGTTCTCTTCAATAAGAACGGAATATAAAACAAAGCATTATTAATTATGGAATTACTAAGGACAAATCAAAATGTTAAATGCTATTCAGAAAATACTAAGGATAATTGCGTATTTAATCCAGAACTACAACAGAGAATTTGGTATATTTTCAGTATAATAAAGAAGAAATTAACTGCTTGTGTGTGATTTGGTACCTCAAATAGATATGCTATGAACACTGAAAGGTGCTGGGTATAATTAAGTTATGCTTTTTTTTTTTAAGTTATACTGCAGAAGTGCATTTTAGTTTAAATTCAGTTTGGAATGTGTCCCATATTGTTTCTTAAACCTGGAACCGAGCTTTGCAAGTGAACTTTTATTTTAAATTACAAAACTAATAACCTTTGTTTCTTTATTTTTTTTATTGCTTGTCTATAATTAACATATATGATAGGTAGATAGGCTTATTTATTATTATGTTCATTTATAATCTGTGTTATTTTGATTTTCGAGACCGTCTCTGAAGCGTATCTAAATGAGGAGTATGTTGGTAAAAATTGATTGTGTTCAAACAGGTCTTATTATTCTTTTATGAAGATAAAAAAAAATATATTTTTTAATGTATTATTAGAGAGGTTTACATTTATTTTGTATACTTTATTATCTCAAAGTGAAAATTTTGTTCTTTTTTTAAATCAATGAAAGTATAATAGAAATAGTTTGCAAGATATGAAAGAAAGTTCAATAATTATAAATATTAAATTTTAAAAGTAACCTAAAGTTTATTCTAAATTAAAAGTTATATCTTAATGCAATATTTAATTATCATGTTACCTGCTTAGTGTGTAATTTAGAGTTAATATTATATATACTTTTTATTCGCGGGTGTGTGTTTGTTTTGCACAATTATAATATTTGTTTGATAAAGTATAGTTTGTGAATAAATTTATGCATAAATTTCGTACATTGTCGTATTCTACTGAGTTGAATGGATTGGTATATTATCTGTATGTATTTATCTGCCAGCATGTATTTATAATGTTCGATATTTAGAGAAGCTATGAGAATAGAAAGAAATCTTTGCGTTATAATGTCTGTAGTAATAAAAGATCTTGCTTATTTAGTATATGTTAATAATTTTCTATGAGTAGAGCCTAGTTTATTTTATATGCATATGATTAATGATATTTTTTTTGAAGTGATGTTCTTAGGGCCCTGGTGATGAGGAATTAATTCCCCACCAATAATGTATTTAGAAGTAAATGAGTTATTGTTGAAATATGATTAAATGATGTTTAGGAAGTTATGTGACGTTTTTCTTAGATTCTTGGTAATGAGGAATTGTAAAAGTGTTCAGTAAGAGTTATTTGCTCCTCATGTAGATTCCCCTTGTAACGTATAGTATATATAATCATAAAAATATAGCTTTGTGTTAATTAATATGTGGCTAGATAAATTGTTAGATTAACTCTTGATGTAGTATTAATGTCATATTTTATTGATGAATTACGACATTGTTCAAAATAAAATAATTGTATGATATTTTCTTAATGAATGGAGAGTTTATAGAAAAGATTGTTTTACATTTTTGCTGCTTGAACGTGCACACACACGCGTAATATAAATAATATCGCGTATATAAAGTATAGAATTATTGAAATTAAAATGAGAAATAAATGCTTTTGAAATATACTACATTCATTTAATAGAAGTATAAAGTATTAAGATTAAAACGGGAAATAAATATTTTAAAATACAGTGTATTTATTTAAATAAATGTTACAAATCATCAAATCATCAGAATAAACATGATTTTGTTGCTATAAATGAAAGGTATACATAATTGAAAGTGATTATTAGTCAATTAGAGAAAGTTGCTTTGCTGAAAGCCAAATATAAGTAATTTGATTTATTTGGTTAATCAAGAGTAATATCCTCTCAAAAGTATTTTTTTTTGTGCTAATAATATAACATGTTATTTATTTATTGTCATATAGATGAAACATGTAGGCAAAGCCTGTGTTCGAAGTCAGGATATTTAAACTTTGTTATTAATTTGCTTTGATAGTAGGGATAATCCCAAACTGATGCTAAAAAAAAAAAAAAAGTTTATTTGATAATCTAAAAATATGTAAAACAAATAGTCCATTTGTAAATATTATGTTAAACCAAGTTTATTTGTTATAATAAATGATTTGTTTTAGTTATTTAAAATCTTAAGAACTGTGTCTTGAGTTATTCTTGTGTACATTCGTATTTCCATTTCCACATCTCCACATTTCATAAATCTATTATAAAACAGATATATTATTTTAGAGTTATAATATTAAATTTTCTAGTGTCTGACAATATTGTATTTCTTAATCCAAACATTATAAAGAGTATTTGCCACTTGATAAACGTATTAGAAAGGTTGCCAGGTCAGTATATTTGTGAGATGATGATATGAGATTAAAATACCCTATCTCTGTCATTATCTTATTATTGAAACACAGTAAAATATTTAGTCAATTTGTTTCATTATATTTTATCATACTTTATAATTATAACTTATGGGCCAATGCAGTTTATTTAATTCAACTGTGTTTGTTAAATTCCCTGAGATCTTATTATTTATTTCTTGATTGGCATTAAAGTAGATGTTTAGATTATAATATGCCAAGTCATAGAATTGTTAATAGTATAATTATAGCAAGCTGATATATGTTATACTTGGATGAAGGAAGAAATTAAGTTTAAAGTATATTTTTAATAGACTGTACTAAGTAAACATTATGATTCTTTATCTTACAATTAATTAACAAAGGAATTTACATTATATTAAATGTTTTATAATATTTCTTCTTTTATTCATTTATTATCATATATCTTATGAACTGCCTATAGCCTCCCACTGAGCTGAGTTGAACATAAACTTAAATATAGAGTCTCAGTAATAATTTTATTATATCTTTTGTTATATTGTTCTATTCATTAATAGAACTGGCGCCTGAGCATTTCTCTCATGTAATGTATATGAGCGGTGTTGGGAGTGTAGGTTATAATATATATTGTAAGGATAAGAGAACTCAATTTTTAAGGCAGTCTTAATATACTAAAAAAAAAAAAGGTGAGGGGGGAATAAAATAAACGAAAGAAGTTTATTAATTACTTTAAGATTTTTGAATTATTATATTTTTAAAGACTAAACATCTCATAATCATTTATGCATATATCTGTTTAAATATGTAAATAGTTGGCACGTGCGGCCACGCTTTTTTTGTTGTTGATTTCAATTTTCTTCTTCTTCTTTCTATTTATTTAATGATACATTTATAGTTAATACTTTATTTAAAGTTGATGAGAATGCAATATAAATTAATAAACAATGTTAATAGCAAAATTAACTAAAGATGTGTGTGTGTGTGGATCTGTTTGCAAAAATTGAAAAACGGATATGTAATTTAGATATTTTTTTATATATACACATTTAAATTTATTTTATTTTTTTTTAAAAAATTATCAGTATTATTATTATTTTTTAATAATTAATGTCAACAATCGTATGTTAAGATGTTCGAAAAAGAAGTTGAAAAGAATTATCATCTAATACGTGCATGGATCAAATAACTAACAATGAAAGTTGGGCAGTAAGTGACCCATGAAATAGGATAATTTAAAAATATTATGGAAATTGCTTACATAATAGAAGAAATGTGAGGTGAGGTCATGGACATCATTATTGTTATCACTATTATTCTAGATTTATCTTTTAGATCGCGTAATTAAATTTCATTTTTGCTAATTTTGCTTTATTTATTGATTGAAAAGAAGACAGTTCATTTATAATTCATATAATTACCAAGATGCATGTGTAAACAAGATAGCTATCCAAGATTTCATCACTCTTTTGTTTTCTGCCAAATTACATTAGTTGGAGATGAGTAACACACACTTATATATATATGAAAGAAAAGTTGTTCCTGGAGAAAAACAGTAACATCACAACTTGAAAGGCATTTCCGAAATTATTTAATTAATTCTACCAGTCCACCCTATCATTCCACAAAAGTAAATATTTCACAATTAAAAGAAAATTATTCCAAATTTATGTATCCTGTTAGTTAGACTATAGTTAATTGCCATAACCACGGGAATCCAAAACTTGAAGATCAAAGCAGACATTTGAAATTATTATCTTTGTTATTAATTAATCAAAAAAATATTATGAGGAAGATCAAACTGATTATAATTGGTATATAAATTAACATGTATATACATATATTTTCCTATGTATTTTTATTTATTTATTTCATTAGCGTTTATCCAAGGAAAAAAATGTGAGTTGAAATAACAGGTATTAAGTTTTATTGAAATTATATGTGTATGATTCATATCACGTACATATACTTATTATATAACATAGATATATTAAATAAAATCTATATTGGAAGTTATATCTAGATAAAGATTATTTAAATCGTTAATTTTTTATTGTTATTACCAACATACATGAGGGGTCAGATTAACCTTAGGTTAACATGGGTATGATAAGAATCTTGGCCTCAGGGTGGCCTTTGAGCATTCCATCATCAGATTTTCAATTGGATGGTCGGTTGAAGAGTTGGAGTGTGGAGTATATTGAAGCCTGTCCATTAAAGTATGAGGTTTGGTTATCTTAATATATATCTGAGCACTTATATCATATATTTGTAGAGATGGTAATCTGGACCAACTGATGATTGCTGGTTTAGCATGAAATACGTATATTGGTGATTATTTATCTCTTCAATATATATGTGTTCAAGTGTATAAGTGTTATGAGATAGTGTGGAGAGTGGTGGGTCATGTGAAAGTCTGTACTCATATACCCTATATATTACATATATAGACACAGGTATATAATAAGCCTGTGTGTTTCAGTTTTTCAGTTATGTACAAATTATAATAATTCTTCTAATTATGAAATACGATCAAAAGGATGAATTTGCTTTAATAATATTTTTTTAGTAAAAATAATATATATGTAATTTAGAGATAATATTTTTTAGAGTTGTTGTAGTATTAGCTATTAGATCCGTATTAAATGTTCATAAAATTAAGTCTTGTATAAATATATAGTGGTGCTTTTGTTGTATTGAAAAATGTTTTGTATAGTTCCTACTTAGTTATTTGTTAAAAGAAACATGTAGTTTAAGGGAACACATTCATCTTGATTTGAAGAGAATTTTTGTTAAGCTGAAAAGTTAGCTTTATTCACTGAAGAATCGGTTTCGATCTTTTGAATTACATAGGCATAATAAGCTATATTATTATTATTATTATTATTATTATTATTATTATTATTATTATTATTATTATTATTATTATTATTATTATTATTATTATTATTATTATTATTATTATTATTATCATTATTATTATTATTATTATTATTATTCATCATCACCATCATCATCATCATCATTATTATTATTATTATTATTATTATTATTATTATTATTATTATTATTATTTCTATAGTCATGTAAACAATTTGACAACTTCACTAGATAAGGATTTTAAAACTGTTGCTATTTATTTAGACTTGTCTAAGGCATTTGACTCTGTATCTCACAAAATTTTACTTAAGTGTTTATATTCATATGGTTTTCATGGTGGATTTATTTCATGGTTTGCGAGTTACTTAAAGAATAGAAAACAAGCAACAAATATTTCTGCTGTTGTAAGCTCTTTTATAACAGTTAACCATGGTGCACCACAAGGTTCAGTTTTGGGTCCCATTTTATTTATAATTTATATAAATGATTTATTTTCTTTACCATTAGAATTTAAGATTTATGGTTTTGCAGATGATATTGCTTTATCTTATGCTGCAGTTTCATATAATTTTGTTGAAAAAATAATTAATGATGATTTAATCCTAATTAGTAAATGGTTAGCATTTAATAATTTATCAATTAATCTGAGTAAAACAAAAGCTATTAATTTTTTTTATAGATCAAATATTCATTCGCTTAACATTACTATTTGTAATATGTATTTTTGGCATTGTAATAGCACTTGTACTTGTGCTAACATTTTATTTGTTGATAATATTTGCTATCTAGGTGTTTTTATTGACTCCAGACTATCTTGGTCAAACCATATTGACTTTCTTTGTTCTCCTTTACGTAAATTAAATTATATGTTTTTCTATTTATCTAAATTTTTTCCTCGGTCAGCTTTGATTACTTTATATATTTCTTCTTATCAAAGCTTATTATGTTATAATATATCAGTTTGGAGGAACTGTTCTACTTTTCCAATGACTACATTGTCTGTTTTACAGAATTGTACAATGCGTATCATTTTTGGTAGATCACGTGCCACATCTGTTAAAGATATTTATGTCACTTTTAATATACTAGATGTTTTCCATTTGTATAAATATAGAGTGATTCTTGATATTTATTGTAGAAAACTTTATTTGGATACTAAATCTTCTGTTGTAAATACTCGTTTATCTATTAAATATCAGCTAGCTTTACCTAATTTTCTTAAAACATCTAGTAGGAAGCAATTTAGTTATAATGGTCCTAAATTATTTAATATGTTTATAAGAGATTGTTCTGTGAATTTAATGAGCACTAGTTATTTTATTTTTAAAAAGCATTTATGGCATTGGTTATATTATGCTAAGCATTAGTTTTATTTTGTTTATTTTATTTTATTTTTGTTTATACTGTATGTTATGTTGTAATTATTTACTATTGTTATTGAATTGCCAAATGTAATATCTGTATAATTTTAATATTTTATGTTATATTTATACTTTTTTTTTGTATTTTATTAGTGTTTTTAGTAAATACTCGTTTATCTACTAAATTTCAGCTAGCTTTACCTAATTTTTTTAAAACATCCAGTAGGAAGCAATTCAGTTATAATGGTCCTAAATTATTTAATATGTATTTATAAGAGATTGGTCTGTGAATTTAATGAACACTAGTTATTTGATTTTTAAAAAGCATTTATGGCACTGGTTATATTATGTTAAGCATTAGTTTTATTTTATTTTGTTTTATTTTATATATATATATATATATATTGTTTATATTGTATGTTACGTTGTAATTATTTATTACTGTGATTTTAATATTTTATGTTATACATATATATATATTTGTATTTTATTAGTGTTTTTAGTTGTTACATTTAAATTCCTCACACAAGATTTTTCTTGTATGGAATTTTATCTCACTGTATTATACATTTATTGTTTGCTTCATAATGAATAAATAAATTAAATTAAATAAATAAATTATTATTATTATTATTATTATTATTATTATTATTATTATTATTATTATTATTATTATTATTATTATTATTATTATTATTATTATTATTATTATTATTATTATTATGTGTTGTATAGTCATATAATTGATGTGATCTTTACGTATAAGATATAAAATACACCTTGTTCAAACATATGAATAACACTTATTATTCAATGTATAATGTATATAAATTAAGTAAAAATTGCCTGCGCGATAAAATAACTAATATTGTTACAGTTTTGGTTTTATTGTCATTCTTATATATATACATAAAAAAAATATACACTAATTATTTTATTTAAAAGATTGACTTTGTTATCTATATTTGTGGGTCACGTGAAAGTGTTCAATTTTTATCAATTTATTTGTTTTACCTGAGAATATTGAAATACTATTTTGTTTAGTTGTTTAAATTTTAATAAACAGCTACATTACTAAATGGTAAAGGATTAAGCTATTAGAGTAAATTATTTATAATCATTTATTATTCAAAATATAATCCAGATTCAATAAAATGTCTCCTTTGTTTTTGAATTATATTTAACAAGTAATTTTGAGTGTTATTAATATATTTCTAATGGTTAGTTTTGAAGTTAGAGATTTAGAATTTAAAAATAATAAGTGGGAATTTTCCCATGGTAAATCATTAAAATTGTGGTTTATCTAATCGTAGGATATTATAGATCAAAGTTAGCCCATTGCGTAGTTAGAATTTAACTTGCCATTCATCATTCATCATTTATATATACATACAGAGAGATATCTGCAAAAAAAAAAGAGGTATGTGAATAAGGTTAAAAAACAAATAATCACATCACTAAATTTTACTTAATTTTTTTCACACATGTCAATCACTTTTATGATTATAATTTGTGAATTTTTAAATCAATACCAGGAATCGCAAGTGCTCGATTATCTCCTCTGCAGATGACCATGTATAAATGCAGTATATCTTCTGATAACCATTCTAACACTCAAATATTGCTCATTAAATAATTGTCTAAGTTTTTTTCTCATGTGTCATAGCATCAGCCGGGAAGCGAACCCGCTAACCCGGGACAACTTCTTGTAAAGCAGCTGTCGCTGATCTCTCGACCACCAATGCTTGACAATTATCTAAGTTTTAATTGCAAAATAAGACAGGAATGCAAAATTGCTCAAACCCTCTCCATCTGGCAATTAACCAGGCTGGTGATTATTTGTTTTTTCTTCATTATTATGAGTGATATTGTAAAAGCCTTTTCTTTGCTATGGACTATTTAAAGACAATTTGATTTTTACTTATATATCGTATATAAATATCCAAAATAACAATCTCCAAATTCTGCTATCATTTTAAAAAGTTTCCATGAAGTAAAAAATATGCTTATGGACTTCATATACTATAACATGATTACATTTAATTTTATTTTTCCAATGATTAGTCGATGTGATAGTTTTTTTTCCATATGTCATACCATCTGCCGGAGGCAAACCCGCAACAACCATCTGCAACCAACTGCTTGCTTGCAAGGCGGCTGCGCTGACTCCTCCCCCTCCGCTAAAACGCTTGACAATGATTGTTCATATTTAACCCTACTGATATCAACTTATCTATACAAATGCTTGATTTTAATACTTTAAAGTGTTTAGGAATATTAAACAAAAATGTAATTTCTACCAATTCACTTCAAGAGGCCACTGTACTTGTCTTGTTTATTGAGCATTGTGATTATTTTTTTTATAAAAACATTATTGCATTGTTAATTAAATATGGTAGAAGGATCTTAAATGATAGGTTCGGGATATATTCTTAGTGTATAAGTCCAATTGCTTTTTTTTTTCAAAAGTTATTCAGACTCCAATATATCTTTCTGCCTATTATTCACCAAAATATTCCTCCACCTGTTCATCTATACACCTATCCGTCTATTTATTTATCTATGCTGCCAATCTTCAACTTCAGAAAAAGTATAAATTTTTACCAAGAAACATGTTCAAACTAGTTTTTTCAGTTAGGCTCAATCATCACCCAGTATCCTAAATCTCTATCGTTATATATGTAGTTGAATTTATCTATTGTATATTATTATAATTTATTTTAGTCTCAGATATAACCATTATGTATTTTCATAATCCTATTTTTTTTTTATTTAATGCTACAACTTTTTCTTCCAAGCTCGGATTTGTTTTTTTTCCTGTGTCTAGGTTTTTGTTTCTTGTTTACAGAAAAATACGCTATGTTTAAAAAATATGCAAAATCAAAACAAATAAGTAATCGAATGGCTTTCATGCTCTGAGAGTATATGAAAAGTTTGGGTGCCAGATGGGCCAAATTGGACATTTTACTCCAGATTCGATACTCCACTACTGCTCTAAAGCATGCAAGGCAGTGAACGAAGTTGAAACATTGAAAGGAAAGACGGTGTTACCGTTATTAAAATATATATCTGAGGTTAAAAAAAGATGATTATTTCTGTTTTGAAAATAATGATTGACAATTGTTGGTGGAATTATTAAAAAGCTATAATGATCACCGAATATAAAACATTGTGTTGGAGCATAGAGCCCACTTCTGTAAAATTATATCTTTGTTAGATTAGACATATGTAGAACGGGGAAATAATGCAAGACTTGAGCATAGTTTTATGTTATAAAGATTATCATGAAGACGTTTTAAAGAAGTGCAATCTTGGTTATTTTTCTTCAGAAGACATGTCAAAAAGTAGAATATATTGTAAAGTTACAATTACAATAATCATGGAATATATGCGGGATTTGAACTCAGACTTTCACACGACCCACTGCTCTCAGTGCCATCTCATATTGCTGACCCATCTGATCACACACATGTTGAAAAGATAAATAATCACCAATATACATATTTCATGCTAAACCAGCAATCATCAGTTGGTCTAGATTACTATCTTCACACATATATACAATCAGTGCTCAGCTTTATATTAAGATAGCCAATCTTCATACTTTAATGGACAGGCTTCAAATTACTCCAAATTACTCCAACCTAGACCAACTGATGATTGCTGGTTTAGCATGAAATACGAATATTGGTGATTATTTATTTTTTCAACATGTGTGATCAGGTGGGTCAGCAATATGAGATGGCACTGAGAGCAGTGGGTCGTGTGAAAATCCGAGTTCAAATCCTGCATATATTACATATATAAATGCAGGTTTAAGCCTGTACAATGTATTAATAATCATGGAAATAAAATATTTCAGGAATAAAAAATTTTTACAGAAAAAATTAAAAAAACAACTTTGCAAAATATCGAATTAAACAAAATAATAAAAAATCTGTTTAAATGGGGAGTATTTTTATTTCATAGATTGTTTTGTATAACACTTTACAACTCAACTTTGCTGTATTATTGGTTTGTCTTTTTATTTCATTATCATCATCATCATCATCTTTAAGTTGGAATAGCCGTTTGCAAGAGACTGATGATGATATGAAAACATAAATTTCGGATTTGTTCGTGTATACATTATCTTAGTGTTAATACTTCCGTTATAAAGACTATTTTAATTGGATAACACCAGCCATTTTGCTATTAATAAAATTCACATTTAGTCAAAATATCTCATTAACGCTAACATTAAAAGTAAACCAATAAACATAAGCACAATCCAAAAAATATCTTTTTACATTTTTTTAATATGATAATCTCATTTTAATACACCATAACATAAGGAAAAATCTATGAGTAAGTGATAATCATTAATCAATGTTGATTTCACGCGCACATATATATATATCAATATCTGAAGTTTGAATCTATGTGACCTTTGACAATATTTTCAGGTAAATAAAAAAAATTAAATAATCTTATTATTTTTGGAGTAGTTGGCTTTATCCAATCTACTTGTGATTAAATTACTGGTTTACAAAACCTTATCAATTTATCGCAAAATAAATGGATAAACAAAAAAATGAAACTGTCGATCAACTTGTAAAAAGGATGTATGAGTGTTTCTAGGAATATTTGAAGTGTTTTGATCGATAACATTTTGTATTTGCATTTTAGATTAAAGAGATCGCTTTAATATGTTCACATATGTAAGAGCAAATAATATTAATGTTAAAAATGTACAAAGTTAATCGGTTTATGTAACCCCATAAAGTATTAATTATATAAGCTATGTATGTTATTAGGAGATGTTTTTCTAGCTGGACAGCTAAAAATTGAAAACAAACCAATTAGTCTTTAGCAAAAATGCACTTCCCCATGATTTTTGGGTCTGAGGTTTCGCTGTCGTCATATCAACGCCCATGTTTAAATTATACATGACGATCCAAAAAGTTTTTTTTTAAAAAAAAACTTATATATTTATACTTATAACTTATATTTATGTTTTAAATAATGTATAATAATCTTATCTTATAAACTACAGTCACAAAATTTGTCACTTATATCATAAAAATCATATATTAAACGATTATTTAAAATCATTCAATTAAAAGTAAATCAATTAAAAACCTATTTAACATAAAAAAGAGGACACAGACCCATTTTTTTTTATTCCTTTAGCAAATCCAAATATAAGAATTCTACTTTCTGGGCATCTTAATTTCTATCAGTATTTATTTTTTAAATTGGATGGAAAAAAATTTGAAATGTATATCAATGGAAAAAAAAAGAGAATATGTATTACAAATGTCATCTAGTGGAATGAATATATTTTCATGAGTACTTACTGCACGCATCATATAAATACTGCACATATTTAAAATTATATATATTATGTTTGCAGTAGTTCTTTTGAAAACTTGTAATAAAATCTGGGGCTACCTGTTAACTAACTTATAATATTCCCGACCAATCTTTCTCTCTATGCTTTCAGAGGTCTTAGGTTTGAAAAGTTTAAACGTCTAAATACAAACCATAATCGAACTTTTTAAATGATAATAACAATAGAATAGTTTATGACTCAGGAGTTTATAAAAGTTTGAATCCTAAAAGTGATACAGTCATGTTGCAATTCATGGACGACAAGCACCAGAGTTTGCCAATATACCGTATTAAACGTTTTATTTATTTGTCTTAACTAATTGCTTTAAGCAGGTTATAAAAATCAGACTGTCAGCATTTTTTTTCATCAGTGTTCACGTGTTTCAACCTTTGGCTCGTCTGATCAGCACAGATATATCATGAAATACGTGTTTAATAAAGAATATCTTTCACCCTGAATTTACAATTCTTTATTTACGATAGAATGACAGCCTGTTAAGCTAATTACGCAGACGCTGTGAGAATGTTATTAATAAATGAATACCTTCGAACAACCACATGATATAGTATTTGTGTAAGAGTAAAAAGGAATCCAAAGGAATCCTCTTACCCTTACGACTCAAATGTTTATATATGAGCAAATCTAAAGTAGTTGTAACGAAGGCGTGACTACATAATAGTCACTTTAAATTACAATATATAATGTCTGTATGAATGACGCCGATGAAATTTTCTAGAATTTACTGAACGCCACTCTAAACGAAACTAAATCATATACATGGATAAGCATTTATTTTATAATGTCGCGATTATAATTACGATAACAGCTTTCAGGAGGGTTGCTTAGTTAAAATAGATGATTGTTTACAAATATTCTCAAGTTATTAACCAATTTATTAAAATTATCTATTATTAATAATAAATGGAACACTATTTAAACTGAATACTCTCCTTTCCAAACACAAGATAAATTTTTGAACGGTTTTAGAGCTTATCACTAACTACTATTAAGCTGTACTAACTGTTGAGTCTATTCTTTTATAGTATATAAATAACCAGACATTTTAATGATCAGCAAAATAGGTTTTCTGTATAAACAGATTAAGGATGTTAGGGTATAGTATAAACAGAAGAAGTTGCTGGCATGTAAAATCATAACCATGTTCGCTTGTGTTTTATTTGTACTTAAATGCTATTTTGTTTCATCTTAAATGTTTTCACAATTATGCTCTTAAGAAAATACTTAGTCTTACCACCTTTTTACTGACATGTGGAGTTAAATCAACAAGTTTAATTTATCAGGAAATAAATAAAGTGGTGTCATTGTTCATCAGTGTTTCAATTTTATAGTACTATATAAGTGCAGCCATATTTTTTTGTTATCATCATGAATTCTGGGTAATACTTATCAATACAGTAGTTATTCCCATCTGTAAGACTAGCTAAATCAAAAATTGAAATTTCCTCATTTTTACTATCTTTCAACTTTTATAGAATTATATAGTACTTTCAGAAAACATTTAAATCTTTTATAGCATATATGTGTTTGTGTATGTATGATCTGAATACAAGTTTCTGTTTAATACGTGCATTGTGTAGTTTTTTGTTGTTATTATTATTATTATTGTAATATAGGATATCCCTTACCAAAGTCGGGATATTAGATATTACGAATGTCTGTTTTGTTACTAGAAACATTAAAAATAGATGAACTCCTATTGTTATAGCAATAGCAAATAATCACACATGGACTAAAATGAAAACTATATTCACATCTTTAATTTGTGAAAAATCATTGTTTTAACACTATGCACACATATAACCATACACACATATTGGAAGAATTTCAATGATAAATCTGTTTACAATGAGCTGGAAATTACTTTTTTTTTTTTGCAAATTGGCAAATTTTTTAAATAAATAAAAATATTTTAAAATCCAATTAGATTTTGTTTTATTTAAAAAAATGGTAATAGTATGAAAACTGAACCCTACCATCTGATGGTTTCACAAAACGCACACCAATATACCATTTTAGCAGCTTTAACTTACAGCTGACAGTACAAGAGGTATTTTATGAACCATAACAGGCCACCTGAGGGTGATGTATTTTATGATTATGTAACAAAATACTATGCCCATTACATTGCGACAGTATTCGCCAAGTTAGCACTCTTGAACTCTTGCTACAGACTGATTTGATGGTGGCCATATTTGAAAGAGATGAAACTCTGCAAAAATTCATTGTCAGAAATTTTTTAGAAAGTGTAGTGGAATTAGTATTCCATATTAAGAATTGTCATCTTGTCACACACGCTTCTTTATGCTTTTCAACTGCACATAACTTGAAAAGATTCTTCTTTTCAGCAGGGTTTTTTCCAATTTCATGTGCAAATGGCCATTTACGCGTGAATCCATGCAAGAACTGTCAAATGTCATTTGCTGAGTGAATTGCCAGTTGGCCACACAAATGGATGCACAATATTGTGTTTCCTCAGAAAGAGAAACTCCTGCAAGCATACCTATGTAGGTCTGTGTAAGGGAAGTTGGTTCAAAGATTCCAAATTCCCATTACTTACAGCTTTGGGCTTCCCTGGTATTTTATTTGTGTGTTACTTTTGGCTGCTGTTTTTTATGCCCCTGTAAATGGTGGTGTTTTTTTTACTTGCTTTGATTCACAACTTGTCCAAAGTATTGTTTCTTTTTGATTCAATAAATTATTTTATGGGGAAACTTGTTGTTGTTTTTGTTGTTCATATGATTCTAAAGTAGGTAGGTAATATTTGATAAGTTTCATTAACAATTATATTTTATTATACAAAAAAAAAAGAAGTGTTTAAGAGTTTATTCAAAAGGCCCCACCAAAAAAAATAAAAAATAAAATAAAATAATAATAAAGAACTGTGCAGTAACATAATAAAATATTCAAAAAGAAAATCCAAAAAGAAGTCGTAATTAAAAATCAAAACAAACTTTCCCGCCACCCCACCTCCCCTGGCTTAAAAAAAAGTGTTCTTTAAAAACGATCTGTTTATGTATTTTTTTAAAATTAAAGGCCCAAAAAAATTAAGGAAGTACTTTTCGCTATCATATAAAGCTTTCTGTAGCATAAAGATTTGAAACAAAAAAAAAAAAAGCCTCATAATAAATTAACCAAAAAAAAAAAAAAAAGACAATTCAAAATCAAAACAACCCCTTTTTCCCCCACCTTTTAAAAAACCAAGTGTTGGTTTACTCAAGAGTACCGAATTGTTGAAGTCTTTCAGCAAATCAAAACATCAACGAAAAAAAAGAAAGAAGATAAGTTAAAAGCAAACAACCAACCTCCTTCCTCCACCATCTAAAAACAACAAAGTGTTTGTTACCGAATTTTTGGGTAAATAAACTGACGGAGTGTTAATCGATAATTTAAAAGCAAACCAACACCCCTACACCATCTAAAAACAAAGTGTTTGTTTTAAAAAAAAAACAAACCAAAAAAAAAAAATCGTGTGAAAAAAAATTTGGTTTACCGTAAGTAATATTATGCAAAGAAACCTATGGACAGTTAGTCGTTAATTTACAAACAAACCAACACTCCTAGACCATCTAAAAACAAAGTATTTGTTTATTAAAAACAAAAAAAAACCCGGGTGGAATATAAAAAAAACTTTGGTGGTTTACCGTCACCGACGAAAAAAAATTAAAAACCGATTGAAAAAAAAAATATTTTAATATTATGTAAACAAACAGATGGCCGTGAGTCGGCATATTGATGTGAATTAGGTGAAAAAGAGTGCCATCAGATGGTAGGGTTACCCAAAAAAATTAATCTATCTATTGCTTATTAGTAAATAAAATATTCTTAACTAGCTGTTAAAATAAAATACAAACATAAAAGCTTTATCAACTGGCAATTAAGCACAATGTACTCATCTTCAATATAGTTATATGGACGGACAATGAAGAAGCCATTTTCTATAATGAGTTATAATATATAATACATTACACCAATGCTTTAATAAATATAATATGTGATTAAGATTATTGCCATTGTAAAGTAAAGAATTCAAATATACTTTAACCCAGCATAAAACAGTAGCAAGAGTTCGAATCTTGAGTAATATATTTATTAAAGCGCTGGAGTAATTTATAACATATTTTCATTTATTTGAATCCCTGTTGGCAATGTTTAAATTGAAAAAGCACCCAGGCTTGCCAATTATTGTAAGTAAATCAATTTGAAACCTATTTAGATATATTGCACAATTGATATAAATATTCATTCTCTCTAATCAAAGTATGTTAGCCAAGCCTCTATATTAGTAAATGAGGCACAAAAAGTTGCTGTTTTTTTGTAAATTATCATCTAATGCAGGGGTCCCCAACCCTATGCCCGCGGGTACCATGGCGCCCGCAGACCATTTTACGTGTGCCGCTGTTATCTGAACACTATAAAAATTATTTATCTGATACAAATAAATTTAATTTTTAAGAATTCTTATAAATTATTGTATTATATTGTAATCAAATTGTAGGTCATACTATGCTTTTACAGCGTAAAAAAAGTCTATTATTAACAATATCCAACTATAAATTTACATTGAACAAATAAATGGTGCCTGCCATCTGTCCAGTATTATAGAATGTGCTCTTAAGTGCAAAAAGGTTGGGGACTGCTGATCTAATGCTACATTAGAGAGTCTTTAAAATATTTATTTTACAGTGGTATGAGTTTTAATCTCAACAGGATTTTATAAATTTTATATAATACGGTAATAATAAAACTTTCTAATAACAGATTCTAGGAGATATTCTAAAAATTGTGTAATCTCATCAATATAACAATATTTTTATTCAAACATCATTACCATGCTCATTTTGCTGATGAAGCTCGAATATTTAAATTAGTTGTAAATTTTAAAATAGCCAAATTTTCAACTACTTAATTTTAATGCAAAAGGCTATGATTCTCAAAATATGCATTTATTTGAAGTGATATTACTTCTACGCATACCATGTAGAGAGATTTTAAGTCTTTTCATTTTATGACATTTATAGAAAACCTACCATTCTAGGCATAACTTATGTTTTAAACTCTGACCTCATTAGATATTCTAGAATTTCTTAATGTCATTACTATGGCAACATTATTCTTATTTAAATAACATGGACATATTAAAATTATTAATGCATATAAATTTATGCCATCATAGACTTTAACTATTTATTATAATACACTCTTGATTTAATATATTTATAATTTTATTTAATATTTACAAATACATACTAAATAAATATACCATATAATACTAAATTGTCTAAGCACTTTAGTACTGTTACACAATGCTTTATTTACCACCCTTTCTTATAGTTTACAGTTTCGATTGCCCCAGAAATCTTCTTCAGAACTTTATATCTCCTATTCTGAAGAAGATTCCTGGGACAATCGAAACTGTAAACTGTAAGAAAGGAGGGTGAATAAAACATTCGGCAATAGTAGTAAAGTGCATGGATGATTTAATGTTATATGGTATACATTTGGCAAGGCAATAAGAAAGAGTAGTTATACTTCTAAATAAATATACTGGGATTTTAGCTGAAAATTTCTGTAATTAAGTTAGGCAAATAAATAATCGTTACAAAATAACATAGAAACAATCAATCGTAATGTTGCAATTTTTTTTTGTTTTGTTTTTATTAGTGCATCTCTCAGTTTAGCTTTAAAATAATGCAATAATAAGCTAGGATAGAATGTAGGACCACCCTTGTTCACTCTACATGCAATTTGAAAAAAAACTTTTTCAGGGAATTTAAAGATATAAGGAATATAAATCCCCATGTCTGTATTAATAATACTTTCTTCATATCATTACCCACAAGTTAGGATTTAGTTTCTATCCACTATTAACATTTTGTAAAAGGTTGGACTCCAATTACACCATATATATATATGATAAAACAAAAGCATATATATATTACACCATATATATATATGAAAAACAAAAGCAAATTATTCACGTAACTTGCTATCACTTGTTATTTATTGATCATAAATAACAAGTGATAGCAAGTTACGTGAATAATTTGTTTTTGTTTTTCATAAATGTACCTTTAAAGTTTTCTTGCAATGATATATATTGCAGAGACTTTGACTATGTGGTGAAACTGAACTGAGATCAGACCCATATAGATATCTGGCTTGTTCGGCTGAGTTTGAAGACTTTACTGGTCTAAAAAATTCACGCTTGCAAACTGATAGAAACATTTTGCATAAACACTTGGAGTCAGTGTTTAGATCTAGTTTCTAACTCTATCCTTCACTGATGAGAGAAAATTAGCTTGAAATCAGCTGACTCTTTTGTCGTTTATGTAAACAAATTTTACACTTGTTTCGGTAGTTTTGGTAAAATGCCATCTATTGATCCTATATCCTATATATATATATTCAATATTTTTGTTTGTATTAGTGCCTCTTTTAACTCCACCACATTACAAACATTTGAAACTGAAGAATGTCAAACCTCCCTCTTTCACTATGTCTGCATTTTATGAATCTTCACCCTTCAGCTCTATATTTACATTTACAGCCCAATATCTTTTGTCTCACTATCCTCATACAAGATGGGGACAGTTTCTATTCATTTTTACCATCTAGTGGAAGGGTTAACAATCACTACGCAGGCAACATATATTTTCAATTTTTTTTAGTAACCTCTTGACTCAACTCTAACTTTTTAATATTTGAGTGATTTTTTATTATTATTTTAAATTAAATATATCATCGAATTTATAATCGTAATGGCAGTAGGTTATGTTGTTTTCTTCTCAAATGGTTAGTTATATAATAAATAAAAGTATTTGATGACAATAAGTACACTTAAGTATATCTGGAAAACAATCATAAAATACGTTACTTTATAATTATTTTTTTCTATAGTACAGGCCTTTTCATACCTGCACTTATATATGTAATATATAGGGGTTTGAATTCAGAATTTCACATGACCCTCCACCATCCTTGTCAAAAAGATAAATAATCACCAATATCATTATTTCGTGCTAAATCAGCATTCGTCAGTTGGTCCAGATTATCATCTCTACACACACACACACACATATATATATATATATAATCAAAGCTCAGCTTTTTGAAAATTGAATAATTAATTCTAATAAAGTAATCATACTGCGATTGATATTATCTATGTATCGTCTTCACTTTCATGTGTGTATTAATTTGCAATTAATCATTATTTATATGTTGGAATATATTTATATATTGGAATATCTAGATTATGGAAAGCAATGTAACATCTAGTTAAGCATTAAATCCTTATTATTATTTAGCCAAATTGAGATTTTATTTACTTACCTTAGTAGGTAATCTACCAGGGACTTTTACTGCTTCTGTCTCTGACATTGATCTTTGGAGTAAATTTCCCAACTACATTTACAACAAATCACCAAATATTTCAGCTTAAACCATATACTAAGACAAGAGCAACTGTCTATTCCAGTGCCACCTACCATAAACATGAGAAATCATACGAATATAAAATTCCTATTCTTACAGTAAGCTACTGCTGTTTACATTTATCAATGAGGTTTGAGATTCAAAGTTGGAAGCAGCACCCTTAATTTCATTTTACCTGTCAAATCGAAAATCTGAAATACAAATCAATCTAAAATTTTGAATCCAAATCAACTCGCTTGCACAATTTATTAATTCTATATTCTAATATCTTCAGCTTTTCATTAGTAATATACACTGTATTTTCCTGACCATTTAATATCAATAAATCGCCAAATACCCAGCATAAACAGTGAGACCAAAGTATTTCTTTACTTTATTGTCATTCAGTGTACGCTTGAATAATAAGTGATTAGCAGATACATATACAATCCATATCTTTAATGCTTAAATTACATTCTCAGACTGATTTCTAGATTTTGCATTTACCAAAGACTAAATTAAATACTAAGAATAGGGAGTTTATATACACCTGATAATCACCAATTGTTTAAACTTGTATAAGAGGCACTAAAGTGGAAGGCTGTTTTGCCTTATGATGTTATTTAAGCTAAGAGTTTGATGATTGTTTATCATTATTAACATTCTTAGATGGGGAGATATAGTCATACAATTAAAGAAGATGTGAAGCTACTTACATACGTAATTTGTAAATCATATATAGATCTATATAACTGTTCTAACAGATTAATTTTGCTTCAAAACATTTGGATGATTTGAATATCAGATTTTCAGTTTGATACTAAAATGGAGTAAAAGGTGATTGTCATATGCATGTGTGAATTCCTTCTTACTTTGAATCCCAGATTCATAACAAAAACCAGTACCGTTTGGAGGATGACCATTAGGTAAGCATTAAATACTAACGACAATGCTAGGTAGTACTAGTACAGAAAGCTGCTATTGTTGCATCACATCGCATCTTTAATATCATTTTCTTTTTTCTGATTCTGATATCAAACAAGGAAGAAGATAAATATTTTATTTAAACCTAAACAATTCAATAAAATCACTCAGAGGTTGCTGCTTAATAAATTAATGATTCTTTAAGTCAAAATATTATCATGAATCACAGTGGTTAATAATAATATCTTGGGTCACCTTCCATGCATGATGAATAAAAAAAATGCATTTGTATATGCAATCAATTTATTGTTAAAAAAACTCAGAAACCTCTTATGTTTTTATATATAGCTCTGCATTCATGCAATATTTTAATGGAGATGTTTAAAAATGAATTAATAATGGGATATTTACAAAATTCTCCTGTTATATAAAAATTGTGTGATCCAAAAACAACATGCAGGATTATATTTTTGTTCTGCTTTCAACAAAATGTATAGAAACTGAACTGGGTTCAGATCTATATGATTATAAAAACAAAACCGCTTGGATTGAAAACATTATTGTGTTTTCATCTTGGCATCATATCTTTATAATTAATTAAACAGATAAAAAGTGGTTGCTGGAGCATTGTGTTAGATTGTAACATCTAGCTGCAATGTTCACAGATCCAAAACTCCCCACTAATAAAAGCCACAAGCTAGACACTAGTTTGGAGATATTAGATGAACAGGCATTAGATAGAGATTTCATGCACAAATCTTCTTAATCTATTGATTACTAAGGCTTGCACTGGGTGGCATTACTGTATGGAGAGTTTTTGTTATAGAGTTGACAAAGATTATGTTGTGGAAATGGGATGGAGCAGATTATGAGAAAGCTTAGGTGGGTAATGGAAGGGGAAGGTAAAGTGGCTAACAGGTTTCTTTGGGCATAATTGCTGAGAGATTCCTGACTCCATTTAAGGAGAAGTCACAGTACATCACATCACATAAATTTAAATAGCATATATAAGCAGAGGAAATAATGATCATGTGATGCTTTAGTGGATTTAATCAGGTTATAAATCAGAAGACTAAAAAATAATCAAATGACCATAATGATTTAGAGGTGTAATCTGCTTAATTTTTATGATAATGTTATGCATATAGCTGAACTATTTTTTTAAAGAAAATTACCAATGTTTTTTAATATCACATATAATAATGTATCATAACATTTACAACTTTCTTAAACACTTTATCAGTACACTATTTATATCAAAACTAACAGTTTCGACTGTCCTGCAGTCATCATCAGAACTACAATATTCAAATATATAATTATACAATTAATACACATATATACATATTCATATACATAATTAAATACAGAAAATAAACAAAAATAAAATATACATTTTAAACTGACCATTATAAATAATCATTTCCCATTTTATTACTTTACTTTTAAATAATTCTATCAATATTTATTTTATATCATTTTATTTTATTTTTCAAAAAAATCATTATTTATTATAAATATAAACTTTAACATTTATTCTACTATTTAATACATATTATTAATTTTTGTAATGTAAAAAAAGTTATTTGTAATGTGGGAAAAGTTAATTGATAATTATAAAATATGTAATAAAAATAAGAAAAAGTTAGAAGTTGATTTATAATATAAGTAAAATGACAATAATATGTATTAAGATAGTAGAATAAATGTTAAAGTTTATAATTAATAATATTTTTTTTCAAAAAAAAAAAAAATGATATAAAATAAAGATTGATAGAATTATTTAAGAGTAAAGTAATAAAATGGGAAAATTTATAATAGTCAGGTTAAAATGTATATTTATTTTGTGCATTTAATTATGTATATGAATATATGTATAAGTGTATTATATAATTATATATTTGAATATTGTAGTTCTGATGATGACTGCAGGACAGTCGAAATGGTTAGTTTTGATATAAATAAAGACTATTCATAAAATGTTTAAGAGAGTTGTAAATGGTATATGTTAAAGTAGAAATAAATACATAAGAAAAGGAAGAAGAATAAAAGTATATAGTTTATCCCAATGGAAAAGAGACTGGGTTCTTTCCCTAACTATCTTCAGCACCAAATCTAAATCAACAGTTGCATTATATAACCACAATATTTAGCTAGTCACAACAAATGTTTGAAGATAATACTATGTCTGAATCATGAATTATGACATGAAAAGTGACAGTGTATTTTATGCCTTCATGGATTGTTTTCATTGCTCTCCATATCATTACAAAATCTTGCAAACCACTTGAACATATTTTTGTAACTCATAGCCTTACTTCCATACACAGTTTGAATCATTTCAAATGTTTCAGTAGCAACTTTTTCTAATTTATAATAAAATATAAAGTTAGAACAATGTTCCATTATGAGTTAATGTATAAAACTTACTGTTATATTTCAAGTCATAATGTATTAATTTCTGTCAAAAATTGCACAATTTTATAATTTATTATATTAAAAAGCTATAACTTGTAGTGAAACAATCAGGGGTAACTAAACATTCTTTACTAAACTCATTAGGAAAATTGCTATTATGCATCCAACTTCTGAATTGGAGACTATGAAATGACACAGCTAACAACATCAGTTTCAAGTGACATAACTAACTTAAAATTAGAATAATCTGAATATATCTTTTTCTTCAAGATAATTAAACATTTCTTTGTAAATATAAGAATACTTTTAGGTAGCTGATTTATACCAACTCAAATAAAGTTTTAATGTTTAGACAATAATGGAATTTATCTATTTTTAAGTAAAAGATAAAACAATGTATTGAAATAACCACGAGGATAATGATCCAATTTAATCATTTAAATATTGATTTGGGTTTTATGAAGATAATATTACATACCATATTCAAAATTTATAAAATTATGTTTTTATGATTTTGGAGAGGAAACCAATGCACAAAATTTGTTCTCAAACTGATAATGACTCTATTATGATATAAAAAAATCATCTATATATAGATATTAATTTAATATTTTTATTTTTGTGTAAAAATTTACTTTGTCATCAAAGTAAGGAGTTAAGTTGTAAATAATTTGTGGAATGTTTGAAAAATATTTAAGTGCTTTAGTTAAAAGTTAATTTAGTTCTCAACAGGTAACAACAATAAAACAGCAATACATTTCCCGTAGCATTTGTTGAAAAATTTAATGTATAAAAAACATTAAAGTTTTAGATATAGATTTATGCATGCTAAATAAATTGTCGATAGCTATAGAACATCCAGTGATTAATTGCTAACCTGTTATCTAGTTAAGACTAACTGCATTTGGCGTGAAGATTTTAAAATAAATACATAAATATTGAGGTCAGAATTTGATAATAGTATGATATATCCTTAACTATAACATAAATAAAAATCACACTATCAATTTTATTTTTACACACTAATTATGTTTCATTGATTAGTTCAAATCAAACTAAATAAGGTTTTTGCTTTCTAACAACAAAAGCTATATATGTAATTATTGACCTTAGTTGAATGGATAAGTGTATTATCTATCGGTTAATTATTTGAGATCTGTATAAACTCAAAAGTCATCCAGCCCATATTTAAACTCTATCTGTGAATAGGTATGAGAATAACATGAAGTTGAATTGGCATTATAAACACGGCAATTTAATAATGCTTAACATTTTATATCCTTATTTTTTCAGAATCTCTCTCTATATAAAATTCATGTAAATAAATGTTTGTCCATATGAATGTATATTTGTCTGTAAGATTGTCACATGTCAAATTCACATCCACATAAAAAAACCCATTACATCTGTCTGTAACACTGTCAAATTCACAATTAAAAAAATAAAATAAAAAAACCTTTAAATTTGTTTTTATAAATAAATAAACGAAACTTAATTAAACTGTAATTTATATGAGAATTTTATGCAAATGACATAATTCCACCATTTATATTTAATAATCTGTAATTTTTATTATGGTGCATTAGTTTATGTAAAAGAAATTATTTCACTAATAATAAAGTGTATTTTTTATAGTTGTCATAATACTGACAAATTAACATATCAAATATAATAGGTTATGTAAAAATTTAAATTTAGTTTTATTAATATCTTACTAGGTATATTTCTGAAGTGTATCAAACAGGCTAGATTGTTTCAACCCCCCCTACAATTTTTCAATTGTGAATTTCTCACCTTTGTTTATATAATATTAATATCGTTTCTTTAATTTACAATAAATTAAAAAAATTGTTAAGGCAACCAATTAAAAAGTACTATTATGACACCTTTCAGACATGGTATATTTCTCACATTTATTTGTATAATATTAAAGTCTTTTGTTTAATTAGCAACCAATTAAAAAAGTGACTCGGCTTTTCCATCGGCTGGATACAGTCTTGTTAAATAATAATTCAAGATTAAAATTATTTTTTCTCATTTTGGGTGTAGAGAGACATTCAACAGCGAGCTTAAGAATGACATTTAATATATATATTTTAGATTTATTAGATATTATTGAGTTTTAGAGACTACATGTGTAAGTGAGTACCTTATTATTAGAGTTTATGTGAATAGTTTATAATTTTTTCCAGAAAAATTTCAAACAATACTGAACTGCTAATGCGATAGATATTCACTATATCAATATTAGTCAAAAGATATGAAAACAGATAAAGAAAAGAGGCAAAAAAAGAACCAAAATAAATCACAGACTCATAAACAAAATTAAGAAGTACAATCTCTTACTGAGACATTTAATTATGAGGTAAAAAAATGAAGAAGCCATTTTTTGCTATAGATAATTCACCTATTAATTAGAATTAGTTGTGACAGCTTATATTGTGCAAAGAGCACAGCATAAATAGTTAAATTTATGATATTGAATTGTGGGTAATAAGTAATAATAATATTTTTGATGATGTAATGACCTGAATGGTATTAAAGACAATTGTGATAATGTAAACAATAATCAAGATAATAATAAATACTATAATTTTGAAGATGATACTAATGGCAATGATAATAATAAAAACTACAATGAGAATAACGATGCAACTGATAACACTAATGATGAGATGATGATAATAATAATAAAGGTAATAACTATTATAATGATAAAAAGAATGATAATATTATTTTATTACAATTGTATATTTAATTCCCATTGTAAAGATAAAGGGATTCGGATTTGTTATTGATGAGAGAAAACCCTAATTTCAAGGATAATACTTCTGAGTTGTTTATTTAGTAAAATAAAATGAATTCGATTTCAAATTGTTTCCCAAGTATGTGTGGGTGGAGAAAGGGTATCAAAATATACTATAGTTTTACATTATGTAAAAAACACAATGCGTATTCAATTTACTAATTCAGTTATCTACAATGTAAAATATATAATAATCACATTCTTTGATTACTCATTTAATGTTTTAAAAGTAAGTTTGTTGTTTTTCATTTCATTTTATAGTGGAATGTTTTGACTGTTTCACCAGACATCATCAATTTCTGCTACACGTTTATTATTAATTGGGTTTGTGAGACTAACTTATATTGAACTGTTAAACTCTTTAATAACAAATCATTTCAGCAGAACATTAAAATAATCTGATACAGATAGAAAATAAAAACAAGTTTTTATAAAAAGTAAAAATAATGATTAACTAAATAATTGTAAAACTGACAATTTAAAAGTTGGCCCAATATTTGTGTAAACATCCATATTTTTTTATGTGTAAATGAGCTTCTTATTAACGTAAGCACTATTCTAACCCTTTTTGAAAGGGTCCCACTAATAATCTTCCATGTCCAAAACTGAGAAGCCTGTTTAATTTAGAGATGGATTAATAGCTGTTTTTAAATTTGTTGAACACTGCAGAAGATAATTTGCACAATAAAATTCTCTAATAATGAAAGAAGGGTCCAAATGTAACTCTTATTATCAAAACACTGTTAAATTAATCATAAAAAATATTTAATGATCAGACTATATTAGTAAATCTAATAATATAGACAAATCTATTTTTCATTTGAAAAAAAAAAATCATAAATTATACTGAATAAAATGCCATTAACTTTAAACTCTATTTTATAATTCTCCATTATTCCTCCCTTCTTCTTCTGAAATATTGCAAGGATTTTTATTTTTGAATAATCCATTATATGATAGTAGATTTAAATCTAGTTTGTCATTTATCATTATTCCTCAAACAATTTGTTTTTAGATTTTATTGGCCAAAATATCTCAGTATCATGCCTAATAAATAAGGATTTTAGTACATCTTTAAATTTTAAAACAGGCTTTAATAATCAAACCATTTACTTCATTAATATTTGATAATTCTAAACTTGCATTTTATACACAATTAATGAAATTGATGAAGAGATTCCTGCTTTACAATCTCTAAAATGTGGACTGTGCAAATATTATTACATAAATTTGCATATATTACTGTGATATATACTAACTATTAGTGAAAAAAGCTAAGAATATGGGAACATAGAATTCCTGAAAGTGCTTAGCTTATTTATTGTTATACAGTTTCATTACTTGTGTATAAAATGCAAGTTTAGAAAACATGTTTTCTGATTTTTGGACATCTCTGCAATATCATTGAAGAGTTTCCGTAGATGGGATTCAATAAAATAATCTGGTTAACAACATACAGTCAAATGTAAAGTACATTACTATGTTTAACCATAAATATTTTAATATATATATATATGACATATTTTGCAGTTCATCCATGTTAAAAAATTTAAATATTAATATACCAATGTTTTGACTATCCACTGGGTGATAAAAGGTAGAAAGACAGTTGTAGAGGTGCTACAATCACTGATTTGAAAAAAAAAAAAAACGTTAAAATTTCACCAATAGCAAAAATGTTAAATTAAGAATGTTTTTTAAAAAAATCTTTCCAAATAGAAGGAAATTTGCATGTATCATCTTGCTTATTGATACAATCTGGCCTTTTATGTATCTCAATGGCTTCTCTAATTTTGCACTGGTAGAGATTATCACATCTGGATATGATCCTGGTAATAGAAAAATCAATTTTATGACCTGAATCTATAGTATGGAGGGAAAGTGCTGATGATGATGAGTGTTGTTTAACTGCATTAGCATGATCATCTCTCCTAAGACAGATGAACCCACAAAATATGTCTTTTATATATACAACCCATGAAAATCTTCGTATCAATATATATATAATCTTATACATGGTGCAGCTAAATCCAAATGTGCTATAATAACAGCAAGTCACAATTATCATTGTTATATATTTAATAGATGCTTTTATTTGTTTATGAGCTTTTTAATATTATCTGAATATAAATATCTATATATTTTACAGTGGTTTTATCATAATAGCTTCAATGCTTTTAGTTCATACTTTGGAAAATATATATAAATAAAAACAATAGTTTAGCATTATATAAAAATAAACAATACTTAAAATATGATATTGTGATAATATTAAGTGAATGTTATTTGATGCAAATACATAAACCTTTAATATTAAGAAAAGGTAGCAAAAATGAAATAAGAATTTGTTTTACAGATGTAATTTATATCTGGGAAAATGAAAATACACACAGAAAAGGCAACTTTTAATAATATTTAGTTTTATTAGTATCTAGCATGCTTTCAATACATTTTACTATATCATATTCATAGCATCCCACTATATGCCATAAATATGATATAGCAAAAATATATTGAAAGCATTCTAGGCAGTAATAAAGCTAAATATTACTAAAAAAACTATCATTAAAACAGGCAAAAACTCTCTATATGTATTGCCACTCAGTGCAAGCCAGAGTAATCAATACATATAGAGAGTTTTTCCTGTTTTAATAACAATTGTGAGCAAGCATATTACATTGGCTTAAAAATAAGAAAATTACTAACAATTGAATTACAAATTGTGTCGAGATTGTAAATTATTGAACATTTCTTTGAAGACTGGGATGCTGAAAAAGAATTAAAGTAAAGTATATGAAAGTAGAAAAAACAATGATGTAAAAATGGTTTAATGTTTAAGTCCTTATAAAAGAATTAAACATACAGAGGCATTGGAATTAATAAAATAACTTTTATTAAAATGTTATAGAAAGCAAAAATCGTCAGTGTGGGAAGAATAATTTGAGGATTGTATTTGGAAGATGGTATTAGAAAGAAAGGGAGAAATAGATGAGTTAATTGTAGGTTACAATCGTTTTAGAAAATATAACTGTTTATTTATGTAATATATAGGGTATATGAGCACAGACTTTCACACGACCCACCACTCTCCACATTATCTCATAACACTGATACACTTGAACACATATATGTTGAAAAGATAAATAATCACCAATATAATTATTTCATGCTAAAACAGCAATCATCAGTTGGTTCCAGATTACCATCTCTACACATATATGCTATAAGTGCTCAGATATATATTAAGATAGCCAATCCTCATACTTTAATGGACAGGCTTCAATCTATTCCACACTCCAACTCTTCAACCGTCCATCCAATTGAAAATTTGATGATGGAATGCTCAAAAGCCACCCTGAGGCGGAGATTCTTGTCACCCCCATGTTGACCTAAAGTCAATCTAACCCCTCATACACACGACATAACCCATTTAATACAAGGGATGGGTAGACATCTCTATTATATAATAACTGAGGGGTCAGATTGACAAAAATCTCTGCCTCAGGGTAGCCTTTGAGCATTCCATCATCAGATTTTCAATTGGATGGACAGCTGAAGAGTTGGAGTGTGGAGTAGATTGAAGCCTGTCCATTAAAGTATGAGGATTGGCTATCTTAATATATATCTGAGCACTTATAGCATATATGTGTAGAGATGGTAATCTGGACCAACTGATGATTACTAGTTTAGCAAGAAATATGCATATTGGTGATTATTTATCTTTTCAACATATATGTGTTCAAGTGTATCAGAGTTATGAGATAGTGTGGATAGTGGTGGGTTGTGTGAAAGTCTGTACTCATATACCCTATATATTACATATATAAACACAGGTATATAATAAGCCTGTGTTTTTCAGTTATAACTGTTTATTATAACTAATGGAGTCTTTGACATAGAGAAACCATGAACTTTAAGATATATAAATAATAATCAAAAATGGTAATAAATCTTTATTAAAAGGGCAAAAATAATGCTACACTCTTAGAAGCAGAATTTTACACTTATTTTTTCATTTTACAGTAAATTATGATGCATGGTATAACTCCAACAATAAGGAAAAGCAGAAGAAGTGACCCCATCATTGTAATAACAATCCAGGTATAATCAGGATCTAAAACTTCAGGTCCTAAACATAAATAAATAAATCGTTATTGACAAAAAATATATAAAATATACCATCATTACCATTTATATAAATTAATAGCTTAGCAATATATATATATATATATGTGTGTGTGTGTGTGTGTGTGTGTATTGTAGTAGTATATCTATACTCATACATACATATAATCAATATGTATACATTATATTTGTATTCTTATTATATTTATGAAAATAAATATATAATTCAGTAAGTTAGTATTTTTCATTCTTTGAAATGAAAAAAACGTTGAGAAAAGACGGTTGACAAGGTAATGAATGACCTCTGGGTTCACATACAGTTTATCGAATTAAAGGAAATGAAGTTAACTTAGTGTTTTAATATTAAATTGTAATGTAACAATGTAGAATGTGATATGCTTCAGCAAGCTGATGGAGCAAGATATAAAAATATTTTTTTTTATTAGAAGATTAAGGATTCTATTTTTGTCAGCTATATCCTCATAAAAACTTATACTGTGTTCGATTTAAAAGAACAGTGTATAGTATAGAATCTATAATTTGAATGACTTAATACTTATTAGAAAAAATTTCTAATATTTTTTTTAAAGAAAGTAATTTCTAAATTACTTGGTTAGAATATATTTTCATGTTCGATAAAAAATCATTCTAATCAGAGTTCTAATTGTAAACTTTGTTTTAAAAAGAACATGTTTATTAAAACTTCAACTAAATTTAATGTTCTTTACATTATAAAGAAAATGCAGAGTGAGTAGAATGCTTATTTATTGTAGGATATATAAAATGCACTTGCCTAATCAAATATATATGTGTGAATAACATCTTTTGCTGAATGGCTTTAGAATTATATAGAAGCTATATCTTCGAAATACAATTACAATTGTTAATCAAGGAACTGTATATTAATGAAGATGAAATCTACATTCACAGAGGAAACTAAATGTCAACTTGGGATCCCCTATTATTTTCTTCAATGTATAACAATGAAGGAATTAAAAATTGCATCATTGAAGGATTTTCATTTGAAAATTCCAGAACCATCTAAGACTATTCTTTTATAAATACCATTTAAGTTTTTAAAAATTATAATTGGCAAAGATTAATTTCATTTCCTTTATTATTGTATTCATTTCATTAAAGAAATGAAAAATAAGAGAGAATTAATAATTTAAAATATTTTTGTTTTTATTTATGATTAATAAATATTTAGATATAGGTTAAGAAATATTAATATGGGGAAGGGATAAAGTGAACTTGGAGGTAAGAGATTAAATTATTTTTAAATTCACATACTATTATTTTCTATGACATGACACTACATTGTTTATACGAATCCAAATAATCTAATAACCATAATGTATGATAAATGAATGAATAACTAACCTTGATATGAAATATATATTTTTATATTAATACACATAAATTACATACAATCATTTTAACGAATGAAATTATTATATATAAAAGATTGGATTATTATTCGTATAATCTAATTATTGTAAAATCATGTGGTGTTATAAGTTAGAAAATATATCTACCATAAATAAATAAAATATTTATACTTCTAATAGAAGGAAGTAGATATATAAATAATTTTTTATATATTATAAAGTTTAAGTTATTTATTTGTTAAATAAATAATTATTATATTTTTTATATTAAACTAAATGAAGTCTTCAATTGGTTTTATTTATTTATTTGATTTTATAAGATAAGAATAAACATTTAATATAATAATCTTTATTGATTATTATATTAACTTCAAGAAACCCATTTTAAAGAGTTAGTGAGATTTACTATTATCATTACTCTAGTATATTGATAGGAACTCCTGAAGAGAGTAAATTGTTAAACTTCCCTGAGTTTGAAATCTGAGCATAACGGTTAAATCAATTAAGGTGAAAATTGATTTGATGTGGTTTAGATATAATAATTTATTAATAATAAATTATTTATTGGGAACATATATAGTTTATATCAAAATTAAATCACATCATTCGTGGCATCCTATATGAAGACCTTAAGTCTGACTATAGTGAGATGTGACTGCCTTAACTTATCTTGTTGAGAGAGTGCATACCGTTACAATATATATATATATATATATATATATATATATAGGAAATTAACCTTCAAACCTGCACTGATCATTTTATTACATAAATATACATGCATTCACATGGGTAAGAGTTTTAAAAACACAAGAGAATCACTTGTGCTTAAATCTTATTCTTGTATACACCACCTGTTACTGACTGTGCTTAATTTATGGCTTGATTCTATTTTGTACCTTTTATTTTAATTGACCACTGAATTGTACAAATTTTTGTTGATATATCATAGGAGAGAGAAGTGATATATCAACAAAAATTTGCACAATTCAGTTGTCAGTTGAAATATCAGGCACAGAATACAATCAAGCCCTGAATAAGCATAGTTGTAAGGGGGGGGGATTATATAAGAATAAACTCTAAGCACTAGTGATTCACTTCTGCTTTTACAACTTTTATTGACAGGTGAGTGTGTGTAGATTTTTACACTAAAATGAACAGTGCAGTATTTAGTATTAAATAATGAAGAAATAAATATGACCCTTCCACAAAATGTTGGTTTTTTTTTGGTAATACATGGTCTAATTATCCACACCATTCAATGAGCTGTTGCTAATGAAAAACAAATAGATATAACTTTACCGGGCTGTTTTTATTTTGTTCATTTATGTTTTTAATTTTTGGATTTGTTTGATTTTTTTTAATGGTTTTATGTATATTTCTTAAAAATAAATAATTTTTTTTTTTTGGCTTTTAAAAACATTCTGTCTTTTTTTAAAAAAGAAACATTTCTTTTTTCCGTTTTTTTTTTTTAAGAAACTTTTTTTCCCCCAGTATTTTTTCTTGTTTTTGAAGAAACTTTTTTTTTTATCATTTACCACGTTTGTTATTCATAAACAAATACATAGAAATTGCTTTTTTACTTTTAAACAAGGCTTTCGACACAGAGCTCTTTAAAAGCTGTTGAGATATTCCTTACAGCATTTTGACACATTTCCAACTCAGCTTCAATACGCTTCATTGTAATCTCATCCCAGCTCCAATCATAAATATTCAGCAGCCTTCAAACACAATGGAACATCTTCGGTGACATTAACGTAATTGACATTCCATTTCAGATGTTTGACAACACCTTAATTTCATTAAACCATCACAAAGACAGTTTTTCCGGGTGTGTAAAATATTTTTTTTGGTTGAAGGAAGGCCACCATGTCAATGCTGAATGGTCGTCTGCCACTTAACTGTTTTGATCTTGAAAAAGTATCAAAAAGTGTGTGACTTGATCGTGAACTTTGCCGAATCATGATTTACACTCCTCATTTAATGAATTGTGATCCATGAGAATGAAAGTAGGGGCATTTAAGAATTCGTTACAGTTTTTACTAACTCGCATAAATTACAATCCATTTAACCAAAAAAAAAAAAAATCCATTCTAATATACTTTTCATCATTACAACTACAGAAACCTTCATATCATATGCTGTACAATAGTCAAGAGTAATGTTCACATGCTAGCGATGTTGGGTGAAGGGTGCATTTCAACAACATCTTAGTGTTTGAACAGTTTAAGGCTGTAAGATCTATGAATTGTCTTGTAAACAGCATATTTCTGATGTGATGTGATATACTGTCACTTCTCCTTGCCCAGAGAAACCTGTGAGCCACTTTATTTTCCATTCCCCAGTCTATGTTTTCTCATATTCTGCTCCATACTATTTCCACAACATAATCTTTGTCAACTCTATGGCCTTTATATCTAAATCCCCCTTATCTTTTCCCCAAACCCAGCATAAAAACCAATAATTCACTTTCTGTATAATCACTTTTTTCATATTTATTCTTCCATAACTTCATTATATGTGCCCTTTCTGTTTTCAAGCATTTACATTCAATTAACAAATGCCTAATATTTTCTATTTCTTCCTTACATAATTTACAGACTAAATCACTCATATTTTCCCACTTACATGTATATTCTCTTGTTGCTAAAGATCCAATTCAAGCTGTAAACAATAAACTACTTTTCTTACTATTATCATATATTAACTTGCATCTAATATTCTGTTTATTTCTATATATATTTAAACTCTTTTTACTCTCCATACTAGTTCACCATCTCTCTAACTCCCTATTCTTTATTAATAAATCTATTCTTTTATTCCATTCCTTACCATTATAACACTCAACAATCCTCCTAACACAATCATCCTATTTTTTGTACAAATATACTGATATAAATTCTTTATCCAAATCTTTTGCATACCACATTACCATTCTCACCCATCTTGTTACCTACCCTTTACTCATAACCCAATTAAATACTATTTTGGCTATTCTTTTATTATCCATAAACTGTAATCTACCAAACATTTTCATTTTACTTTTTGCATCTCTCATATGAATTGACCATCCCATTTCTCCTTGAATTGCCTCTCTTGCTGTCCATACATCTGCATCCAATGCTAGTCTTCCTACTTCCCTTTGAACTTTTTCTAAGTAATTTACTACTCCTTTACTAACATGTAATACATTATTACCATATGTTAACCCTGCTACTGCAACTCCCTTCCATATAATTCTAGCTACATCATATTTATTATATGAAAACACTTAATTTCTTTATCAATCCCTTTCTTTTCTTTGCTTCATTTATCAATTTTTTCTCCCATTCATCCAAATAATTTTTCTGATTACTTAAAATAATTCCCAAATAACTATATCTATTCACCACACTTAACTTTATATCTCCCAATAAAAAATCTTTGTCTTCTTTTCCCCCAGTATTCACCATCATTATATTTGATTTTTTTTCCACTAAATTTAATCCCTATCTCTTTACCCACCTTTGCACATGGCCTCACTATAACTTCCATATCTTCTCTTCTTTCTGCACATAAAAATATACCATCCACAAAAAAAAGACCTGACAAAATATATACAATGTTGTAAAACACGTTTTCATATCCTTAGACACTATCTACTTCAAATAAATATATGATTGCTTATTATTAATAACATATTATGTTAAAGGCAATCATATCAATCCAAACATAAATATAAAATTTTAAATCAGTTTAAGATTAATTTATCTGCTTATTATTAAATGCAACTGCTTGATATCATTCATTTAATTTTATGCTCTTTTCTTTTTCACTTATATTAACTTTAGATAAATTCAAAACTACTATTTTACAATATATTTTAAAAAAATGTGAATAAAGAAGTATATTATATTAAAGAAATATTCATTAACAATATTTTAAACTGATTGTTTTATTTGTATTCTGGTTTTGCAATATTATATAAATTTATCTGTTGTCTAGTTAATGTAATGATAAAGCGATTATATCATGGGATAAATCATTCTGGATTAATTAATGATCAGCTGAAAAAATAGAAAAGATTAATTCCAAACGTATTAATTGAATGAAATTCTGTGTTTAACCGGTTGGTTGGTTTTTTGAGAGTGACTTGATTTTACACGGCGGTTAACTGGACAATTATTATTATTATTATTATTATTATTATTATTATTATTATTATTATTATTATTATTATTATTATTATTATTATTATTATTATTATTATTATTATTATTATTATTATTATTATTATTATTATTATTATTATTATTATTATTATTATTATTATTATTATTATTATTATTATTATTATTATTATTATTATTATTATTATTATTATTATTATTATTATTATTATTATTATTATTATTATTATTATTATTATTATTATTATTATTATTATTATTATTATTATTATTATTATTATTATTATTATTATTATTATTATTATTATTATTATTATTATTATTATTATTATGATGATGATTATTATTATTATTATTATTATTATTATTATTATTATTATTATTATTATTATTATTATTATTATTATTATTATTATTATCAATAGATGAAAATGAAATGATTGTCTAATTTGTATGATGTGATTTAATGCTTTATCTTATAATTGTTTAAGAAAATTTGAATGGTTTGTTCATAAATCTCAAATTAAAAATAAATAAAGACTAATTCATAATTGAAGAAGCTTTTAATGAATAACATTTTTTTTTATATGTCATAGCATCGACCGGGAGGCGATCCCACAACCGTCTGCAACCAACTACTTGCTTGCAAATCATTATATCACTCTCATGACAAGTAGGAACTGATTTCTATCCATTTTTAACACCATGTGGGAATATAATCATAAATATATAACTAAAAATATATGAAAAAGATCTATAATCCCCAAGATGCATTTCATGCTGAATCAGCATTCATCAGTTGGCCCAGACCACAATGTCGCACTCTTACACCCATTTTTTATTTATTGTTTTTAAAAATAACTTATAAGATTAATTTTTGTAATGTAATGTAATATATATATATATTAAAAATAATTCAATAAAAATTATTTAATAAGACAACTTTTTTAAAAAATATTATGTTTAATAAACCTTATCAACCCGGATTTCGCTTCTATATTGGAGCCTTATCAAGATGTAAATACACAAAGTTATATTATAATTCCTTCTATTTTACAACAACTCCATCTATAGGCTTCATTTTACATTATACTTATAAATTATAATCATGTATTTACATTATATAATCATATATTTATATTTTAATATTATTTATAAATTTCCTAATTTTCTCTTTTTTACATATTATAACTATATTTAATAATTTAAACTTATCATAATTAGAATGATAATTATTAATATAAATATATACATATAATTTACCTATAATTATACTTAACTTAAATTTTCCAGCTATCTAATAACACCCATTTTCCAGCCAATTTTACAGGACCTTTAACTATATTCATACATTTTTCAAAATTCTCTTGTATATACACAGATTCATAACATATCCTCTCACTATACTTTTTTACATATTTAATCACTTGAATGTTTTTTTCACAATTTATTCTATGTCCAGTATTTAAAAAATGTAGATAAATCCCTGATCTCATATCCTTCCTTTTAATTGCTCTATTATGTTCTTTACCTCTTTCTAATGTAGTTTTCTCTGTCTGGCCAATATATATCTTGTTACAAAATTCACAAATAATCTTATATACTAACCCAGCTTTATCATTTTCATTATCATTTTCTATATTACATATCCATTTCCCTAATGATCTATTGTTTTTCCATCCTATTTTAATATTATTAGGTAATTTTTCTGTTACCAATGCTTTATATACCCTATCAAAATATGGAATTGAAATCCATTTATTATCTATAGTTAATTTGTGATTATTATAACATCTACTATCTTCATTTTTATTTTTAAAAAATTTACTTATATTTTTCTTTTTATATCCCATACTAATATAATCATTTTCAACCTCCAACTTTTGTATTAATGCTACATCTTTATCTAAAGTTAATCTATTATTTTTCTCTTTAAACCCTTTCATTGCTGCCATTTTTTGAGACCATGGGATATAAAAAGAAAAATATAAGTAAATTTTTTAAAAATAAAAATGAAGATAGTAGATGTTATAATAATCACAAATTAACTATAGATAATAAATGGATTTCAATTCCATATTTTGATAGGGTATATAAAGCATTGGTAAGAGAAAAATTACCTAATAATATTAAAATAGGATGGAAAAACAATAGATCATTAGGGAAATGGATATGTAATATAGAAAATGATAATGAAAATGATAAAGCTGGGTTAGTATATAAGATTATTTGTGAATTTTGTAACAAGATATATATTGGCCAGACAAAGAAAACTACATTAGAAAGAGGTAAAGAACATAATAGAGCAATTAAAAGGAAGGATATGAGATCAGGGATTTATCTACATTTTTTAAATACTGGACATAGAATAAATTGTGAAAAAAACATTCAAGTGATTAAATATGTAAAAAAGTATAGTGAGAGGATATGTTATGAATCTGTGTATATACAAGAGAATTTTGAAAAATGTATGAATATAGTTAAAGGTCCTGTAAAATTGGCTGGAAAATGGGTGTTATTAGATAGCTGGAAAATTTAAGTTAAGTATAATTATAGGTAAATTATATGTATATATTTATATTAATAATTATCATTCTAATTATGATAAGTTTAAATTATTAAATATAGTTATAATATGTAAAAAAGAGAAAATTAGGAAATTTATAAATAATATTAAAATATAAATATATGATTATATAATGTAAATACATGATTATAATTTATAAGTATAATGTAAAATGAAGCCTATAGATGGAGTTGCTGTAAAATAGAAGGAATTATAATATAACTTTGTGTATTTACATCTTGATAAGGCTCCAATATAGAAGCGAAATCCGGGTTGATAAGGTTTATTAAACATAATATTTTTTAAAAAAGTTGTCTTATTAAATAATTTTTATTGAATTATTTTTAATATATTACGTTGCAAAGACAACATTATGAACAAGTTTTAATTTAAAATTTGATCATTTTTTGATATATATATATATAATTAAACAATTATTTTTCAAGTATTATATTTTAGAAGTATTTATTCACAGTAATCATTTTTTAATAGTTGCACAACAGATTCTTTATCAATTCATATTAGATTAGAAATTATGATATTTTATTAGGATAAGATATAGATTTTAAATCTAGTGCTATAAAATTGTTTTAATATTTTGTACCCAGATGCTTAATAATCTTCATCTTCTAAAATTTTACCCTTTTATTTTTATATGTTGTGATTTTATTTATAAATGTTATATATAGAGCTCACAAAAAGATTCACTTAATATATCAAATATATATCTGCCAATGCTAAAAGACAAGATAATGGCTTCTAAGAGATTCTGACTAAAGATATTTTTGCGGTTAAGCCAAGAACCACATAATTTTTCAAATACCATATTGTTTTTTTTTGTATTAATTGGTGTATTTTATCCAAAGTTGGAATAATTGGAGAAGGGTCTCTGGGATACTCTGCGATAGGAGAATAGGTGCAAGATTGAAAGGAAAAGTATATAAAACTGTGGTGCGTCCGGCACTGATGTATGGTGCAGAAACATGGCCGATCACTAAGAAAATAGAAGACAAGCAATGTGTAACAGAAATGAGAATGCTTAGGTTTGCCTCGGGCCTCACTAGAAAGGACAAAGTGAAAAATGAAGTAATTCGAGAAAATATGAGAGTGAGAATGATCAGTGAAAAAATGAAAGAATCAAGGTTGAGGTGGTTTGGTCATGTTAAGAGAAGAGAAGAAAATTACATTGGAAGGAAGATTTTGGAGATGGAACCACCGGGGAAAAGACCCAGGGGTAGACCTAAGATCAGATGGATTGATCGAGTGAGAAAGGACTTGCAGGAGATGTCACTTAGGGAGGAAATGACTTTAGATCGAGTAGCCTGGAGAAGATTGATCCGCACCAGCGACCCCACTTGATGTGGGATTAATCAAGCTGTGGAAGAAGAAGAAGAAGGTGTATTTTATCCAAAATATTTTCCAATGACAATCATTTTCAGTAAATATATCAATAATTTTTCATTTTTATTAAATAAAAAAAAATAATATATTTTATTTAACATTAAATATAAAATTTAAAGCTAATAAAACTCAAATATAATAATAATGTGATGCATTTAAAGTTATACCCATTATTTAATATCTGTTTTCATAGCCCATTTGAAATATAAATGAGGTTATAGTCAATGAAATGAGTGGAGTAGAATTGAATAAAAACTATCTGCATTTAGAGAAAAAACTATATATCTGTACTCCAGTTTCAATAAAATATAATACTAATAATCTTGTTTAAAAAATTTCATAATTATTTATGCATTTATTGAAAATGATGGCTAGAAAATACCAATTAAAAATGTATAATATATCAGCCATTTGAATGAATATTAATTGTAATGAATATATATATATATATATATATATGATATATATATATATATATATATATATATATGATCACTAGATGGAGCTTTACCAATAAATCCTAACAAGCTTTTGTTTACATAAATGCCGAGAGAGATAGGATTCAATACCTCTTTCATTGTCTCCACCTCCAGACCAGCTGGTTTCGAGCTAGTTGGCTACATCAGTGAAGGGTAGGGAGACTAGAAACTAGATCTAAATACTAACTCTAAAATCAGCATTTATCAAACATGTTTCTATCAGTTTGAAAGCATGAAATTTATCAGACATATAATGTCTTTAAATCCAGCTTAACAAACTAGAAGGTTTTTGCAATGATATATATATATATATATATATATATATATATATATATATTGCAGAGGCTTTATATATATATATATATATATATATATATATTGCAGAGGCTTTTACTATATGGTGAAACTGAACTGATTTCAGACCCGTCTGATAAATTTTATGCTTTCAAACTGATAGAAATGTGTTTGATAAGTGCTGATTTTAGAGTTAGTATTTAGATCTAGTTTCTAGTCTCCCTATCCTTCACTGATGTGATCCAACTAGCTCAAAACAAGCTGGTCTAGAGATGGAGACAATGAAAGAGATAATGAATTCTATCTCTCTCAGTGTTTATGTAAACAAAAGCTCATTAGGAGCTATTGGAAAAGCTCCATCTAGTGATCATATATATGGATGTATAGTAATGGGTGAAAGAGATCTATAGGTATGACCAACATCAATCATTAGAGAGCTCACTAGATTTACAATGTAGAATTTCAATCACAATTTAACAATATGACTATTGTATGAAACAAAGAAAGCAACATTGATGAAGACTCAAAAGAGTTGAAAGCACTTCAATAGTGTTTTATATTATTTTAATGTTTCTCTGTTTTATACAATAGTTGTATTGTTAAATTGTGATTTATATTTTATAATAACAGAGGTATTGGATTTATAAATCTAGAATTCCCTATGTATGTTTGCATCTTGTATACTTTGCTGCCCAATGGAATCAATTATATTAGATGTTTAGTATACTGATAACTATAAGAAATGTAGTTTATGGGACAATATCCAACCATGATCCCATATACTCATAAATCGTTACAGTATATTATATATATTGCTTAGGTCATGGAGAATCTAAATACTTTATGGAATTGTGCAATGATTGTAGTGAGACAATATAAGGATTTAGTGATATGCAATAAATAAAATCTAAATGAAAAAAAAGTCTACTAAGCTCTGCTCACCCTTTAAAAAATAAACTCATCACTTGGATCCACCCAATATTATATTTCATTTATATATGGTAGCATAATATGGAAAAAGATTGGGGTGAACTTCATAGAATCATGTATCATCTATATTCTATGAGATCATGTATATATTGCAAGCTCTAGAGAATGAGCTCTATATTTTCATCCATATTAAATATCATCTCCATTGTTATCTTATTTGCCAAATACATATATATATATATATGATCAATAGATGGAGCTTTACCAAAATCTCCGTACAAGTGTATGTTTACATAAACGTCAAAAGAGTCAGAATTCACTATCTCTTTCATTGGCTCCACCTTCAGATCAGCTGATTTCAAGCTAATTTGCTATCATCAGTGAAGGGTAGGGACCAGAAACTAGAATAAAACACTAACTCCCAGCATTTTTGAAACAAGTTCCTATCAGTTTGCAAGCATGAATTTTTCATACATGTAATGTCTTCAAACCCAGCATAACAAGCCAGATAGCTACATGGGTCTGATATCAGTTCAGTTTTACCACATAGTAAAAGCCTCTGCAATATATATCATTGTAAAAACCTTCAAAGGTACATTTATAAAAAACAAAAACAAGTTATAAATCACGTAACTTGCTATAGCTTGCATTTATGATCAATAGATGGAGCTTTACCAAAATCTATGTACAAGCTTATGTTTACATAAATGTCAAAAGAGACAGAATTCACTATCTCTTTCTTTGGCTCCACCTTCAGATCAGCTGATTTCAAGCTAATTTGCTATCATCAGTGAAGGGTAGGGACCAGAAACTAGAACAAAACACTAACTCCCAGCATTTACAAAACAAGTTCCTATCAGTTTGCAAGCATAAATTTTTCAGACACGTAATATCTTCAAATCCAGCCTAACAAGCCAGATAGCTACATGGGTCTGATATCAGTTCAGTTTCACCACATAGTAAAAGCCTCTGCAATATATAACATTGCAAAAACCTTCAAAGGTACATTTATAAAAAACAAAAACAAGTTATAAATCATGTAACTTGCTATAGCTTGCATTTATGATCAATAGATGGAGTTACATGATTTATAACTTGTTTTTTTTACATAAGTGTAACTTGAAGGTTTTTGCAATGATATATATTGCAGAGGCTTTTACTATGTGGTGAAACTGAACTGATATCAGACCCAAGTAGCTATCTGGCTTGTTAGGCTGGGTTTAAAGGCATTACGCATCTGAAAAATCCATGCTTGCCAACTGATAACAACTTGTTTCATAAATTCTGGGAGTTAGTGTTTAGATCTAGTTTCTGTTCCCTACCCTTTACTGATGATAACAAATTAGCTTGAAATCAGCTGATCTGAAGGTGGAGCCAATGAAAGTGATAGTGAATTCTGACTCTTTTGATGTTTACGTAAACATACGCTTGTATGGAGATTTCGGTAAAGCTCCATCTATTGATCATAAACACAAGCTATAGCAAGTTACGTGATTTATAACTTGTTTTTGTCTTTCATATATATATATATATATACATCAATTCTCTTTTGAAGAGTTTATTTATATACATAAAACTTCAGTTATTTCTAGTTCAATTTTATATACATATATATAATACAAGCATAATGTATATACTTAATCTAGATGTAATTAAAGGGGATTTGAATCCAGACTTTCAAGCCCCCTACAGTCATCACTCTATCCAATATTTAACTGATACACATCTAAATGTAAAAAAAATTAATGATCTACAATATATATATATTTCACCCTTAATCAGAACTCATCAGTTAGTCTCAAACATCATCTCCCCACGTATATACAATCAGTACTCAGTTTATATTAAGATAACAAATCTATGCACTTTAATGAACAGACTTCAATCCTCTCCACTCTTCAATTCTTCACTCATCCAAGACTTCAATCCTCTCCACTCTTCAATTCTTCACTCATCCAAATCAGTGAAAATCTGATGATGCAATATTAAAAAAAACACTTGACATTACCAATATTATAGTCATATCCATGTTAACCTTAAGTCAATATGATCCTTATATGCTTACCCCTCTTCTGTGTATTTAAATGAACATATTAAGGTCCTACATATGATGGGTCAGATTGAATTAAGGTCAACATGTATATGAATATAATCTTGGCATCATAAAGGGCTTGGAATATTAAATCATCAGATTTTTAGTCATATGGATGGCTGAAGAATTGAAGAGTGAAGAGAATTGAAATCAGTCCATTAAAGTGTTTAGATTTGCTATTTTAATATAAACTGGGCACTGATTGAATATACATGAGGGAGATGATAATCTGGATCAACTGATGAGTGCTGGTTTAGCCTGAAACAATATATTGGAGATCATTTATCTTTTTTACATGTTTGTGGTTATGTTGGATAGAGTGGATGATTAAATGAAGCTTGAAAGTCTGAGTTCAATATATATATATATATATATATATATATATATATTGAACTCATTACATTTATCATAATATATATATATATATATATATATATATTATGATAAATGTAATGGTAACAAACTATTATAAACAATCCTTAAATCTGCAGAAGTACTCTTGGTTAATTTCTTGAACCTGCCTCAACTGCCATTAAATTCAAAAACAAAAGCTAAAGCAAACATCATCAATTCAAATCACATGAATCTCATATTTTAATGTTAGCAGCTTGTCTATTTATTAAATGCATTTTATTCCTATTTATAAAAATTGCCTCCTTAATTTTTCTTTTATTATGGTTTCTCTCTTCATGAAGAATTTCCACATTTTTAAAATCAAATTTAAATTTATATTTACATGTTTTTTCATGATCAAAGCAACTGAAGGAGACATTAAATCACCATTATTTTTACTTTTTACATGCTTATATAACAATTCATGCTCCCTCAATTTCTTCTCAATAGTGCACCCAGATTCACCTATATACGATAGCATACAATCACACAAAAAAGATATATGACATTACTTTTCTGCTTGACAGGTATGACATTTTAAAAATTATTGACTAATTTATTAATATTGTTTGGAACGTAGAATGAAACATTAAACACATTCTTATGTTTATCATTAAAAAATTTCATTTGTGGATTTGAAATAAATGGAATAGATATCCATTGTTTACTATTAATCTTCATTTCCTTTAAACCATTCTATCTTTTTTTAAATTGACAAAGTATTGCTTATTTGTTCCATTTTATAACCAACATCAAGCAATTCCTTGGCAAATATCTCAATATTTTTCAATTTATCACTTTGGTAACGACATAATTTTTTATTTTGAAACAACAAAGATATAAAACTTGCCATCTTATGCATCATTGGTACGTTTGATTTACAATTTATATATCCCCTTTTTTTGCAGTCGCTTAATTATTAATTTATAATTTAATGTACTGTTATCTTTTGTAATAATTAAATCTAAATATTTAATATTTTTGTCCTGTTCATTTCAAGTCATTCAACTTATTTAATTTCTTATTTTCACTAACAAAAACATCATCCACATGTCTTTCGTAAATTTTAATATCTTCAAAAGTTCTCATATTTAAAATACTACTCTCATATGTAGATAAAACAAAATTGCCAACTTGTGCAACAGCAGGCAGACCCATAGGCCAACCTTTAGACATTTTATAATATTGACCTTCAAAAGATGCAACAATGTTATCATTAAAAAAATTTAAAGAATCAACAATAAACTTTATCACATATTTACAAATACTTTTACTTTTTAATGTATGTTTGATTATTTTTATGGAATTCATTCTGTCAATAGATCTATAGATTTCTGTTACATCCAATGAAGCAATAACATCATTTTCATCAATCACCAAATTTTTAATACTATTTACAAAGTCAAACGATGAAGCACAAGTTTGCAATTTCGTTTTATCTACATATGAGAGTAGTATTTTAAATAAGTGTACTTTTGGAGATATTAAAATTTACAAAAGATATGTGGATGATGTTTTTGTTTGTGGAAATACTAATACTATAAATTTGCTTGTAGAGGAATTAAATAAGTTAAATGGCTTGAAATGGACTATTGAAAAAGACAGGACAAAAATATTGAATATTTAGATTTAATTATTACAAGAGATAACAGTACATTAAATTATAAATTAATAATTAAGCCATTGCAAAAAAGGTATCAAAAGTACCAATGATGCATAAGATAGCAAGTTTTAGATCTTTTTTGTTTTGGAATGAAAAATTATGTCATTACCAAAGTGATAAACTGAAAAATATTGAAATATTTGCCAAGGAATTGCTTGATGTTGGTTATAAAATGGGACAAATAAGCAATACTTTATGTCAATTTAAAAAAAGTTATAATGGTTTAAAGGAAATGAAGATTAATAGTAAACAATGGATATCTATTCCATTTATTTCAAATCCACAAGTGAAATTTTGAAGGATATATATAAGAATGTGTTTAATGTTTCATTCTACGTTCCAAACAATATTAATAAATTAGTCAATAATTCTAAGGATGTCATACCTGTCAAGCAGAAAAGTAATGTCATATATCAATTTTTTTGTGATTGTATACTATCATATATAGGTGAATCTAAGTGCAGTATTGAGAAGAGATTGAAGGAACATAAATTGTTGTATAAGCTTGTAAAAAGTAAAAATAATGGTGATTTAATGACTCTTTCAGTTTTCTTTGATCATGAAAAAACATGTAAATATAAATTTAAATTTGATTTTGAAAATGTGAAAATTCTTCATGAGGAGAGAAACCATAATAAAAGAAAAATTAAGGAGACACTTTTTATCAATAGGAATAAAATGCATTTAATAAATAAGCAATCTGCTAACATTAAAATATGAGATTCGTGGGATTTGAATTGATGACATTTGCTTCCGCTTTGTTTTTTTTTTTAATTTAATGGCAGTTGAGGCAGGTTTAAGAAATTAATCGAAAGTACTTCTGCAGATTTAAGGATTGTTTATAATAGTTTGTTATCGTTAAAATTATTTTTTCTATAATATATATATATATATATATATATATATATATATATATATATATATATATATAAAGTATAATGTATATACTTAACCTAGATGTAATTAATGAAGATTTGAATCCAGACTTTTAAGACTCCTACAGTCATCACTCTATCCATAATAATTGATACACATCTACATGTGAAAAAAATTAATGATCTCCAACATATATATTTCACACTGAACCAGCACTCATCAAATGATCTGGATCGTCATCTCCCACACATATATACAATCAGTGCTCAGTTTATATTAAGATAGAAAATCTACACACTTAAATAAACAGACTTCAATCCTCTCCACTCTCCAATTATTCATTCATCCATATTGATAAAAATCTGATGATGGAATACCCAAAACCCTTGATGATGCCAATATTATAATCATACCCATGTTAACCTTAAGTCAATCTGATCCTTATATGCTCATCCCTCTTTTGTATATTTAAATGGGCATATTAAGGTTCTATATATGAGGGGTCAGATTGACATATGAGTATAGTATTGACATCATAAAGGGCTTAGAATATTCCATCATCATATTTTCAGTGTTATGGATGGTGGAAGAATTGGATAGTGGAAAGGATTGAAACCTGTCCATTAAAGTGTCTAGATTTGCTACTTGGATATAAATTGAGCACTGATTGTATATATGTGTGGAGAGATGACGATCTGGATCAACTTATGAGTACTGGTTCAGCCTGAAATACATATACTGGAGAACGTTCATCTTTTTCACATGTATATATTTGTCACACTGTAAACGTCTAATATTTTATATATACATGTATATGTAATTGTGTGTGTATAATCTCAGTTTTTAGCTTCCACTCCATACATGACTACTTGCTATTACTATAAGAGTAGTGATATTTTGACTCAATATCACTTGCTACTATGTGAATATTAGAGTCGTTCTTGCTTAAAATTATTTATTGTTTCAAATATAGTTATTTATAGCTAATGAGTCACTCTTATTATGTGGCTATTAACTATAGCTTCTAATTATAGCTATCATGTTGTTTGGTTGGATCTCATCAAGTGAGTAGCAAGAAAAATATAATGCTCTTCATATTACTAATAAGCTTCTTACATATATTGATTAACTTCAAACTGTGTTTACATCTTCATCTGTTAAAATCTTTTAAATATAAATTTCTTATTAGATTAGACAGTTGCTTAGCAGATGAATAGAAAAATTAAAACTATTATTTTGATGTTTTACTTTAGGGTGATGATTAGTTTTTACTGCAAATCATCATCATATGAATAATTTTCATCTTTTATTATATTCAAATACAAGATAAACTATGGGCTGAGTTGCTATTGAATATATACATCTATATTAGGACAGTATAAATTTTTACTTCGTGGTAGTGAAGTTATATTTATCAGACTAACTCGGACTATTCTTAATCTGCGTCTCCTGTTAAATATAATGCAATATTTATTTTTTCACCAATCACTATTAAACTTTTAGCAACCTTAACTGAGATTCACTCATCTACTAAAATCAAAATCTGTATGAAAATTCCTCAATTACCAAAAAAAAAAAACTATCTACACATTAGTCCGAGTTTTAATTCCACATCATCTGAAATGTCATTAACTGAAAGGTAAAACATTAAGATTAAATTATACCTACTGTCAACGATATTGATTTTTATGTAACCTCGCGCCGCCTCTCCTTCGGCATTTACTGCTGAACATTGATACATGACGGCATCTACTTTAAGATTGACTCGTAATCGAATAATGCTTTTACTTTCCCTCATAAAGCGATTATCGATGTACCAGAAATAGTAAATAGCGGGAGGATAACCCAAATCATCACAATTACACTCGAGATCAAACATTTCATCTCTCGCTATAGAAATTTCATTCTCTTCCTCTTCTTCAATCCGAGATTTATTCATTCTAAAGGCTTTTATTTTTGGAGTTTGTGGAGCATCTGAAATTTCAAAATAAAAAGTATAAATATAATTTTTTAAAACTGTATATTAAGTAATCATCTTCTTATATACATATATATTTACATGAATTTATCTAATTTGAGTATTGTTGCTTTTTGCTTGGTGTCTTTCATTTTATTTTATACATATATAGAAAGAAATAGAATTTATATTAAGAAAATATTAGGAATATCAACTATATTCACTAATTAATACATTGTATAGGCTTAAACCTGCATTTATATATGTAATATATACGGGATTCGAACTCAGACTTATATACGACCCACTACTCTCAGTGCCATCTTATATTGCTACCCACCTGATCACACACATGTTGAAAAGATAAATAATCACAATATATGTATTTCATGCTAAACTAGCACTCGTCAGTTGGTCCAGATTACCATCTTCACGTGTGTGATCAGGTGGGTCAGCAATATAAGATAGCACTGAGAGTAGTGGGTCGTATGAAAATCTGAGTTCGAATCCCGCATATATATTCACTAATGTATCTTCGATTGAATCAGTGTACTCATCTTTTAATTGAATGGGTGTGAAGATAAAAATCACATAATATCTCAAGGTTGATGAAGTTTGATGGCAAACTATAAACTTTATTATTCTTGGATTATGATGTTGTTTATATCTCGTATATTCTATTTTCTTAATATAAATTTTATTAAAATATTGTATATATTGGTTGTTATAATCAAAATTTCCTCTTGTTAATGTTGATGTTCATCATCCTCCAATTGAAATTTTAATATCTATTCATGGTAAAAAAGATTATATATATTCATCATTGATTAAAGATTATCATAGGTCAAAATTTTGGGGCTTATATGTACCACTTAGGTATTGTAAATGTTTGTTTATTTATAATTCAAAGTCTGATGATGAGTCTTTGGGTGCTCTAGATAGATAGATAGATAGATAGATAGATAGATAGATAGATAGATAGATAGATAGATAGATAGATAGATAGATAGATAGATAGATGAGTCTTTGGATGCTCTAGATAGATAGATAGATAGATAGATAGATAGATAGATAGATAGATAGATAGATAGATAGATAGATGGATGGATGGATGGATGGATAGATGATAAATAGATGGATGGATGGATAGATGGATAGATAGATAGATAGATAGATAGATAGATAGACATACAGATAGATGGATGAATAGGTGGATAGATAGATAGTAAGATAGATAGATAGATAGAGAGACAGATAGAGAGACAGATAGATAGATAGATAGATAGATAGATAGATAGATAGATAGATAGATAGATAGATAGATAGATAGATAGATAGATAGATATGTGCCAATTCGTATAGAGAAAAAGCTTAAGTATTTTTTTTTGGCATTCGAATAACTTAAAAGTAATTTTTAAAAGGAAATATAGATTTCATAAATTATTTTAAAAACATTAGTTATATTTATTATAATAACTGTATTAACTTTAGATATTTATCTAAAAAAAATGAATAAAATGATTTTAATACTCATATGGTTAAAATGAAAACTTTACTCCTAGTACGACCTAAAAAGTTTTAGAAAATTATTAAGGATTTAATGTTAATAAATCTAAAAGGTAACTATGTTCATCTCTAATGTCTGACATTAATACATTTTATGATTATTTTTCAACGCTAGCTAAAAATACTTTTATCGAGGAAAATGAGGAAGATAAGAATAGAGATAGGGAAATTTTAGTTCATGACATTAGAATAGGATTACAACTAAAGAGAATATTAAAACAGCTGTTGGTCAAATAAATGTAAATTCTAGTCGTGGTGATGACATTCTTGCATTTTTAATAAAAGGTTGTGTGGAGTTGTTTTCATGTCCTCTGGAATATAGTTTTAATCTTTCAATTGAAACTGGTGGTTTTCTTCTTATTTGAAAATTACTAAGGTTATAGGAACATATAAAAAAGGTTCTCATTCAGAAGTTTCTAATTATAGACCAATTTCAGTTTGATCTATTTTTTCAAAAATATTTGAGAAGTATATAAATAATGGTATTATTGGTCAAGTTAATTCATTTAGATCTGTTGAAACAAATTTACTAACTATACATGATCACGTTGCTCATTCTATAAATGATCAAGATTAACTTGATGTAATTTATTTTGATTTATGTATAGCCTTTGATAGAGTTATTCATTCTAAACTTTTAAATAAAATGTCTGATATGTCATTGAATTTATTGAATTAGTTTATGTCATTTTTACAAAATAGGTATTCCTTTATTAAATACAATAATAATGAATTAGGTGTTCCACAAGGTAATGTATTTTCACCATTATTATTTGCAATATATATAAATGACTTCAGTAAATATATAATGAAAGATAGTTTGTTATCATTTGTTGACAATTGTAAAATATTTAAATCTATTACTTGATCAATTAGAGTTTCAGTCTTACGTAGATGGTTTATATGAATAGGGTCTTAAGAATAATATGCATTTAAATATAGATAAATGTTGTACTATTTACATATACAAGAAAATTTCAATACTTTATAGACTCATATTATATAAATAATAAAATTATTGAATATAAATAGTATTATAAAGACCTTGGAATATGGTTTAATCAAAATGAATCTTTTACAACTCATGTGGATAATATTTTATGTAAAGTTAATAAAATAATGGGCCTTATTCTTCGTAATGGACTTTATTTTAATATTTTTCTTAAAATACATTTCTTTAAAACTACTACTTCCTATAATGGAATATAGTTCAATAATATGGAATTTGAATAAGTTATGGCATATACAAAAATTACAGTCATTATATAGTATATTTACTACTATAATTAATAATAAATATATTAAATACATATAAACAGTGAAGCTTCCTTTAATTAATTAAACAATCCTTTATAGCTGAGCGCTTTTTGGGGCAATATTTAAACCCCATATTCATAGCTAAACAACCGATGATATATTAGCTTTTTTAATAACGTATTCAAATATGCAAATTTCTAAACATTCCATGCCTTGGAAAGAGTAGTATATTTTTATAAATTTGTTTCATAGAAAAGTGATTCTGATATGAATTTTTTTATTTAATAGTTCATGGAAAAATATTTTTGCATAATTATATTTCAAAGATATTGATAAAAGTTCTTCTTGTTTATACAAGGATTAAGATTTTATTTAATATTAATACATATAAATGTGAAACTTTATATTTGGCAACATTATGTAGACTACCAAACTCTTATAATATATTTTTTTATGATATTGATATTCTTTCTGTAGATCTAAAGACATATGTTGAGAAAACAACTGTTAGTTTATTAAATATTTAAGTTTTAATATATTTCTTTAAATGGTTTTCTTAATTATATAGATATATTAAACAACCTTCATCCTTCTCCATTCTTTTGAAATTCATATAAATAAAGATACAATAAAAAACAAATGACCTCCAAGATGCATTTCGTGCTGAACCAGCACTCATCAGTTGGCCCAGGTCACTATTTCTCACACACACATATATATAATATGAAGAGTATTTCTCTATAGTAAATTGTTAAATTTTTATTTACAACTGTCAAACTCATTCCACTCACAACTTTGACACCATCCACCTCAGATAAATACAATAATGATTATTACTAATCACTTACTAAACTAGAGATTATCTCTAGCACATATATAAACTTTAAACCTTAGTTAAAGATTAATATATCTGATTTTTAAAAATTTTTTAAACATACACACACATGGAGTTATTTACTTTTTTTCTTTCCCATGTCTAATATCTTTATAAATATATTAAATACCCTCGTACTTTTCAATTTCTTTTTAAATTCATATAAATAAAGATCCAATAAAAGACGAATGACTCCCAAAATGCATTTCGTCCTAGACTAGCACTCATCAGTTGGTCCACGTCACTATCTCTAATATATATATATCGCTATTATATGAAGAGTATTTATCCATAGTAAATTGTTACTAAAATTATTGTTACATTTTCATTTACCATTGTCAAACTTCCTCCTTACAACTTTGATGCCATACATTTCAGATAAATACAATAATGACTATTACTAATCATTTTTGAAACTTAAACCACAGTTAAAGATTAATATATCTGATTTTTTATTTTATACACACAAGGAATTATTAATCTTTTCTCTTTCCCATGTGTAATATCTTATAGATATAATAAACACCTCCATAACTGCTCATTCTTTTTAAATTCACTTACTAAAAATATAACAATTTACTATAGATATATATTCTTTATATAATAGAGATAGTGACCTGGGCCAACTGATGAGTGCTAGTTCAGCATGAAATGCATCTTGGGAGTCATTTGTTTGTTATTGTATCTTTATTTATATGAATTTAAAAAGAATGGACAAGTATGGAGGTTGTTTAATATATCTATAAAGATATTACATATGGGAAAGAGAAAAGTAAATAACCCCATGTGTGTATGTGTTTAAAAATTAAAAAAAAAAATCAGATATATTAATCTTTAAGTGAGATTTAAAGTTTATATATGTGCTAGAGATAATCTCTAGTTTAGTAAGTTATTAGTAATAATCATTATTGTATTTATCTGTAATGGATGGTGTCAAAGTTGTGAGTAGAGTGAGTTTGGCAGTTGTAAATAAAAATGTAACAATTTTATTAACTTTTAATTCTCTTCATTTTAATTAATAATATTTTATTTCTATCATGTTTCTCAGTAAAAAAATAAAACAAAATAATGCCATTAATAACTTTATTTAAAATATTGTAGCTATAAAATATTCAAATATGTTTAATTGTCTTTTTTAAAAATTAAATCTATATTAGTATTTTATAGAAAAGTGCCCTCTTTTGACAGTTTATAGTACTATTATTATTTTTTTATAAATTTATTTTTTAAAAAAATATTGTTTAAACAAATATAATTTTTTCCTTTGACAGTATTAAGACAGAAACCATATTCATATTGTGACAGTCAGTCTTAAATGGCTGCCACAAAGATGGCTGCAAGCATAGTTGCAGCCCAAACAAATGTAAAAGGAGTGGTCTGTGCTGGTATATTTTCTCTGTTGCTTACACACGCAATATATTGTAAATAAATAGGATGAATGGTGATAATACGCTTATAAATAAACAAATGCGGACACCACATGTAAATATGTATTTTGCTGTTAATAAATGCTATAAATTTTTTTTATTTATGATATGAATAAATATGGCAGGGGATTAAAGAAATGATTGTGAGAAACTGAAATGTATTTGAAAGTAACCTATCAGTAAACATGTTTTATTTTGATTTTTTGATTTTATTTCAGATTCTCAAATGTATTTTTTTTCTGTTGCTTGTTGAATATTCTTTTTGGAAAACTTAAAAACAATTTTTATGTGACAACAAGTATACAGTTTTATAATTTTTTTTAGAATTTAATGTTCATGATCGCAGGCAAGCCAATGACCTCTTTCTTTTATTGTATAATGTTTTTGGAAAAAAAAAATGTAGAAATTGTATCAGTGGTCATTCAGCTTGACACCTACTCAAAATTATTTAATTAAATAAATGTGATTTTATTTTATTGTTTAAAGAAATCAAGGGATTGGAATTCAAATGGTCTGTGAAATTCTGAAATTAATTAAAAGATAAAGTTATCTTGAGACAAATTTTTCTTCCAAGGAGATAGCTAAAATTAAATCCATTGTTTGGACTTAAGTAATTAAAAACAGGGATTAATAATTTAATTAAAAACAGAAATGTAAAAGCAATAATTTGTGGAGGGGATGAGAGAATACACCCTGTAATGGGGGGGGGGCATATATAAAGGCTGGTCAGGTGAAATTTAATTAGTTAGCTGGGTTATATTCGTTGATACTCATGGGCACTCTTACCCGTTCTCTTTCAGTTAATAGTATAGTTTTCGGAGTGTATTGATGGAAAAGCAGAATTATGAGTGTAAAAACTATTTTTTTCGGAATGCTGAACAAGTGAAAGAGTCATTAATAGCTGAACATATTTTAAAAAGTATTAACCGAAGGGAGAAAGAATACTGCCCAATTAAATAAAGAAGAAAGGAAGCAATACGGAATGGAATCAAGATTTATTAGTGATACAACAATGAACATGGAGTAGGAGACCAAGTTTAGTACATTCGCACCACTCGAAGACCTACATAGCCATCCAGTGATGTAACTTTCTATTTCTTAAAGTGTAGCTGCTATGGACAATTTGCCAACCTCCATTGAAGCCCTGTTAAGTAATCACCTGCACAGAAGATATATATCACCCTCAGAATCCTAGCCCGGAGAAGAACGAAGCCTTCAGGAAGTATTATTTATGTTTTAATATCTATTTTTGTGTCTTATTACTAGTAATTTGTTATTTTACTAATATTGCTATTATTAAATGAACCAATGAATTGCGTAATTCAGTTATAAATATTTCTTTTGTAATTTTAACATAAAGGTACACATAATTCATTGGAGTATCGGAAATATTTCAAAATAGTGAAATAGAAATAATTGGGTGGTTTGGTCATTGGATGTATGTGTTTTGCCTTGTAATAATAGTAAATTTATTCCATCCGCTACATGCAGGATTGTTTTCATAAGGAATAAAAATGTGTTAGAAAATGTTCCAAATAATTATTATTGTTCGCTACGTGCAGGACTTCTATTATGGAACTTTTAAGATTCAAATTGTAGTTTAGCATGAGTTTGTTCCCCTAGTAAATTTATTCAATCTGCTATGTGCAGGGTTGTTTCCATAAAGAATAAAGGTGTGTTAGAAAGTGTTCCAAATATTTATTATTGTCCCCACGTGCAGGACTAATATTATGGAATGTTTAAGATTCAAATATCATTAACTCGTGGCTAAATCATTATTTTAACTTAAACAAATGTATAGATCACCACAAGTGGAAGGGTGAGGGTCATTTTTTTTTATTATGAAACACATGCATACCATGGCCATACACATTGTTTTCATATAAGTAATTCATTCCAAGTTTTGGGTTTAAGGTATATGCAGGGGAGAATTCCAGACCATTCCTTTCCCATTTATGAAACTATTTAAAATTTATTTATACACTTGAATTTTAATTAATATTGTTTATGTGTGTGTTTATTCTCTTCTTCATTCTGTAAATATTTATATAATCATAGAGGGCTTAATAAATTTAACATCTAATTTTAAAGTATGGCATTGTGCTGTGTATTTGATAATGATATTATTGTTTGACCTTTTCTGTTAATGAAGCAACAAACCACCATCCCAAGATCATGAGTTGATTGAGCTAGTCAGGGATTAAACTTACCGGAATCGGGAATCATTCGTTAGGCATTAACTTTGCTATTGATTTTATATATATATATATATATATATATATAAGAAATATAAGAGATTATCACTCTTTATTAATTACATGATCATATCCCTTGGGTAGGGGAGCAATCTCTTTCTTAAGGTGGTGTGCAAAGGTTGCTGTAAACGAACCTTTCAAAGGTATGATTATAGTAATGTATATTTTGGATGCCTTTGAATATTTTTTAATTGCTGCTCGATATTAGAAAACGCATGTCACGCTCAATGCGTATAGAGATGCAGGCAGCAATTTTTACAGTTGGGTGCCATTTTTACTGTAAAAATCGCTGCCTGCATCTCTATATGCATTGAGCATGACATGTGTTTTCTAACATCGAGCAGCAATTAAGAAATATGCAAAGGCATCCAAAATATACATTACTATAATCATACCTTTGAAAGGTTCATTTAAAGCAACCTTTGCGCACCACCTTAAGAAAGAGATTGCTCCCCTCCCCAAGGGATATGATCATGTAATTAATAAAGAGTGATAATCTCTTATATTTCTTTTTTTAAATAAATATATAAATTCAATAGCAAAGTGAACACCTAATGAATGATTCCCGATCCCGGTAAGTTTAATCCCTGACTAGCTCAATCAACTCATGATCTCAGGATGGTGGTTTGTTGCTTCATTAACAGAAAAGGTCAAACAATAATATCATTATCAAATACACAATACAATGCCATACTTTAAAATTAGATGTTAAATTTATTAAGCCCTCTATGATTATATAAATATTTACAGAATAAAGAAGAGAATAAACACACACATAAATGATATTAATTATAATTCAAGCATATAAACAAATTTTAAATAGTTTCATAAATGGGAAAGGAATGGTCTGGAATTCTACCCTGCATACACTTTAAACTCAAAACTTGGAATAAATTACTTATATGAAAACAATGTGTATTGGCCATGGTATGCACATGTTTCATAATAAAAAAAATGACCCTCACCCTTCCACTTGTGGTGATCTATACCTTTGTTTAAGTTAAAATAATGATTTAGCCACAAGTTAATGATATTTGAATCTTAAACGTTCCATAATATGAGTCCTGCACGTGGCGGAAAATAATAATTATTTGGAACACTTTCTAACACACTTTTCATCCTTATGGAAACAACCCTGCACATAGCGGATGGAATAAATTTACTAGGGGAACAAACTCGTGCTAAACTACAATTTGAATCTTAAAAGTTTCATAATAGAAGTCCTGCATGTAGTGAACAATAATAATTATTTGAAACATTTTCTAACACACTTTTATTCTTTATGGAAACAATCCTGCACATAGCGGATGGAATAAATTTACTATTATTACAAGGTGAAACACATACATCCAATGACCAAACCACCCAATTATTTCTATTTCACTATTTTGAAATATTTCCGATACTCCAATGAATTACGTGTATCTTTATGTTAAAATTACAAAAGAAATATTTATAACTGAATTACGCAATTCATTGGTTCATTTAATAATAGCAATATTAGTAAAATAACGAATTACTAGTAATAAGACACAAAAATAGATATAAAAACATAAATAATACTTCCCGAAGGCTTCATTCTTTTCCGGGTTAGGATTCTGAGGGTGATATATATCTGCTGTGCAGGTGATTATTTAACAGGGCTTCAATGGAGGTTGGTAAATTGTCCATAGCAGCTACACTTTAAGAAATAGAAAGTCACATCACTGTTTGGCTATGTAGGTCTTCGAGCGGTGTGAATGTACCGAAATTGGTCTCCTACTCCATGTATATTGTTGTATCACTAATAAATCTTGATTCCATTCTGTATAGCTTTCTTTCTTCTTTATTTAATTGGGCAGTATTCTTTCTCCCTTCGGTTAATACTTTTTAAAATATGTTCAGCTATTAATGACTCTTCCACTTGTTCAGCATTCCGAAAAAAATAGTTTTTACACTCATAATTCTGCTTTTCCATCAGTACATTCCGAAAACTATACTGCTAACTCAAAGAGAATGGGTAAGAGTGCCCATGAGTATCAACAAATATAACCCAGCTAACTAATTAAATCTCACCTGACCAGCCTTTATATATCCCCCCCCCATTACAGGGTGTATTCTCTCATCCCCTCCACAAGTTATTGCTTTTACATTTCTGTTTTTAATTAAATTATTAATCCCGGTTTTAATTACTTATGTCCAAACAATGGATTTAATTTTAGCTATCTCCTTGGAAAAAAAAATTGTCTTACAATAACTTTATCTTTTAATTAATTTCAGAATTTCACAGACCATTTGAATTCCAATCCCTTGATTTCTTTAAACAATAAAATAAAATCACATTTATTTAATTAAATAATTTCGAGTAGGTGTCAAGCTGAATGACCACTGATACAATTTCTACATTTTTTCCCCAAAAACATTATACAATAAAAGAAAGAGGTCATTGGCTTGCCTGCGGTCATGAACATTAAGTTCTAAAAAAAAATTATAAAACTGTATACTTGTTATCACATAAAAATTGTTTTTAAGTTTTCCAAAAAGAATATTCAACAAGCAACAGAAAAAAATACATTTGAGAATCTGAAATAAAATCAAAAAATCAAAAAAAAACATGTTTACTGATAGGTTACTTGCAAATACATTTCAGTTTCTCACAATCATTTCTTTAATCCCCTGCCATATTTATTCATATCATAAATAATAAAAAAATATAGTATTTATTAACAGCAAAATACATATTTACATGTGGTGTCCGCATTTGTTTATTTATAAGTGTATTATCACCATTCATCCTATTTATTTATAATATATTGTGTGTGTAAGCAACAGAGAAAATATACCAGCACAGACCACTCTTTTTATTATAATATGTACATTTGTTTGGGCTGCAACTATGCTTGCAGCCATCTTTGTGGCAGCCATTTAAGACTGACTGTCACAATATATATATATATATATATATATATATATATTGTAAGTGTAATTTGGTGGTTTGTGTTCATACCAAAAAGATATTTAGCTTAAGTAGGAAATATTATATTTACATTCTTACTTTAAAATCAACTGGTGTAAAGGCCTTATAAATTGAACTTTTGAAATCATTGGTAAGAATTGAGCTGTCCCCACAGTAACTTTTAATTTTAATGATATATCAATATTTTTGCTGTATTAAAAGAAAAGTCTAAGAATGTTATCAATCTATAAATTTTATTGTAAATATCAATTTTACTAAAAAATGTTAACGTATGCATACATGTGTAAATGAAATAATATGTGTATGACATTTAATTAAATGGACATCAATTTAGATTAGAATTTAACTGTAACGAAATAGTAGCAACATATTAATTGTTTGTACACTATTATTTTTAAAATTTAGCATTATTTTTGGCTAAAAATTTTGTTTTAAAAACAATAGCATTGTATGAATAAAAGGGGAAAGTGAAAAGAAATTGTATTGAAATGATATTATTTTAAAGGCATTTAGTTTATCTAGCTGTAAGAAAAGGTATCGCATTTAAAAGGTACACATATTTTTGATATTATGTAGAAGTTATTTATTTATTTTAATACTTATATAAGGCTAAAACCTTAGTACATGCGCCTTAAGTGCTTAATTTTAACAAGAGAAACCTCTACAAATCATAATGCAAGATTCGACTTTATAAAGATAAGAGGGACCCCCCTATCTCTAACCTATTTTTTTAATTATATAGGCAAATCTAAAGCATTTTGATTTGGGAGCACGAAGCCAATAAATTCTTCACTGATTAAGTCCACCATTTCTATTAAACATTAACATTCGCGAAATCTTTTGATTTAGGAGTCAATATTCAGATATTAAATTTAGAAATATTTTGAATCAATTTAAAGTTGTAAATATTAATTCTTATTAAGCGCGATGTCAGCACGTAATACTTATATATTTATTTTAAATAAATAAAAAATATTTTAAGGTGCCTGGAAACTGTTTAGAATGACATTTAGAACAAAAAGTATGCACCAAATGTTTATTTTGAAATTTCATTCTTAAATCTTCAAAGATTGTTTGTTTTACGATTTGGTACAACTGAAGTAATCAAAGGTTATACATATAGAACAATTTTCTTGAAGTAGTTAGTTATTCAGATATTCTTTTGCCTATTCATTAGATCTACTTATTAAACAAAATTATGCTTGGGTAAACAAAAGAATTCAGACAGGGTCACAGGTCACCCAGCCACAAGCTTCACCATTATCAATGACTGTACAAGTCATTATCTAAGGATCATTATGCTTTATAGAAGCTGAACTAACTGTCAACCAATTAATAATTTGTGAGTTAAACGGAAAAATTTTAACCCTCAACTTCGATTTGAACTTTCAATTTAAAATTTAGCTATAAATTTTTACATTAAATGTTAATTAAATTTAACCTATTTTCTGTCTGCATTAATTGCTTTTACTTATTAATATATTTCATTAAGTTATTGAAGAATTTTGATAATTTCCAAAGAACATCCTGCTACATCACTTATCTGCATTATTTTGCCTGCTAATATATCTTGCATACAAGGTACAAAAAAAAATCAATATCACTAAAATTTTTTTAAAAAAGAAAATTTTATTTACATGTTTAATGTTTTTATTATTGCTTAAAAAAAAGAGATAAAGATCGTTTTTAGCTCTCAATGTTTGAAGGAAGTCAATAATATTCAGATTAAGCAAATATAATAACTGAAACACAGGCTTATTATATACCTGTGTCTATATATGTAATATAGGGTATATGAGCCCAGACTTTCAGATGATCCATCACTCTCCACTTTATCTAATAACACTGATACACTCAAGCACATATATGCTGAAAAGATAAATAATCACCAATATATGTATTTCATGCTAAACCAGCAATCATCAGTTGGTCCAGATTATCATCTCCCACACATATATACTATAAGTGCTCAGATATATATTAAGATAGACAATCGTCATACTTTAATGGACAGGCTCCAATCTACTACACACTCCAACTCTTCAACTGTCCGTCCAATTGAAAATCTGATGATGGAATGCTCGAAAGCCATCCTGAGGCCGAGATTCTAGTCACACCCATGTTGACCTAAGGTCAATCTGAACCCCACATGTACAGGACATAATCCATTAAATACATATGCAAGGATGGCAGACATCTCTACAATGTAATAACTGAAACACAGGCTTATTATATACCTGTGTCTATATATGTAATATAGGGTATATGAGCACAGACTTTCAGATGATCCATCACTCTCCACTCTATCTAATAACACTGATACACTCAAGCACATATATGTTGAAAAGATAAATAATCACCAATATACATATTTCATGCTAAACCAGCAAACATCAGTTGGTCCAGATTATCATCTCCCACACATATATACTATAAGTGCTCAGATATATATTAAGATAGACAATCGTCATAATCTGGTCCAACTGATGATTGCTGGTTTAGCATGAAATACGTATATTGGTGATTATTTATCTTTTCAGCATATATGTGCTTGAGTGTATCAGTGTTATTAGATAGAGTGGAGAGTGATGGATCTTCTGAAAGTCTGTGCTCATATACCCTATATTACATATATAGACACAGGTATATAATAAGCCTGTGTTTCAGTTATTACATTGTAGAGAGGTCTGCCCATCCTTGCATATGTATTTAATGGATTATGTCCTGTACATGTGGGGTTCAGATTGACCTTAGGTCAACATGGGTGTGACTAGAATCTCGGCCTCAGGGTGGCCCTCGAGGATTCCATCATCAGATTTTCAATTGTGTGGATGGTTGAAGAGTTGGAGTGTGTAGCAGATTGGAGCCTGTCCATTAAAGTATGACGATTGTCTATCTTAATATATATCTGAGCACTTATAGTATATATGTGTGGGAGATGATAATATGGACCAACTGATGATTGCTGGTTTAGCATGAAATATATATATTGGTGATTATTTATCTTTTCAGCATATATGTGCTTGAGTGTATCAGTGTTATTAGATAGAGTGGAGAGTGATGGATCATCTGAAAGTCTGTGCTCATATACCCTATATTAAGCAAATATATTATTTTTATCTATTATTTTAATTATCTTGAAGGGATTTGCAGCACACACTACATTTTAATTAAAGTATGGTCACTAAATGTGTACGATATAAGTTTGCATGGAAATAAAAGCTCAGAAATGTGATTTTTTAAAAAAAAAGATTTACAGATGTATATATTGGCCATTATAAAATAGTGTGTTCTTTGTACTTTATAAAGTTTTATTTATTTATTTATTATAGATATTTACTAAACAATAAATAAAATGCTTGGTCTTATAATTACAGTACACCTGGGTCTCTTTTTACGCGGACTTATTGAACACGATTTTGAAGTTACGCGATTCATGTTTCACCGGAAGTGTGTTAAATAAGTCCGCGTAAAAAGAGACCCAGGTGTATGAATTCCGATAATGCGCTATTAAACAGAAGTGTGTTAAATAAGTCCACGTAAAAAGAGACCCAGGTGTATGAACTCCGATAATGCGCTATTACTTTAAGTAATAAATTTTGCACACTTACGTCATATTGAAAGTAATAGCACATTATTGGAATTCGACTTTCATCTTAGTAATTTCAATATTTTCAGTGCTTTATAATAGTAAGATTTTATACAATAATGAAATTAAAATCATGATTTCCACATTTTATGTATACACACATTAAATTTTACAAGATTATAATGTAAATTTGTTCAAACATTGTGCGTGTTAATTTTGCATTTTAAATCACATTCTGTTTTTGCTTTTTAAAAAAGAACGTAATCAATTATTAATCATTTAGTGTCCGCTAGTTTAGTTTTAAAAGGTCAGTAATAGCAGTGGGCACAATTAAAAATTAAAATCTGATTTTTAATTGTAATTAACAATTTAAAAATTACTTACGGCAATTTGAAATTAATGTGATGTGAAATTTGATTTTTAAACAGAGTTGAAAATTAAAGACAAAAATAAGAATTTAATTTTTAGTTGTTATTTTCATAAACAATTAATAAAATAATCATCTCAAAGATTAATTACTAATTACATTGTCACCAGAAAACCATTGACACAACATGAGTGTGAAGTTGGCACTAGTTGTTTGCAAATGAATGTGTATTTTGGCAAATAGCTACAATAATTAAAACGTGTATAAAAATGTAAATTACTGTACTGTAAATTATGCATACAAATATATTATTTTGAATAAAATTAAATATTATAGTTAACAAAAGTTTGTCTTGTATCAATTTTTTTCAAATTTGAAATTTTTTATTAGTCATATTTTATTTCCTTATTTTTTTTTTTTTTGCGCGAATTTTAAAGTAATTTTACATTGGTGCTTTGCTTTTACGTGAATTTTGAAAAATCACAGACCACATCCCCTTTTTTTCAATATAAGTTATGTCCATTTTTGCATGATTTCATTTGCGTGTGTTTTCTGAGGAACCTATCTATCGCGTAAAACGAGACCCAGGTGTACTTGAATATGTTTTTTCTTAAGCTAACACTCATAAAAAGAGAATCCTCCAGTAGATAGGGCAGAAGTTCTCTGTGTGTAAATTTCAGTGTTGAAGCTAAGTAGTAATTATTAAATACAGACTAATATTTTAAATTTCATCACACAAAAAGGAATGGATCTGAGCTAGAATTGACACCATTATACTAAAATACTTTGAGGTTTATTTCTTTTCATATATAGAAAATGTGTTTGAAAAAGATTTTTAATAAACATGTTTTACCAGTTCTTACTTATGGATCTAAGACTTGGACACTTAATAGAAGAGCATTACAGAGATGTCAGACCACTCAAAAAGTATAGAAGCTAATTAAGTTTTTTCTATTCACCTATACAATATTTCTTTTGTTTGGAATTTTAGTGAAGTAAAATATTCTTTTTTTGGTTCAAACCCAAATTATTATAAGGGTTTAAATCCAAAAAGATATTTTTAATAGGTGTCAGAATGCAGAAATCCAACATCTTTGATATCATGCAAATAATAATTAATTTTCTCTGGTGAGTTATTGAATTAAATATTTTCATGGATTTTTATATTGATAAAGAATAGAAAAAAAAAAGATTGTAGTCATATAAATAGAGATAACTTATAAAGATTATGTCCGTATAAATAGTGGTAACTTTAGCTTTTGATGTTGCCAGAAAATCATCAATTACTAATTAACATTTTTGAGGCTAGTCATGTTTTTTTTCTATTAAGCTATACAATAAATTCTTTTGGGAGGGTTTTAGTGGAGTTAAAGATCCTTTTTCACTTAAAAACCCAGATCTTTATAAGGATTTAAACTCAGAAAGCTATTTTTAAGGGTGTCAGTTGACATCCTGAAAATAATATTTAATCTTTTCCAGATTATTAAATATATAACTTCACAGAACAGATATATAGAAATTATATCCATGTAAATAGAGATAATTTTATCATTTAATGTTGCCAGAAAACATCAATTATTAATTAACATTTCTGAAGTTAATGAAGTTTTTTTCTATGAACCTACATTAACTCATTTGTTTGGGGCTTTAGTAAATTAAAGGAGTCCTATTTTATTTCAAGCCCAACTTTTTATAGGGTTGTAAGTCCAGAAAACTATTTTTGTAGAAGTCAGAATGCAAAAGACTAGCATCTTGGCATCTTGCAAATAATAATTAATCATTACCAGAGAGTTGTATACATTGAATTAATTTATTTTCATAAATTTTTATATTGATGAAGAATAGAAATAAAGAAATTATGCCCATGTATATAGAAATATGTATTAATACCCACACATGATATTTAATTGCTTTCTTTTAACTTATTTAAAATTGCTATTATTTTTTTTTACTTCAGTTTTATTATTATTTCTATATAAACTTATATATTATATACATTTTTCTGCTTCTATCTTATTTTTATTTATTCATTTATTCATATATATTGCTTACAATAACCCCTTCATATACACTTTAATGCAAATTTTTTTTTAATGATTTCTTTATTTTTCTGAAAGTTTCGATTGTCCTGCAGTCTTCATCAGAGCAATCTTAAATTCCTCTACCTATGTAAATAACTCCATTGTAAGCAATATATATGAATATATAAAGAAATGCAAAGAAAGTAAAAGGAGAAAAATAAGAATATTTATTCATTTACTGAAATTTCTTGAATATAGTTTTGCATAAGTACTAATATTTCATTTTTTTTTTTGTTTTTACATTAAATCCTGTTCAGGATTTCTCATGGAATATATTCTACATTCACATATAAATATATTTAAAGTGCTTGAAGCATACATGCAAATAAATATATTTAAAGTGATACACACATTGTCTAAAATAAAATAAAAATATAATGAAATTAAACATTAATTAAATAACATTTGAATATTAATTCATATCATATTATAGTTTATGCACATTTACATTATGCTGGAATTAATTATATCAAGGAATGTTTGAAATTTTCAGCAGGGCTATTTAGATTATGAAGTCCATTTTTATATCTGATTGGTTCAAAATTTTGTAATTTAGTTTAGCGCAATTTAAAATTATTAGAATGACATGTATAACTTAATTTAATCCTAAATTTAGATTTTTTTTTATATTAATGGTTTTATATTTTTATTACAATTATTTTATAATTTTAATAGCCATGCATAAACAATGATCTTTCATGCAAATAAAGTATCAAAACAAAGTAACAATGTTCAGAGGAAATTAAACTGAAGATCATTAGGTTAGTAAGTGAATAAAAGAAAATTACTAACATGGGTGTGACAAGAATCTCAGCCTAAGGGTGGCCTTTAAGCATTCCATCATCAGATTTTCAATTGGATGGATGGTTGAAGAGTTGGAATGTGAAGAAGATTGAAGCCTGTCCATTAAAGTATGAGGTTTGGCTATCTTAATATATATCTGAGCACTTATAGCATATATGTGTAGAGATGGTAATCTGGACCAATTGATGATTGCTGATTTAGCATAAAATATGTATATTGGTGATTATTTATCTTTTCAACATATATGTGTTCGAGTGTATCAGTGTTATGAGATAGTGTTGAGAGTGATGGGTCGTGTGAAAGTCTGTGCTCATATATCCTATATATTAATGTAAGGAACTAAAGTTTACAGCATTATATTCAGATCTAAGGTTTATTAAATCTATAATAAACTACTGTGCCTTTGTAATATGTAGATCCACTTTTGAACCTTCAAGAGTAAAGATAATTGGTCAATAGTTCAATCTTCTATTGTTCTAAAGCTGTCAGTCTTTCTCATTATTTTTTATCAATTAGGCTTCATTTAGCATCTTCACTGATATATTTTTTCTTGTTCTTTTCTCAGGCTTGTTCTTTTACGTTTCCATTCTTGAGTCCAATCCTAGATAGTGGCTTAAATTGTTATTACTTATATGAAAAGCTTATCCTTTATTGATGTCAATTTAAGTCTTCTTTAGATTGGTATACATTTTTATATATTGCTAATAGAAAAAAAATAGCGCAATTTGTTACAGTAACGACAATTTCTAAATGACTGTTCTAAGTACACACACACACACACACACACATATATATATATATATAATTAGTTTCCAACCAGTAACCACCTAAACATTCACAGTAAATATAGCAATCAATATTTCTAACTGCTGTCAAGGCAACCTTCACACCTTTTAATATATATATATATATATATATATATATATATATGGTCATATGAAGGTTTTCACGGGTTACAGATATAAAAGACATATTTTGTGGTTTCATCCATGCAATTAAATATTTGACCATTTTGACTTGATCACACAAGTCCTCAATTGGAAAATGAATACTTTATAATTGTAGAGGCATTGTAAACAGTATTTATAGAGATAGTTATAGAGTTGCTGCAAACAGTGTTCATATTAATTGTTCACAACTAGAAATAAGAGATGTGTAAAATTGAACAAATTGAAAAAGAAATAAAAATTAGTAAACAACAAACAAAAAATTCAGAATCTTCAGAGTAATTTGTTTTGAAATTTTTTTTCCAAATATGAGGAAGTTTACATATGTCATTACATTTGTTAACACAATTTGGTATTTTTGGTATCTCAATAGTTTCTCTGATCTTACATTGGTGTCGGTTTTCACATCTGGATAGGATCCTGGTCTTAGAAAAATCAACATTGTGACCTGAATCCATAGCATGGATTGAGAGTGCAGATGATGAATATTGCTTCACTGCATTAGCATATTCATTCCTTCTAGTACTGACGTGGAAATTGTTCATACCCGCATCAGTAGACTTACAAATGCCACATAAAATTTCATAAACTCATTGAGCTCCTAGAGGGATTGAATCTTTAGGCTTGGGAGAAAAATTACTCATTTTTCGATAAAGTGTGTAATCTGTCTTTATATTATAGTGTTTTAGAATATATCCCATAATATCTGTAGTTCTTTTATATACAAATACAAACCCTAATAGTTGTTTTTTTTAATTTTTGGTATATTTAGCTTGAAATAAGCCTTGATTTATAACCCTTTATTATAACCATTTGCTAACAATGCATTATTTATATATCACATGGTCACCATTTTTTATGCTTGCTCTTAACTGTTATTTGACAGGCAAAACTCTCTATATGTATTGCTACTCAGTGCAAGCCAGAGTAATCAATGGATGCCAATTTGTGCATAAAATCCCCATCTAGTGCCTACTCATCCATTATCCCCAGACTAGTTTTTGGCTTGTGGCCTTCGTTATTGAGGAGCCTTGGATACGAGAGCACTTAGATTTTAGGATTTAATGCGACCCTCCAGCAGCCACCTTTTATCTTCACGTATTACCAAACTATGAGACTTAAATTAAAAATGCTATATTTTCAATCCAAGCTCATCACCTTATATAGTCATATAAGTCTGAACTCAGTTCAATACCTATACATTTTGGTTCTTTAATAACCATAGCCACCATTATCCTATTAGGCAAGATTGTGATCATGTGATGTTTATTGGCTTAAAACCAATCCTGCCTAATAGGATAGTGTAACACCAAAATATATAGGTACTGATCTGAGTTCAGACCTACATGACTATATAATCTGATGAGCTTGGATTGAACATATTATAGTGTTTTCAATTTAAGTCTCATAGTTTTGTAGTTAAGTGGAGATAAAAGGTGGCTGCTGGAGGGTTGCATTACATCCTAAGATCTAGGTGCAGTGCTCTCAGATCCAAGGCTCCTCACTGATGAAGGCCACAAGCCAGAAACTAGTCTGGGGATATGGGGATTTTATTCACAAGCCTTCTGGCATCCATTGATTACTCTGGCTTGCACCGAGTGGCAAGTTTTGCCTGTTTCACTAAGAGCAAGCATAAGAAATGGCAATCGTGATGTTTATTGGCTTAAAACCAATCCTGCCTAATAGGATAGTGGTAACTATGGTTATTAAAGAACCAAAGACACCAAAATGTATAGGTACTGAACTGAGTTCAGACCTATATGGCTATATAAGCTGATGAGCTTGGATTGAATATATTATAGTGTTTTCAATTTAAGTCTAATAGTTTGGTAGTTAAGTAGAGATAAAAGGTGGCTGCTGGAGCATTGCATTAGATCCTAACATCTAGGTGCAAATGCTCTTAGATCCAAGGCTGCCCACTGATAAAGGTTCACAAGCCAGAAGCTAATCTGGGAATATTGGATGAGTAGGCACTAGATGAGGATTATATGCACAAGCCTTCTGGCATCCATTGATTACTCCGGCTTGCATTGAGTGGCGGTATGTATAGAGAGTTTTGCCTGTTTTAATAACCTTATTTATATGATGTATTTTTTTCTTTAGATGTGGTCTATCTGAAAGGTTAATTGCTCTGGTAAATGATGTTTTAGCCACAGAAAATATCTGAGCTGGATGATGATGATAAGAAAATTGGAGGTACCTGTAAGTATGTGTAGTTTTTCTGAAAACTGAGAATGCTAAAATAAATTATTTTGTTTCCTGGTGACAAGAACATCAAAAAAGGCAAGTTTTCCATTAGATTTTATTTCCATTGTAGATGTATTATTTGGCTGAATATTATTTAAATATAATAAAAAATCTTCCAATTTATCTTTACCATGTGGCCATATGACAAACGTGTCATCTATATATCTCAACCAAAAAACAGATATTAAAGGCGCTGATTCTAGAGCATGTGTTTCCATATGCTCCATAAATAAATCATTTATAACTCCTGCAACAGGAGAACCCATAATAGTACCAAAAATTTATTTATAATGTTTTCAATCATATATTAAATATGTGTTTGTTCTAAAATTATGTTTCATAAGGAAAATTACAGGATTAACAATATTTTGAATAGAACGAGGAAAATCATTCTATTTCTTTTCTTTAAAAAGTCAACCAAAAAATAAACAAATTTGATAAATTACTGCTGTTCTTATGTTTATTTCTTAGCAATAGTATACATTCTTTACTGGAATAATTTTGATTGCATTATAAATTTTAGAGTAATCAATGATTCAAATTTTAAAATAACCAAGCAAAAGAAAAAAAATACAAGCGCTAATTAGAAACACAATTACCGTAAGCATAAAAAAAAAACGATTATAATTAATCAAACAAAGCTCTTATATAATGAGATTTCAATTTTATTCAAAGGTTTTAATTTTGAAATAACACCTCCCAGGATATCAGTTGGAAAAATTAGTAGTGTTGTTGAATCGACTTGTGAAAACAAATAGATCCTTCAATAGCCGATATGGCTATGGCAGAAATTTGTAATGTTTTTTTAAAAAGTGAAACTTTCTAGAGATAATATATCTTTCATATTTGCACTTTATAAAAATGTATATATATATATTTATTGTAATAAATTAGACATTTCATTTAAAATTGTATGTCCTGTAATTTTTTCTGGGAATTCAAAATGGCCGTTCAGGTCTCTAAGGGTTATATAAGCTAAAATCGGATAAATCAGTAGTTATACTTCCAGCTGACAAAGGTAATGCTACTGTGGTCAAAGGTCATGATACATTTAACAATAAAATTCTGGTGTTATTAAATGATAAAATTCATTTAAAACCTGAAATTATTAAAGCAAAAGTCAATCTCCAATAATCCGCCATTTCTTAAATATTATAAATCTCTGTGCACCCACCTGCCAGTAAGAGTTTAAAAAACTTAAGTAAATCACTTAATTTAAAAGCAGCAAGCGAGGGCATGGAGATTTATAATATTTAAGAAATAACGCATTATCGAAGATTGACTTCCGCTTTGATAAATTCAAAATTTTCAGCCCTTTATAATAATAGATTTAAATCCTAAGAGAGATTGTACAACTTATTTAGAAAAAAATAAAATTATTTCTCATAAGAAATCTTGTGTCGGTTCAAAATTCTATGGGTTTCCTAAAATACGTAAGGCAGATATCCCCCTTCATCCAGTAGTAAGTACAATAGGATCTCCTATTCACAATTTAGCTAGATTTTTATCTTATTTGATACAATCCTTTAAGTCATATATAAAAAAAAACTTAATACATTTTGTTTCTCTTTAAAAATCTTAAAGTTAATACAGTTGATATTCTGGTTAGTTTCGATGTTGTTTCTTTATTTACAAATATTCCAGTTGATGAATCTTTGAGTATCATTTCTCAACAATATACTTTGCCTGACTATATTTTTGTCTTGGCTAAACATTGTCTTGCAAACACATATTTCATATATGATGGACAATATTATAAACAAACTTTTGATACTCCTATGGGTTCTCCTATTTCAGGAGTAATAGCTAATTTGTTTACAGAACATATAGAAACCCATGCTCTAGAACCAGCACCTTTGAAATTTTTTATTTGGCTGAGATATATAAATGAAATATTTGTTATCTAGCAATATGGTAAAATAAAAGCTAATTTGTTTACAGAACATATAGAAACTCATGCTCTAGAACCAGCACCTTTGAAATCTTTTGTTTGGCTGAGATATATAAATGATATATTTGTTATCTAGCAACATGGTAAAATAAAACGGAAGATTTTTTTTTTATTACATTACGCTTTCACTTTCAAACACTTAAGATTCGCCCACACAAAAACGTTTGGATTCGAAAAGATAGATGGCCATTCTATCTTTTCCAAAGACTTTATCATGTGGTTGAAGTGTTAGTATTCATTCATTTTATATTTAAAATCCAAAGCGCATGTGCAACAGTTTAATGCTGTTTAAATATTATCATTACATTTCAATAATATCTATCCAATTATTACATTTACAATGGAAATAGAATCTGATGGGAAACTGTTTTTTCTTGATGTTCTTGTCACCAGAAAACAAAATAATTTTTTATCATTTTCAGTTTTCAGAAAAACTACACATACTGACAGGTACCTCCAATTTTCTTCTTATCATCATTTAGCTCAGATTTTTTCTGTAGCTAAAACACCATTTACTAGAGCAATTAATCAGATAGGTTATATCTAAAGAAAAAATAGATAATATAAAATAATGTATTGTTAGCAAATGGTTATAATAAAAAGGTTATAATTCAAGTTTTATTTCAAGCTAAAAGTACCAAAAATGAAAAAGAAAAAATTTAGGATTTTCATTCCTTATATAAAAGGAACCACAGACAGTATTGGACATATTCTAAAACATTACAATATAAAAACAGCTTAGGTTCCTTATCAACAAATTAACAATTTTTTTAATGAATCCTAAAGATTCAATCCCTCTTGAAGCTCAAGGAATTTATGAGATTTCATGTGGGATTTATACATCTTCTTATGTGGCTATGAGAAATCATCACATCAGTACTAGAAGGGATAAATATTCTAATGCAGTGAAGCAACATTCATCATCATCAGCCCTCACAATCCAACATATGAATTCAGGTCACAATATTGATTTTTTAAGACCAGGATCCTATCCAGATGTAAAAACTTACACCAATGTAAGATCATAAAAGCTATTGAGATACTGAAAAGACCAAATTGTATCAACAAATGTGATGATACATGTAAAGTTTCTTATATTTGAAAAACAAATTAAAGATTCTGAATTTTTTATTTATTGTTTATTTATTTGTCAATTTGTTCAATTTTGTACATCTGTTTTTTCTAGTTGTGGAACTTTAACACTTATTAGAAACCCTGTTTGCAGTGCCTTTACAATTATTTTATAGATACTGTTTGCAGTGCCTCTAGAGTTATATAATATTCATTTCCCAGTTGAGGGATTGTGTGATTAAGCTAAAACATTAAAATTTCTAATTAAAATCATACACGGATAAATCTGCAAAATATGTCTTATATCTATAACTATATATATGTTAATTCTAATATTTTCATGGATAAATAATGATTTCATATTATTACTATTTTCAGGATATTACATGTAGTAAAATAGCCAATTAGCTGACCTTTCAGTAAAATATCAAGTACCTTCTTCAGAGCGTTAGTTCACATGTAACACAATCTTCCCCACTTCAAAAAACTGGACTTTAGTGATAGCACAAACAAGTGCAGTATATCTTAATCTAACTGACCCCAATTTTTATCCATGCTAGATAATGTTATAAGTATCATTTAATACTTTTTGGCTTAAAACTACACTGTTTCCAAATTCTGATACATTTATAACAAGATTTACTTCAAGAATACTGACATAATAGACCAAATATTTGTTCGAGCCAAAACTATTTTTGTTTCATGTTCTGTTTTGCAAAGATTTTATTATTTTTTTATATTCAGAAATGTAGATTACTTGCAGTATTTAAATTGATATAGCTTCACTGATATTCATGCTGCACTGTGTACATATTGCTTAATGGTTTTTTTTTTTTTTTTATCTATTCTAGGATTACAGGTCACTATTCATTCTTTTAGCCATAAGATACCAGTCATATAATTAGAAAGGATGTTGGGTAAATGATTGGATATACCAACTTTGTTTTAAGCATATGTGCATATTAAAAAAATAGTGTATGAAGAAGTTGTTCAAACATGTACACACAAGAAAGAAATGGAGAATAAAGTAGAGAAAATAAATTATATCAAATAAATAAAGACAGAGATTGAGACAATTAGGTTCAAAGAAAGACAAATTTTGGGTATTTGATAACAGTGAAAGATTGCATAAAATGGAAGGTGCCATGGTTTATTTTTAAAATATTATTTTAAAAGTTTAATATTGTTGATTTGTAAGACTAAAGTAATTGAATACAAACTTATATGCTAACAAAGGCAAAATTGAAAAAAATGGAGGAAAACATGATCCAGAAAAAATTATCACTCAGTTACAGGAGCTTACAAAATAAAGATGGCCATGTCAGTTCAAATGTGACAGATGCTGCCAGAGAAAAGTGAAGAAAGTAATCAGCAAAGAGAAGTTGATAATGAAAAGAGATCAAAAGACATGCTCAGAGAAATGGCAGAAAATGATCAACAAAAAGAAAAGACTAATCATAAGAGAGCAGAAGTAACAGAAAAAATTCTCTAAGAAAAATAGAAAAAAACTCTCAGTTAAAAAAAAAAAGAAAAGCTGCTAAAAAAATGGAAGAAAATGATCAACAAAAAATGACAACAGAAGAAGTGCTACTCAGGAAAATTGAAGTGATTGGCAAAGTCAGATGCTGCTAAGAAAAGTAGAAAAAAGCAATCAGCAAAGGGAAAAAATAATCAAAAAATGTTGATGAAAATGGAAAAGGATAAGAAAGAGAAGAACAAAAATAATAACTGGCAATCAAAAGATATTTATCAAGATGGAAAAGGATAAGAAATATCAGGACAAGAAAATAAAAAAGGCAATCAAAAGATATTAAGTTGGATGAAGATATAAAAGAGTAGGATAAAAATAAGAAAAAATTATATACCATATTCAGGATATAAAGTGAGAGAAAGCTGAAAGTATAGATCAAATAGCTGAGAAGATGGACAACTGGAATTTACAAGAAAAAGAAGTAGTAGGGCAAGTGCAGGATGAAGTATGAAAGATTAAACAGAAAGGTGAGTAATGAAGACTTGAGAAATGTTGAACTCACAGACAGCATATGAGCAACTCAAGAAGTGTTAAATACAAATTTCAGACAGATAAAGAATGAGCAAAAGTATGCAAAATATTTGTCTGAAAAGACATTATAAAGCATCTTTTTTATTCTGGTAAATTTTCTTGTTTTGGGAACACTGATTTCTATCAGTAATTTGCTCAACCCTGAAGATGAGCACAAGCCAAAGGTGAGCACAGGCCACAGGTGATCCCATGCCAGTTCCAGATTATGATGCTCCTCCATTTTGTTTAATGCAAAATAATTTTCCAAAATATCATGGTGTTCCATAGAAGTTTCCCTGCATCATTCTTACATGACTTTATTTTGAGAAATTGATTGATATCTCCTTGGTATGTCTCAGGTTCTCAGAGACTTGATTTCACCTTCAGAGATGAGCAAATTACTGGTAGAAATCAGTGTTCCCAAAATAAGAAAATTTCCCAGAATAAAAAGATGCTTTGTTGCATGTCATCAGGATGGTATTAAGTATCATGTTTCAAAAGATAAATGCAAAGTAGATGCAGGAAAAACCTATACTCAGTTGCTTCTCTGCCAAATTTCATGGTTTAATATGTTGTCCCCTTGCACTTTGAGAGATAATTAGACAAAAAATATTAGATATACCTTATTATATAAAGGATATCAAATTATGACATGTACTGAGTATGTGGTAGAATTGCCCATAAATTTCTTAGATATGAGGCTACAAATGCAAGGAATATAAGAAAAGGAGATTGATCCCACCCCCAACTTTGAAAATAAATAGCCATAAAAAACCTGCGATAAGGCCATTATAAGTACTATAGCTATTAAAAGGAATAATGGATATAGTTTACAAAAATGGAGATGAAGATGCAATGGGAGTTAAAAGGAAAGCAGGAATACTTCACAGGACTAACAGTGGGGGCAATCATTATAGAAGATTCTCATCACTTCATCCCAGCACTACTCATGTGAAAAAGTTCAGGCAGAGTAAATATCAATAACCATACACATAAAGTCTTGTATGAAGTTTCCTAGAGTATTGCACAACACCAAGAAAATAATGTCTCTACATTAGAAATTAAGAAAGGTTGAAGGATACATATGGTGTCTGACTTTGCAGACAATCCAAAAGGAAAATATTGATAATAGTTTATTCTTTACAATAGATAAATAAAAAAATGAATAGGGGTGTTTAATCAAAATGAGATATTTTCATTTGGATCAGTCATTTTATATCCATTTAAGCAGGGAGAATGAGAATTATTATTTCTTCTTCTGTTAGTTTCAGAATAATACCTAGTTATTAATAGAAATGTAATTAGGTTATATTTATTAAACTTATTAAAAGTTTCCATACATTAAGTGATCATGTGCAAATTTATATTTCAAATTATAATAATAATATGAGTTTTTAATGTTTATTAGGGAGAGCTGTAAAAGAAAAACTGTAAAAATAATAATAACTATTTTTCTTTATTTTTTTGATAGTTTTAGGTATTTATATTTTTTGAAAAATAGGATATTGAGATTTTTTTCTGTGTCTAGAAAATAAAGTGTTTTCTAAATTAATTCAGAAATAGAATGTCTTTTCAAGTAACTAAGAAGAAAACAACATTACTTGGAATTTTTCTCTCTTTAGAAAAATGAAATGATTTCCAAATTAATGTATAAATAGATTATGTTTTGCAAATAATTAATATGAAAAAAACTATTACAATAACAATTTGGGATTTTTATTTCTCTAGAGAAATTAAAAGTTTTTTTTTTAATTAATGCATAAATAGATTGTTGTCTTTAAAAAAATAAGAAACAGAAACAACAAGGAACTGTTCAAATAATTGAGTATAATTATATATATTTTTAAAAAATAACGAAAGAGAAACTTTTTGTAAAATGTAAATCAATTATTCAAAGATAATGGTATATAATTTTTAAGACAGATATATAATTGGATGGATTTTATATCAGGACTATTTTTTAAAAAGCAAAATATAAAGTCGATGGTAAATGTCAGTATCAATTTAGCTGTTGTGAGATGAAATAGAGAGAAGCTATGCCTGGTAGTCTAAAATTAAACTGCCCTCACACTACAAAAAAATGGAAAGCAATATAATAGAAAAAAGTTTAAAAGAATCATGTGCTAAGCTTTAGTTAAAACTAAGTGTTACCAATTCAAAAAGAAGTAGAAAAAAAATACCCTGGGAAAGATGTTCAACAAGCCTTATGTATGAATCCATTTAAAATCATAATTGTCTCAGTTTGTATTAACCTGACATGGAATTTATTAAACTAAAAATTTTGAGAAAACTAAGTGAAAAAAATAGGTGAAACTGAAATATGAAATTTCAAAAGAAAAAAAGATAACTTTGAATGGAAATAATTAATAAATTGAAACTTGTGTTAATATGAAACTAAAATACTTGCTGAACTGAAATCTGGAACTAAAAAAAGAAAAAAAAATCCTAAGTGGATAAATAACTATTAAACGATTAAACATCATATGATCACCAGCTCTTATCCTAGCACATAACTATTATTAAACAGGTAAAACTCTTCATACAGTAGTTCCACCCTGTGGGGGGGGGTTGCATTAGATCCTAAGATCTAGATACTCTCAGATTCAAGGCTCCTCACTGATGAAGGCCACAAGCCAGAAACTAGTCTGGGGATATTAGATGAGTAGGCACTAGATGGAGATTTTATGCACAAGCCTTCTGGAATCCTCTGATTACTCTGGTTGGCACAGGGTGGCACTACTGTATGGAGAGTTTTTCCTGTTTAATAAATAACTATTCCAGAAAACTATAATAAAAAACTTGAACCAACAGAATTGATTAAACTGTGAACTCCAGGTTTTCTAAGAAGAAACATTCAATTGATGTATTAAACAACCTCCACACTTTTTTATTCTTTTTATTCCTCATATAAATAAAGATACAATAAAAGACAAATGATCCCAAGATACATTTCATGCTGAACCAGCACTAATCAGTTGGTCCAGGTCACCATCTCCCATATATATATCTATTACAAAAAGAGGATTTATCTATGGCAAATTGTCACATCTTTATTTACAACCAGCAATCTTACTTCACTCACAACCTCAATTCCATCCACTTTTGATAAATATAACATTCAACTGAGTTACTATAAAAAAATTAAAAGGAAGAAAATCTATGGCAAAAACGAGGTATTGTTATATGTACAAATTTACATTTATAAATATTTTATATGAATTAGAAATATTGTATAATTTTTTTAGTTGTTGTGTTGAAAACTTATTTTTCCCTCATAATGTTAAAAGTGTTGGATGATCTAATTTTTAAAAATAAAGAGGCAAAAGATTTAAGTTAATGCTAATTTTTTCATTGTGATTTTTTTTAAAATTTTAATTATGCAAAGTTTTGGATTTGTAACATTATCTAAATTTTTCATCCTTTTATTTATTAATTAACTATATTAAATAATTGTTTTAAAAATAATAGTTTATGAAATTATTTCTTGTTGTTGATGTCTTTATTCTTTTAGTTATTTGTTCTGTGAGTTAAAAATAAATATCATTAATGCCACCAACAGTATTGGGTTTTAAGAGATTTATAGGCCATCTCAGTAAAGTTATTTAACAATAGAATACATTAAATTTAATCATTGTGTTTATATATTGGACTATTTCCATAATCTAACATAAGTATTGAATGTCTTTAGAAAAATTAAACTTTATTTAAATGTTCCAAATACATTCAATGGTATATAACATAGTCGGGCATGGCCGCTTGATGGTGTTGTTGCTCGCCAAAAACAATACAGAGTACGGTTTTCAGGACACTCGATTTTCAAATCGCTGAATGTATTCTAAAAATTTTCATTATTCCTCTTTTTTGTTATTAATTGATTGATTGCTATAACTTTTTATTTCTTCCTGTTTTTTTTTTTTTAAAATTGTTTAATTTTAATTTTGTATTTAGAAAAAATAACCTTTTTTTATTTTTAAATCGCTGACTGTCTTTTTAACAAATTTTCATCATTCCCATTTTTTAAACATAAATTTAAACTTTTTTTTTTGAGGAGGGAATGATTCATTGTTTGCTGTGCCTCCGCGATGTTTTATTTTTTAATTTTGACGCACAACTTTTACCCATATTTTAATATGTTTTTGGTTATTTCTAATTTATATTAAAAGACATATTTTGATACATTTTTGATTGACTTAACTATTGCTTTCTACATAACAAAACAAAAAAAAAACAAAACAAAAACACTGTGTAATTTTCAAACCAATATATTTTCTATTTTTCACCTTTGTTTTTTATTTATGAATTTGGATCAAATGAAAAGGTTTTGGGCCCACAATTTGGCCTCAACCAAAACAAAAATTTCCAACTCCATGCAATATTGTTTACAAACAATAACCAAAAACAAAACAAAAAAAAATACATCAACTGATCAAATGCCTTTTTTTTTTGGAAAGCATAAACAAACATACAGTCCAAATTACTGGTATTTGACAACAAAATGCTGTTGGCAGCAACTGGGAGAAAGTTATGCATTTGGCAGCCATTTTATGAGAGAATGTGGTATTTCACGTGGAAACAAGACTTCGCACGTGAACTCGGCCAAATTCATTGCTACATTCCCTTGGCAAGCTTTTACACCATACACATTCTCTAAATAAGGGTGTGGACATTTGGAAAATTCCTAGAAAGTCAGGTTTCTTAAATTAAATATAAATACAAAGACAGTGGAATGTATATTGTAAAAATGTTACTACTCAAACTACACACACACACAGACATCAAACTGTACACAAAGGATAAGTGTGTGTATTCACAGTAACTGTCGCAAAGCAGAAATAGACCATATTATTTCTGTGTACATCATCATGAATGGCCTGCAATGGCTAAGATAAACATATATGTTTTCTTAGCCATAAGTCAGATCTCGTAAATGGCATTTGTAGGTGTTTTGGTGAGCCATGAACACCATCAAGTGGCCATACCTGACTACTTATAATTACCCATTCAACTGTTAGTAATACCACACAGGTTAGTATATGCACAACATTTCAATAGATATTATTCTACTCTCTTCTTCAGGTGTTGCTGTCTTGGCCAGTGACAATACTAGCATGGGAATCGAACCTGAACCCTTAAATTTTTCAGTATTAAATTTTAAGGTAATGCTTTAATACAACACAAACTGATGATTAGAAGAGAGAAAATAGATGTGTCTAAGATAGCAAACCATGTATATACCAATGAACATATGTCCAATTGGGAAAATACAAAAATATTGGATAGAGAAGAAAAGGTTGAAAGAAGAAAATTAAAAAAAGCTGCTCACATGATAATGACAAACAATCTCATAAGTCAATCTAGTATGACTATACATAATGTATGGAAATGACTAATCAACTTTGCTCTTAGGAAAAAGTGAAGAAATCAGGAAGAATCTCATAGATAAGTATATGAAATTATCACAGACTGTTGCCTTTGGCAGGATGGCTCAGTTGGTTAGAGCATTACCTTAAAATTCAATACTCAAGACTCTAAGGGTCCAGGTTCAATTTTCATGCTGGTACTGTCACTGGTCAGGCCAGCAACATCTGAAGAGGAATGGGAGAATAATATGCTTATAATGTTGTGCATATACTAACGTGTGTGCTATTATTAACAATTGAATGTATTTGAAATATTTAAATAAAGTTAAATTTCTCTAAAGACATTCAATACTTATATTATTTAGATAAAAAAAATAGACCAATATATAAATGCAACTAAAACACCATCATCACAAATATCATTATCACAATCCCTAGGGTCTTTGTAATTTCAAGCTAGTTCAAATTTAATAGTATTATATGAATATCTTGTTAAAAGGAGGTTGCCTTGACAACAATTTAAAATTGTTATTGATATTGGAATTGTCTAAATCCTAAATAATTTTAATAATATTATGTGTGTGTATAGAAACAAGTGCATGTGGTCATCTAGAAAATTTTTCTGAATGACCTAAATGTAGAGATTATTTTTAAGGAATACTCATTTCACTTTGTTTCAGACAGATAATTTTTATTTTATACATGTTAGTACATTCATAGTATCATGTGTTCAGAGAATTGATGATGATCAGCATGATATAAGTATCACAACATTTTTTTAGTGTTTTTTATAATAATTTTAGCACTCATCTATGTGTGTGCATATAAAATTTAGATGACTATTGTTATAAAATTCTCTAAGTTTGTGATTGGCTAGATGAAAATTAGCCTCTTTTATACTATATCTTTAAAATCTGGACACAAAGAGTGATTGTTGATTCTCACAATAATAACACCCATGCTCTTATTTTTGTTATACACACAGTTATTTTATATTTAGTTCCAATGCTGAATTTGATATTGCTATTTGATTGTCATCTCCAATGTTATACTATTCTTCTCTACCATTGATATATATATATATATATATATATATATATCAACACATATATATATATATATATATATATATATATATATATATATATATTGTGTTGGTACATAATAATTTGTTTAAAATTTCTTAAAAATAAAAATCTTTGGTAAAAGAAAACGTAAAATTAAAAGTATAAGAGTTTTTGAAATAAAAGTTACAATCAATTAATAAGTCAGAAGAGGAGGTTTGCTTCAGAAGCATTGAACTAAAAGTTATAAAAGAAGTAAAGAGTTCTTTATTATTATTATTAGTTAAAATGTAACGTAAAGTTTAAAAATATAAATCTCTTTTCATTCGAGTTAAAGAAAAAAGTAATCTTAAAAAACTAAATAATGAATTGATCTTAAATTATATATGTGCGAGAGTAAACAAAGAAATGAATGTAAATATAATATATGCGTATTAAATATTATAAATAAATGAAGGTTAAAGAATTAAAAAACACTCAGTGGTGGCTACTAATTAAAAATATAAAACAACAAGTTCAGCAATGGCTATTAATTAAAATGTAAAAAACAACACGTTTGCATGGCTACTAATTAAACGATCTCAAAAACACATAGTTAAAAGATTATCAAAGAAATTTCGACAACAGGATTAAAAAGCTTATCTCCAAAGGATTAGCTACTAATGAAAAGAATTTTGACAACAGATATTGCTGAAGGATATCAAATGAAAACATGCTTCATGTATAAATATACAAATTTTTATCAGACAGTCACTCGAGTTAATTGCATCAGCGTTGCATTAGAGTTGGGTTTGAGATAACAGTTCAGTACAATTGACAGTAAGTTATATCAGAATCAAGAATGAAGTGTTAAAACCTCAGTAAACATATGACTTCCTCCAGCCTGAAGTCCGATGAAAACAGCCAATCTACCTGATAAAAGTGATGTTTGCATAACAACCTGAAGCTGCTCAATATCTAATTGTCCTAAAGGAAATGCCTCAGAATAATCAGCATCAAATCTCCACAAGGAAACTTTAAATCCAACCAGTTAGAAATACTTCATTAGAAGCAGCAAACAACAATGTATCCACATTAAAAATCCTAGGTAAAACATTTTCTTATATTCCTTTCTAAAGTAGCTATCACATTTGTAAAACCTCCAGAGGCAAATTATATGAACTCTATAGCACATAAAGATGAACTATTAATTTATGTGTTCTAAATATCAAATATTATTTTATGCTTTATGAGATTCTAGTGTGTGAGTTGAAAATGTGCATGATCATTATATATTATGTTAGTAAAATAAGATTTATAAAATATTTAAATTTAGTTTAATAAATGTTAATTAAAATAAATTGTCTTTAAACTTAAAGCTTTATTTGTTGGTAAATTTTTTTCACCACTAATTGAAACTATAATTTGTTATTGATTACAAGTAGCTGAGCTAGTCATGGGTGTAACTTAGGTGTTGAGTTAGTGGCCATTGTTTAAAGTGTGTTATTTGTCTTCTGGATGAATAACTGGTGCCCATGTATACAAAACAAAAAAGTGCTTTGAACGTGGTGTTGAATTCAACAGTCGAGAAGAAGTTATGTCCTGGAAATGTAATGCTAGTTATATATTTTATAGCTATCGTTTGGACATAATACTCTCCGAGTATGTTCTTGTCTGCCTAAGAGGCCGGTGTTTCGTACCTCTCATATTCGAACCTGGTACAATATATATATATATTGAAACAAGAATGCTGTTTCACGTGTGTATTTATTATAAGAGCTAGTTATCCTCCCACCTTAAAAAACAGCAGATGTATAAAAAAGTTTAGTTAATGATGTTACAAGAAAAATCATTATTTTCTATAATTGAGAAAAGAAAATAATAAAGATAAATCATTATTGATTTTATAGTTTTAAATTACAATATAATTTAAATATATCACTCATATTTATTAAAAGCTGGAATTTCTTAAAGGATTACATTTTTAATTTTTGGAACGATGTTTTCAATTAAAGTGTGATAACAGTTTGAGACAGTCTTAATAAATTGAAAAACATGGCTTAATCTTCATGCTTTCGTATCTATCCTGCTAAAAAGTAGATTATCCAATCATTATGAAGAGAAAGGTAATCGGACTTAAATGAGAGCTGTGGGATGACTAGGATATGTGGGCTGAACTGTTTAATCAGTCCAAGAATCAGATATATATAGTCAAGTTGCAAGTTCAGAGCAGATTTTTAAAAAGTTTTTTCAAAGAGATTTTTAGAAGATCAAATAGTCATTTTTTTTTCAAAGAGATATTTTTCAAGTAGCTGTTAAAGAAGAATTTTGAAAAAAGAGATTTCAATTTTAAAAAAATATTAAGAGCAGTTATAGAACCTCCATTGATGATGGAAAAAGAAAACATTATTAAGGAAAATATAATGATGGAAGGGTAAATGGTAACAGCTTTTCTCTTCATTCTAAGCCATGATTTTCCAAGATTTGCCTGGATAGACATCATAGAAAGGAGATAATGCCATTCAATTGAAATGCAATGCCCCTTTTGAAGGCAGTCACATCACAGATATGAAGAAACAAACTGGATAAATGAAGGTAATGATTTTATAAAAATATTCGATACTATGTAGGTTTACAGAAGACAAGACAAAACGTCTTTCTTAAACTAAAATTATATGTGTTTTTAAAAGATAAACAAAATGTCTTTATTACAAATAAAATGGAAATTATGAATAAATGTAGCTGCCTGAAAATACATTCGTTATTGGAAAGTTATAGATGAAATTAAAATTATGAATAAATGTAGCTGCATGAAAATACGTTTGTTACTGGAAAATTATAAATGAAACTAAAATTATGAAAATTGTTTATTATTGATAAAGTATAAATGAAACTTCAGATCAACTTATATTTGGAAACATACATCTGTGGAAGACCAAACAATAATATTTATGATAGATTAACTAACTTAAAGTTAACTGGAACTCTTGAATTAGACATAAAATGCAAATGTAAATGGTTAAAGAAATTGCATTCTTTAATTCATATTGCCCTATTATTGGATACATATCAAGATGCACAATGGACTGTAAATAAACTATTTGTGAATTAAGTGAAACTCTGAATTAAATACAATGCTAGCAGTTATCTTCATTATTATATCTGTAAAGGATATCTACATACAAGAGTAATTAAACCACATTATATGTGACTACTATCTAAAATACTATAAATCAAAATTTTATAAATGGAGCTCTGAATTAAATACAATGCTATTAGTTATCTTCATTACTATGTCTGTAAAGGATATATTCATACATAAATAATTTAAACCACATTACATGTGACTACTACCTAAAATAATACAAATCACAATTAAGTAAAACTCTGAATTAAGTGCTATTAGTTGTCTTCATTATTCTCTCTGTTGTCTTAATATATCACACTCCTCTCTGTGAACTAACTAAATGATTAAAGATGTAAACTGTTAAAGAACTATTAAAAGAAGGACTTTATTATATTCTCAACAAGTTACCTTCTTTAGGCCATATTGAAGTATACCAAAGAAGAATAACGGACCGTAAGTGAAATATTTATTTGAATAAAATGAAAGTCTGAATTAAATGCTATCAGTTATCTTCATATATTGCATTCCTCTCTGTGAATTAATTATATAACTAAAGATGTAAGTTGTTAAAAGAACTATGAAAGAAGGACTTTATTATACAACAAATTACATTCTTTAAGTGCTATTATTGGAAGTATACCAAAGAAACACAATGGACCAGAAATGAATAAAACAATGAATCTTCACATGGATATGAAGGAACTTTATTAGAAGAACTTGCAAATTAATTTGTTAAATAAAATTATTGTTACTTAAAAGTATTTTAGTTATCCAGTTGTTCAATTCTATTTTGTTTTTATTGCATCACTCATCATTCAGTGCACTTGTTCATGAGAATCTCATGCCTTCTGAGCTACGTCTAGCATAACTAAACCCAGGTAAGTCAGGTTGTAGTGAGATGAAACTCTAGTGGCACTGTTTGGAAAACCAAACATAGAAATGTGTAGATGCTTCAAGTCTCTATGGTGCTACATCCTCTGTTGAGCAGGAAATATTGTTATAGGGGGTGTGTGTTAACATCTGCACTGGGGAATGCCAATCGATAGTTCCTTCCTGCAACATGCTCATCAGGAAATTGTTACAACTGAAGTAATAAAAGGGTTGTATGGGTCCGGTTACAATATAATGTTTTCATGGTTGTATGATATAGATAAATTACTACTTTTTGGGCTAACTAGCATCTACCATTGCCAAGATTAACTTTTGAAAGAAAAATCATTAGATCTCAAACAGTAATGTGACTGATTGTGAGATGAGAAATGAGATTCATCTTGAAGTAGTTCAGCATTTAAAATATGAGGCTTATCAAAATGTTTATTTCCCTCACTTTGTTCACCTATTAATTTTAAGTTAATATTAGAAGACAGAGATAAAATGAGAAGTATCCACATAGCTGGAATATGTTGTGCTTTGTCAGCCCCAATTAAACCAGTAGATCTCTTTAATATTTCACTTGACTGTCTCATGGTTCTTAAATCATACTTTTCCAAATTAGCAAGTATTTTTGCACAGGTTTGTGACCAATTTCTAAAAATGGGAAGTAAAAACTGATATCTTCATTTTCTGATTAAAAGCATTTATATGTTCCTTAATTCTGACATTTATTTGTCTATTCGACTGGCCTACATAGCTTCTTGAGCACTGCAAATATGGAATTTCGTAAACCCCCTGGTGTTCCAAAAATACTCTGTCTTTAGGTTTGGTAAAAAAAATCACCATTTTTTTTGTCAGTAGAAAAAAGTTGTCTTTATATTAAAACTAGATCCTTTCCCATTGATCTCATCAATAACTCCTTTAATATAAGACAAAACCACTCTATTATAAGATGAATTATCAATTCTATTCTCTTTTTTCTCTTTAGCATCAATGCTATGTAAAGCCTTACATATGATGTTTCTATTATAATCATTATAAAGTATAATATTTTTTGTAAGTTCTATTTCTTGAGTAAGATAATCCTTATCAGGCAAACTGTAAGCTCTAGTCAAAAGATTTTTTGCTACAGAAAATATTTAAGCAGGGTGATGATGAGAATTAAAATTAAGATATCTGTTTGTATGGGTGGATTTCCTGTAAACTGATACTGAAATTGATATCAAAAGATATTTAAGTTAAAGTTAAGTATTTAAAGTATTTAAGTATTTTAAGTATTTAAATAAAATAAAATAAAGAATAAAAATAGAATATATATGTATAGGAAGTTTTAATTAATAAATATAGAATGTAAAAAAAAGGGTAAAAAAAATCTATAATTTTAAAAGGTAATAAATAGATGATGATTATAAGATGTATATATAGAATGTAAATTATATGTCCATGTATATTTATATTCATATATTTGTATTATGTTGCAGTTCTGAAGAAGATTGCTGGGGCAATCGAAACTGTAAACTATAAAAGAGGGTAGTAAATAAAGCATTGTGTAACAGAGCAAAGTGCATGGATGATTTAGTATTATATGATATACATTTGGCAATGCAATAAGAAAGAATAGTCATAATTTAGGTTTCTCGTGGCCAGAAGATGTTGCCTAAGTCTGCCATTAGATATTCTTCAGAACAATTTATCCAAAAAGGTATCTTAATGAAATTGGACAATTTTTCTCCAGGTTATATATTACTTGACTATATTCTCTGTGACTTATCCATCTAGCGGCAATCTGTTGCGAAATTGTAAATTAGTCACATTCTTTGAAGTTGCACACTAAAACAATTGTTCAGACTTTTTATTATTGTTACATAAAATAAACTTTTTGAATGATCAAATCACAAAGATGACTCTCAATTTTGATCTCAATTTCCCCTGAATACCATAACAAAAAGTCATTTTAGTGATGTCATTTATAATTCCATTCATGTGAAAAAAGTTTCTCAATCTTTTTTGAATATCTTGATTAATCAAAAAACAGTTATTAATATCAAACTAATTTATCATAACTTGTATATTAGATATACCTAATTGATTGTCTTACATACTCTGCTCTTACATGTAGTAATCAACTATATTTTCTTTGTGAATTGGACTTAATTTGTTTATCTCATCTTTAGACTGTTGACTGAGCTTAAATTAAAACAGGCAAAAACTCACTATATGTATTGCCACCCTGCAAACTAGAGTAATAAATGGATGCCAGAAGGCTTGTGCATAAAATCTTATCTAGTGCCTACTCATCCAATATCCCCAGATTAGTTTCTGGCTTGTGGCCTTCATCGGTGAAGAGCCTTTGATCTGGGGATATTGGATGAGTAGGCACTAGATGGGAATTTTATGCACAAACTTTCTGGTATCCATTGATTACTCTAGCTTGCAGTGTAGCAATATGTATAGTGAGTTTTTGCCTGTTTTAATAACTGTTTTAAGCAAGCATAAGAAATGGTGAGCATGTGATGTTTATTGACTGTGCTAATTTATATGTTGTGTCTGAACGTCACTAAAAAACATTAATATAAATGATGATCAATTATCGAAATAAATACTAAAATAAAGTATAAACAGACTCAAAATTTTTTAATTGATATCATTACTTGAATAAATTAGTAACTTACAAGGCACAATGACTTAATGTGTCATATTGCAATGTTTTAATTGGATTAAAAACGTAACTTATTTACTTACACCGTATCTTATTTTTATAATTATCAAACAGGAAACAGATATCTAATCAACATTAGTTAAATTTAATATTAGCAACTATTTCGAATTTGGTGCATATTTTTATTTCCTAAATGACTGCTATAAAAAAGCATTAATTATTTTAATATTTGTAGTTTTTTTATTTAACTTCTTATGCTCCCATTATTTGAAATAGAATCAGAATAAACTGTAGTCCTCTACCTGCAAATCGAGACTCAATTCTATCTCTTTTACTTCGGCAAACCATAAAAAGAACATATTTTCTTATATTTTTATTGGTAATAAGTTTCAATTTGCTAGCTATAATAAAATGTTAGAATGTAAATATTATTTAAATCCCAAGTAAACATGGCATTATTAATTTTGAAATTATTATTAATTAAACAAAAGATAAAGAATACACATGTTATAAATTATTTAGTCAATGCCCATGGCAAGTTTAATTTCATTTAAAGTTAAATATTGTAGTTGATTTATTGATATTTTATGTTTATCCATATATATATATATGAAAAAATAAGTTTCAAAATTTGTCACCCATTTGTAGTACATTTTATGCATTTAAAATTGATAGGTTTTAAAAGTAAATTTTAAATAAATATTGATTCGAGTTCTAATCTCATTTTCTTAACATGTTTTAAATATAATCATTTTAATACCATCAAACATGTTAAAAAATGTAAAAAAAAGTGATGTGTTTTAAGCTTCTGAATATACAGCAATGAATTTTCCTTTTACAACAAATATCATTAATAATAGGCAAAAGTTGATTGTTATTGATACTGTTATTATTTAAGTGTTGACTGCTTTCAGTATTTACATTTATAAATCTATCTAATCTTTAGCATTATTAGCTTTACATACATATATCAGATTAAATATTTCCATGGATTGTTATTATAATAAAGAATAAAAATGAGGAAATAATATCCATGTAAACAGAGATCACCATTAACCTTTGATGTTGCCAAGAAATGATTAATTACTACTAACTGACAATCCTTGAGGCTAAAGAAATTTTCTCATTAATCTGCAATAACTATTTGGTTTGAGTTTTTTGTTGAAGCAAGTGGTCCAATCAAGTTGGTCTACAGCACTCAGAGTTCACAAGCAGTCATCCATTCAAGTACTAACTGAGCCTAACATTGTTTAACTGTGGTGATCAGACAAAAATCAGTGTGTTCACTGTAATATGACCTATTTTGTGTCCACAAAAAACACAAGCAAAAGAGCTATTATACATTAATAAGAAAACTTTTTTAGCCCCAGAGGTTGTTAATTAGTAGTAATTGATCACTTCCACAATATTAAAAGTTAAAGTTTATCTCTGTTTACATGGATATTATCTTCTCATTTCTATACTTCATATATATATATATATATATATATATATATATATATATATATATATATGATATATATATATATATATATATATATATATATATATATATATGATGTGCCCCAGTGAAAATGTTACTGCTTGTTTCTCCATGATACTGGCAGTACCATCTCTGAATCATCACATGTATTACATTACTTAACAATTCAACACAAAAGTTGTAAGATGTTACTATATATGAGTCATGGGTTAAAACAGAAATTTGACCATAAATCAGGTTTCAATGCTCTTACTGTCATTATAAAATCTTCAAAATCATCAAAAAAATGTTCTTATGACTCATAGATTCACTTATATATATATAGTTTGAATTATTTAAAATGTTTTAGTAGCAGTTCAAAATACAATTTAATGCTGGCATATTGTTCCAATGTGTATTAAGGTACAAAATTCACTGCCACATTTTAAGTCATAAGTCACTAAACATTATCACTATACACCACATACATTGATTGGGAAATGGTACTGCAGGCAGCATAAAGGGAGAATCAATCATTGGGAAAATGCTAGATATATTTATATATAATGGGAATGGTAGCTGATCGTATATAAATAGAGCCTGTAATTGTTATGCCTACAACTTTAATTCAAATCTCAATCAGGACATAATTGCATATTTTTCAGTTTTGAATAACATGCACATTGTTTTTTTCCTACATAGCTATTTTAGTTAGCAATTCGATACTGATCAAAAGAAGATGAAATAAAGGCAAAAAGCATGTGAAATCTTTTCTACTTTACCAATTGAAAATCTAATGAGAAATACTTTATTTTCGACTGTCTATAAATGTAGGTCTGTTGGAGAGGCTTTTGATCTGAAGTCAACTATTTAAATGATCATGTATCTATGTATAATAAAAATAATAATCTTAGAAATTATTGTTTTTCTGTTAGTCTTTCTTTTTGCAAATGTAAATCAATTCCTCCCTCAAAAACAATCAAACAAAAAATATAGTAATACCCAACTATAAATCTCATTATTAGAGAGAAGAGGAAATGATTTTTTGGGATGCTTTATTCTTTGCCAAAATGAATATTTAATATGTCCCATCTAGAATTATTAAGCCACATCATGAAGATCATTGTAGATAAAACTGATAATAGTAGTGAAGAAATAAGCTATTATTCATAAATATCAATCACTCTATTATAGTTTCATATAAATATTTCATTTTCTAAAATTTGATTGCCTGACATTGAATCAGAGTATAATTTGATTGTTTGCATAAAGATAGGTAGTCCAATGTTTGATCTTATTGTAGGAATTCTAATTATTACCCAAAATTAATGAAAGTTCATCAGGGATCTTGCAAACTTTAATAAGGCTCTTGGATAAATATTCTTTTTATTCATTATATAAAATTATTTTACAATTTCATGTAATGAATATCAGAATATATAGCCAAGACATATATCTACCGATATCTAACATTTGAAATATAATCTTTCCAAATGCTGTTAATATTCATGCATCAATTTGTATGTCAGTATGCCTAGCAAATATAAAGTGGCTCTTTATTTCAGTTTCCTTGATTTTTTTACAAATGGCAGATCAAGGTTTCAGAAAATTTATCATTTCACTATATATATATATATATATATAGTGAAATATATATATAAATATATATATATATATCTCTCTCTCTATATATATATATAGAGAGAGAGAGAGAGAGAGAGAGAGAGAGAGAGAGGACACTCTGAGGAAGGTATTGATATTGTACTGAAACATCAGCATTTAGCTATTTCACTACATGGAATATCCCACAATATATATATATATATATATTATAATAACTAATAAACAATTCAAAAGATAAAACTTTATTGACAAATAAAAATTGTATCATTTACAAATGGACATGTAGGTGTGGTAGTGTATATATAGGTGAATCGAGATGCACATTGGAAAAAAGAACAAAAGAGCACGTATTATTATTTAAAAGGGTTCAAAATATGAAACAAAATTTTAAAAATAGTGATAATTTATCAGCTTCTGTTTTTTATGACCATAATAAATCATTTATATATGGTTTTTATTTTGATTACAACAATGTAAAAATATTGGAAACCGAAAGAAATAATAATAAAAGAAAAATTAAAGAGGCAATGTTAATATATAAATACAAGCAAAATTTAATATATTGGCAAGCAGCAAACATTAAGATTGCAGAATTATGGGAAAGTGTCATAGTTGACAAAGCTACAAGGTGGTGAAAGTGCTTCTAAGTTATAGTTATACATATAATTTTTATAGACTTTTAATTACTGTATTTTCAAATATTTATTTATAAAGTTACATATATATATATATATATATCACATGATCATCATCTTCATGCTTAAATAAATTAATAGAATATCACCAAACTGTTACCATAGTAGTATTGAATTTAGGTTGTAAATGAATGACTTGCTATCCTATTATCTAAATCCATTGACAATAGATTGCCAAGATTCTATTATACTTAAGCATAAGAGCTGTAATGTTGTGATTTACATATGATAATCGATTAGCTGATGGAATTTATGGTTTAATAAAATATAACGATGTATGTATATATTGTTCTATTTCTTTTTCCCCCATCAATTTCATATAAATATAGAGTGGAGATAATTAAGTAGCATCTAGCTGTTCAAGTAATTAAATTATCCATAGCACATCAGCAAAGTAAAGTATAGATTTAATCAGTCTATTTTTATACTCCAAGTGGTAGATTTGTCTAATTATTTCACAGATAATGTAATTTAATTATCTCCTCTCTATTTTTATATACATTAAATGTCGAGTAACAATAACACCTGTTTATTCTCAACATGTGGGTGAGAGAACAAACAGATGTTACTGACCTCATTGACAAAATTAAAAGACTGAAGTGGAGTTGGGCTGGACATATTTCTAGAAGAGAGAATAATAGGTAGACAAGAAACTGGATTCCAAGAGATTATAAAAGACCCAGAAAGAGACCACATGTGAGATGAATGGATGAAATAAGAAAGTGTGCAGAATGATGTGGAGAAGAAAAGCTAAAGATCGGAGATGGATTGAACTTGGAGAGACCTTCATCCTGCAATGGATTGATAATGGTTGGTGATAAAAGTTAATTATTTGACTTATATTTGATTATTATTAAAAAGAGGACACATTTTATTTTCTGTCTAATTAGATATGATTTCATAATTGATAGCAGCATATTAACATCTGACATTAATATTAATTCCTCTCTGAAACTTCAATATGTTTCTTTTAGTTTTATTTACATTGAGAACTATAAAAATGGAAGAGTCTGATTTTTTCTTTAGTTTTCTGGGATAATGAGGTGGATTTGTTGATTTCAAAGTTAGATGGAATTGTCATCTTTACCTTGTTTCATTTAATCCTGCATGACGTTAGCATTCAATATTTACTAACAATCATATTTACTACCACCCATATGTACTACGTAGAAAAGACTGATAAGAAAAATAAATGACAGAAGTTGAAAAGAATCAAGAAAAAAGTAAAGATATTTAGAAAAAATGGTAGAAAAATATTAGTAATCATAATATTAATCTTTTTTAAAATTACACTATTTTTTAATGGCTATCATCAATTGGTGATTCAAAATAAGTTTAAGAAAGTCATTATTACTATATTGTATATATTTCAAAAGTTCATATATATATATGTGTGTGTGTGTGTGTGTGTGAGAGTATATACTTACATCTAATATATAAGTTGGCTTTGCTTATTTCCTTCAGAGAATTTGCAGAACAACCATAATTTCCTGAGTCCTTCCTAGTGGCCTTTCTGAGATTATGTTTAATCACTACTGGCAAATTTTTATTATATTTAAGATTGCTACCATTAATTAATGATGATGTCAAAAATAATTTATCATTTTTATACCAATTGACTTGTTCTAAGTTTCTCACTGCTGTTATAGTGCAAACAAGTACTACATCCGTCCCTTCTTTGAGATAATTTTGAGGTTTGAAAGCCATGTTGATATTAAATCCTTAAAAACAAACAAGAAGGTTAGTAAAAAGTAGATATTTAAAATTTTTTATAAATTTCTCATAATTATTAATTAAGATTGACTTAAAATTTTATTCTTACTTTTTTACAAAATAAGTAACAATTTTCCACTACGCGAATTGCAACGTAATGAAAAAAATATACATATTTAATAACAAAGATGAAGCTCTATAGCAGGAAACAATAGGATATATGAAATCAATTTTCTCCAGTAAGAGTTAGATAATTTACAAACTTGAAGAAATATAATACTGATGAAAATTTTAATTTATTATTTAACATAATGTTAGCATTAATTAAGTGTTACAGAGATATAGACTGAAAAAACAAGATGTTAACTGGGAGTATGCCATCCATTATATAATAAATTCAATCCAGCATTACACTGATTATATATATATATATATTCTAACCCATTAAAACGAATTCAATTCTATTAAAATAAATGAGCGAATTCACTAAAGAGATTTCGGACCTTTCCGTCTATGATTCGGGTAGCAAACCCTATATTTTTATCTAATATAGCTCGACGTTTGGTTAGTTATAATAATTCAGCTACAGCGATATGCAGTTCAGACAGAGATAGAATTAAAAAAAATTATCATTAATAAAATAAATTTAAAAAGAAAATTTAGAATAACTAACATTCTTTCTCTATCCAAAACACATTCTCTGAGCTGTAAGTACTTGCACTGTTCGACAATGATGATGATGATTTCATGTCATTGTTAATATTACTGACTAAAATAAAACATTCATTAATTTGCCAATATGCTCTCAATATTTTATTATTATACAATTAGAAGTTTCAATCTCTTAAGCCATGCCACGCTTGTAATATTGATCATAATGAATCAATTCTTAATTTAAGAGTACTTATAATAATGACACTAATCTCAGGGTTCTCTGTTATATTTAATAAAATGCTCGGCAGTATTGTGTTGTCGCATATGACTGACATTCTGGTCGGCTATAGGAAACATTTATCTTATTTAAATTCCATGTGTCTTCATCCACATATCAACTATTATAATATTTAACGAGATGATAACTATATTTAATAACAACGCATAATTTTGAATAATACAGCCATTTTATCCAGAATCTCAGTCGGAATGATGAAAAGACAAGGGTGCTTTTGTGTCCTTCCATTATCCATGACAACACAATAATTGGACTAAGATTTATTACTCAGACACTTCACTTAAAAGTGTACTTAACAATGTGCAACCAAAAGCGACTAGTTTGGGAATAAAGTGATTTTACACACATATAAAATAAAATGTCTTGGTCTGAAGTTTTCAATTCCATAAATAATTCTTATTAAAGTAAACTATAATGAAATATTCTGATCTGCTTACAATTGTCTATCTGGTGTATTGAATTTAAGATTTCATAAATGATTTTGGACTCAAGAAAGTATTGCAAGTATTATGCCAATACACTTTTATTTAGCACACAAGAAAAATGACTCAAAACAACTTGTAACAAGACTATAATTTATTATTAAATTTTAACAAGATTATAATTTATTATTACAGTTTAACAAAACTATCCTTTATGATTAACATAATAAACAAACATATACAATTTATTCGATCCCATATGGATAAAACAAAATATAACTAACATTAATTCGTCTATACTTTTAGACTTGGATTCGAACTACTTCTTCATCTTCTTTTTACATTTATGCAAATTGAATATAACAAAATAAATATTATTATCGATACATCAACTCATCCATTTAGTGTATCTTATATGAACGGCTGCTTAACTTTATTAACTAACTATTTGTTTTAAAATAAAAATAATCTGATTCTAGGCAATGCGTACAAACGATTTTTTTATTATCATATCTTTAATTAAATGATAGTTTTTATTTAGATAACTTATTATAATTTATGGGTTATTTATCAGAAGTTACACTTATTATTTTAATATTTACCTTAATAACAACTGAAGTTGTTATACACATTGTATTCCTCAGTATAAGTTATATTGTGAGTGCTAATTAATCATTAACCCGAATTAAACCTAGTATTTGAACCCTCCATTGGCAAATAAAAATTTCTAAATCACGCAATTTTAAACTTACTCTCTCCATTGACTTACGTGTGGATTACCAGCACTATTCCGCCGCACAATCCAGACATTGATCATATATACTAGCACGCTATTTATACTAAATGGATCGTGAGGAATTAACCTCCAATATACCCGTTATCTTGCCATAACTTTCTAAACAAAACACAATATTCAACACCTTCCGTGGTGGAATTATCTCTATTTTCTCATGAGGAATATGGAATAACACTGAAGGTCTGTAGAGTTAACTACTATATTAAAATAGTTTGGTGGGTCCTTGCCTCTTACTTGGGCATAATAGGAACGCACACCAAATATAATCCTCTCCTGGGATTTTAACGAATGAAATACACTAAATACGATATAAATTACTGATCGCCCTAACTCTGAGAAGCGATCACTTGGGTTATAAACATACCCGAATTCTAGATTTATCTATTCCCCTCATGGAAAATAAAGCTTTTGGGGAGATCATTTTCCATCCCACAAAATAGATACATTACAATTATTACTAATGCGAATATTAATCATATACTGATGCTATATCGGGGCAAGACAAGCAAATACACTAATTACACTAAATTTATGTTCCGGGGTATACTTAGATCAACGTCTGAAATCAATGGATAACACAGAATAAACCATAATAATTTTCGCCTTTGCCAAAGAAACATTCAACAAGTAATTGGTAGTATAGTATCTTGAACTAAATTAAGTGAATGCGTTAATAAAGAATAATTGGGAATAAGTTCCGCAATTAACATAGTATAAATTTGTTTCAAACTTTAAATAAGTAATATCCTGTATAGCACTTCTCTTTAATTACTTCTGATAATTTTAACTAGATATTTTACCTATTAAGTATCTAAATTTTTCTACTTTTACGCATCTAACATATAAATTTATACCCATAATTGCATATCATAAGTAAACACATTTTATAAAAAAAAATTTTTTTTCATGTCAAATATAAATTTAACCTAGAATAATTACAGGAAAACATACCTTTATGATTACAAGGTCATTTAAATATTACTTGACTATACAGCCTTTAACCTGTTGATATAAAAAAAATACACATAATTTTACAAATTAGTAAAAAAAAATCATTACTTAACAAGTGCTTATTATCTCACTAGAAAAATGTTTTTCCGTTGGGCAATTTATCTAGATGAAGAACTTGATCCATTCGTAGTTCACGAAGCAAATTTAAAATAAGAAACACATTTTATTATTTCATTTATATAAAAGTTGCCTCCATTCTGGTGCAATTAATAAATTAGGCAAAGAAAACATAGCAGCGTTGGATGTTAACTCTTCCTTGAATTAACTGATATAATTTTGGGATCCAAGAAAACAATACATATTTTAACATGACGAATATTTGACGATTGACGATCACATATACAATTCTTTTCTTTTTACTATTGGCGATACGTATCATTTTTAGCTAGCTGGCTTAGGAATAAAACTAATGCGCGAATTTTCCAAAATATTATTATTATAAGGACTGCAGCTGACTTACGTGGATATGAAGTTTTAACGACTCCAATTGATGTATAATATAACATATTATATTATGGTTATAATTAAGTCACTAATGTTTGTAGTTTTTATTCCTACTCTAGGAATTGTAATTTGTCTTTAATAAGGAATTCTCCGTAAAATGCACACATACAAATTTTCCGATATTTGCCTTGAGAAAATTTATATTTTCTTTTTAAAAAATATACAGGTGCATAAGTAAATATCCTTTATCATTTATTAATTTTAGATAATTTTCAGTGAATAAAACATATTTTAACGTGGGGAACTTACATTATTTTCAAAGCAGACAATTTCTTTTAGAAAGAGCGCGAAATTTTCTAGTTAACTTTCTTTGGCTTTTATAATATGTCTTTTAATTATAATTTTTCTTTTATACCATGAAAAGATTATTAAATAAGGTAAAGTTAACAAATAATTGTTTATTTCCTGGAAATTACTTATATTGCTTAATTTAAATATAATGACGCTTTCCGTGATTACTGTAGTCAATACGGTCATTTTGAACTTTAGCATACGATAGTATATTTTTGCGTATAAAAAGCTTTAAATAGGTAGATGGCCACAGAAAACAGAATATCTTATCAAATAGGATTAGCAACGCATGATATTATTAAAAATTTACTGGACTTATATTTATTTCTGCAATAAAAAAATAATAAAAAATTTGTTACCGAATTTCAGTACTGCTTCCTCCTTGTAAAACTAAAGTCAGACTAAACTTTCTTCAAAATTTGGCGGTCTTCTTTTAGCGACCTCTTACAGAAAAATAATCATTTAATTATACATAAACAAAGGAAAGGAAAAAAAAACTTATTACAGTCATATATATTTTTCCGTATGATTTAAATAAATTACAAAGTAATTTGACAAATAATGAAAAATAATAAATATCTTTAACTAACAATGCTTATTAGTGGTGTATATTTCTGTATACATTATTATCTAAATTAATTTAAAAATTACCAGAAGTTATTGTGCTTTATGATAAGATACTCATCTACTCTCCCCCTCCACCCATCCAAAATCAATTACTGTTTATGATATGTGCTTTTATACTATATTAAATTGCTCTTATTGTTAATAATTTAATTAAATTATTCATGCTCTTCTTCAAAATGACATCAAATTACTAAATTTATTAGTTATTTGCTTAAAACACGTTACAGTGAGTAAATAGCATATTTTATTAATCACTTAATATTATTATTATTTTACTTTTTTTATTTCCTAGAAAAGGATAGCATTGTTTTCCTGTGGAAATAATGCTAAATAAACCAAGTGTCAATAACACTAGGTTACAATATATATATATATATATATATATATATATATATATGCGTGTGTGGGAGATGATAATCTGGACCAATTGATGAGTGCTGGTTTAGCTCGAAATATATATAATGGTGATTATTTATGTTTTCTACATGTATGTAGTCATGTGTATTAGTGGTATGAGATAGTGTGGATAGCTGATGGGTGCTTGAAAGTCTGAGTTCAAATTCCCTACATTACACTAAAAATCACACAAATCTTTGCATTCAGGAAATGACAAGCCTAATGAAAAATATATCTTCCCTACCATTGTAAAGTCTTTTGATTTGGAGAGGCTAAAATAGGCTGTTTGCCTGTTTACTTTATATACATACTTAACATAAATAGTAATAATAAAGTTGAACATTAGTAACTTTATATTTCCTTCACGGTTTTGTTTATTCTTAGAGCTTTAATAGCTATTAAGCCAACAATTTTTATCCTCGGCTAACGATGAATAATTATCATTTTCCCAGGGACATGTATAAGCATCGATAATAGTTTTAAATAATTGGTGTTAATATTTTTTTTAAATAAATTTACTATGTTATTAGTCCTTCTTTCTCTCTTATACCATCATTATTCAATTTTTGTTAAAATTTATCAGTAATGCTGTTTGTTTTAATGCTTTATTGTGGCATATTAAAGTGTTAAGAGACTTGCATTTCAGATATATATTTAAGAAGATTTTATTTTTAAAATAAAAAAGTGTTTTCTGGCCTTTTTATATGCTTTTATTTAATTTATTTTGTCCTTGTCTCTCTATCTGGATAGAATCTTGTAACTCTATTTTTCTCCTCTTTACAATCTCTGATCTAGTTAAAATTCGATTTTGCAGACAATTTTAGCAAAGAAAAACCTAGAATTTTAATTTTATATGGACTACAATATTCTTTATGATAGTATTATCTAATAATATTAAATTGTTTCTAAACTTTTTTCAATACTAATTTTCGGATACTATATAAACTTAAAAAATAGGAAAAAATATTAAAAAAAATAATATCACACTTTTATTCCCATAAATGCAGTAAAAAGTAAAAAAAAAAAATCTTAAAAAAATATATTTTGTACTACTTTTACAATATCTTTGAGATTATATGAACATGTGCTCATGTTGTTTTTGGTTACATCAATATCCAAAATACTGTGAAAACTAAAGAAAATGTATTTATTTCTTGGTTCGTTTCTTTTTATTTTTTAGTATATTTAATACAATAAAAGCATTTCATTAAATAATTTTTTTTTCCATGTGTCATAACATCGGCCGGGAAGCGAACCCGCTAACCCGGGACAACTGCTTGTAAGGCAGCTGTGCTGACCTCTCGACCTCCAACGCTTGACTTAAATAATATTTTTATTTAAAAAAAAGACTATCTTATTAGACTTTCAGCAGTGATGAAATTAACAGAGAAGCGTCCTTTTCCATCTTAATTAGTAAGTTAATGTATGATAGATAATCTTGTCATGTTTTTAATATGTTTGATAAATCATAATCGGTGTTAAAGTTTTATTAATAGACAATCTTCAATTTTTTTCTTTATAACTCTAAATTGTAAAAGACATTAAACACACGACATCTCTTTAAATGTAAAATAAAAATAAAATAATACTGAGTTTTTTCTAGCTTGCATATAAACTGCATTATCCTCGATAGAGAATATATTGTTTCTCTTACTGAAAAGATCCAGTAAGGAGAACAATATATTCTCTATCGAGGATAATGCAGTTTATATGCAAGCTAGAAAAAAACTCAGAATTAATTCATTTTTATTCTATATTTAAAGGTATGCCATGTACCTAATGTGTTTTACAATTTAGAGTTATGAAGAAAAAAAATTGTTTATTAACACAAATACTATCTAACTTTTAATGCAGCATGCAATATTTATTAGTCATTTAAAGGACATTAGTGTTTTTAAGTTTGTATTAGAATGAAGTATTCAGAAATGAATATTGTTACTTCTATACTATGGCTTTATAACTTGGAGTTGTTTTACAAAATTTATATGGGGTATAGTAGGCTTTTTTATTATTTACAAGTCCATAGGTATAAACTATTTTACTGCTTGAAAAATGGTATAGATCTACATAAAAGATAAAAGAAAACAATATAAGTAAATTCTTTTAGGTAAATGATGTCTTACGTGTTACTTTTAAAAGATGTGTCATATATAATAATTATTTTGTTACAGAATAATTGCACCAAAACTCACCAGACTACATTGATTATTTGGGTATTTTTATTCACTAGATAATAAAAATGGCTGCTTACTTACTATTTACCATTGTTGTTTTGTAGCTGGGTGACATTTAGGTCTGATAATTAATAAAGGTTCTGACCATGCTTGAAAAATTACAAGTTTACCTGCATTTGAATCAGCACTCCACAATACTGCTATGTTGATTTACACTCAATGTTCTAATTAGAATTATATATTTTAAAAAAATTGGAAAAGATTATCAACATTTAATAATAGAAAAAAATCTAATTCAACTTATTTTCAATAAAAGTAACAAACAAGCATTCTCATGTTTACTGGCTGGTTTAAGTTGTTAAATTAGTCACTATATTCAAGATATAGAGTACTAATTAATAGCTTTTGGTTATGAATAGATGAAAGGAATTTGCGATAATTACTCAATACCATTATAATGTATATGTGGCAAATGACCTGTTTGTGGCATAATGATAACTATTGGCATATCTACAACATGTTTGAATCTAGAATGAGTAAAAAAGTAGATGCTAATCAGTTGTAAAATCTTTCTTTCAGAGATGGCTTATAACCAGCACATATAATTGATCAATACATCAGTACCTAAGTATTAAATCAAAAACATCATGTATCCGCAACTTATATAAAGCTTTACAGAAAAAAAATCTGCGTATTCTATTTCTTTATTGCCGTCTATTCTAAGCTTGAATAATCAATAACTATTAGATTGCAGTGCTTATTAAATCTCTCTCTCTCTCTCTCTCTCTCTCTATATATATATATATATATATATATATATATTAAATTAGTTTTGGTCTTATGACACTCATCAGTGAAAACTTTGGATTTGAATTTAGCCTGAAATATCTGAGTGCACTTGAAAAGGATTTAATAATCACTAATCTATTTATAACATCTATTCATTAATCAAATCTATAATACATGCTTCAGTGGAGAAGAATAAATATTCATAGATTCTTAAAAACTGATTAAGGGTGACAAATGATGAAATACTCACTTCCATGAAATTGGAAAACCTATTAAGAGATGCTTTACTTTTCATTTTTCTTATACAAAAGGTTATAAAGCATTTGCTTTGCAGTGGACTATTCAAGGCAGCATTTTATGTTTATATATAATAAAATTAGGATTAAGTTTATAAAATTTAAGATAATTTTAAATACATATTTAAAAAATTTCTAAACTGTTTTTATTTATTTTGATGAATAATGCATTACACCCCCACCCCACAATATTCTTGGACCATAATTTCAGTTTGTATTTATAACTTAAAATAAAAGCATGGTGTATTGATGAATTAGTTAATATAATCACCACTTTCATAAGTAATGATTAAAAGTAATTAACTTATGAATATCCCAAACATTTATTTCCAGTAACATATACCAATCTGAATTGTTTGCAAGCCTAGTGGTTAGCATAGCTACGTTCCAAGCATCTGACCCTGGTTCACTTCCCAATCAACACATTTGACATATGGAAAAAGAAAAGAAAAAAAATGCAAGTGTAGTTAACAATCAAGAGAAATTAAGATTTCATCTCTCATTTCTTTTTTTCTATTTCAATTGATTGTAAATGCTTCCTAGTGAATATTCAATTTTAGCATTTAAAAACAATATATATCCATCAAGTGTGCATCATTGAAAACTTACCAAATCAAAATCACATATTTTGAAATTCAGCCACCAACTGTACAACTCTGAAATATTTCTGTGTCACAGTGAATTCTTAATGATATCTAACACTTGAACAATACTTGAAAATAACCCATTTGATAGAAGCATGTTAAAATTCAATTACAAAACAAACCAGACAAAGAAATGAAATTTTTAAGTTAAATAAAAACAGTAAACAAATAGTATTATCATCAAGAATAAGATCACTGTTCATTCTGCTTGTAGCAGGTATATTTATTTTAAAAAATATATGTTTTTATGGCTTTATGTTGCTGTAGTTATTACCTATTCATGTAGTAAGCATTAATATCTATCTATCTATCTATCTATCTATCTATCTATCTATCTATCTATCTATCTATCTATCTATCTATCTATCTATCTATCTATCTGTCTGTCTGTCTGTCTGTCTGTCTGTCTGTCTGTCTGTCTGTCTGTCTGTCTGTCTGTCTGTCTGTCTGTCTGTCTGTCTGTCTGTCTGTCTGTCTGTCTGTCTGTCTGTCTGTCTGTCTGTCTGTCTGTCTGTCTGTCTGTCTGTCTGTCTGTCTGTCTGTCTGTCTGCCTGCCTGCCTGCCTGCCTGCCTGCCTGCCTGCCTGCCTGCCTGCCTGCCTGTCTGTCTGTCTGTCTGTCTGTCTGTCTGTCTATCTATCTATCTATCTATCTATCTATCTATCTATCTATCTATCTATCTATCTATCTATCTATCTATCTATCTATCTATCTATCTATCTATCTATCTATCTATCTATCTATCTATCTATACTAAACCCAATGCAAGTTCAAACCCATATATATATATATATATATATATATATATATATATATATATATTGTAGTTATTAATTTGGCCTGCAAGCTAAATATATTGTAAAGTCTATTATTATTAAACTATAAAATCTTAAACTAAATGTTTTAATAGTATTAGTTAAAATAATTTATTTGGCCTATTTAACTCCCAGTTACTTAAGAAATATTTAGTTTGTTTAATATTTTCTTAAATTAGTCATTTGAATCTAAAGAAGAGTTAATTTAAATCTTGCCATGTTTTTAAGTAGATGCAATAGATAAAGTTGTTTTATTTTGTATTAAAAATAGTTATTTAATTTAGTTAGGATCTTTGTTTGCTAATTTTTAAAATAAATGGTTCTAAAATAATAATTTATAAAATGTTAGTTTATGTAAGAATGTTTAAAATCAGAATCTAGAGCTATTAAGTATAAACTAAATAATTGAGATAAATTTCAATTTAAATAAGTTTCAACTTCAATAAATGAATGTTAGCAACTAATTTAGCATTATTGTATTAAAATCTTGGTTATGTTTAGTGTATGTGTGTGTATGAATATTTGGGCATGCATGTGAAAAATTGGAAGTTTAAAAGATTATTAAAAGTAAATAATTTTTATCAGAGTCAAGTAAAGAATTTATTTAATAATTAAATGGAGTTAATAAAACTAATTACTGGTAAATTTTAATCCAGATGTCACATGCTAAGACTATCTTGATTGAGTCAAAGGTTCATCAGATCAATTAAAAAGTTAAAAATTACATTAGTAATTTAAATATCCTGCCTCCCTATTTAAATTTTGTTGTTGAACAATATCATATTACAGGAAATGCAGTAGAAATCTTGATGTAGTTATAAAACAAAAACACACATTATTATAAAGCACACTTCAGTTCACTTTATTTTAAATAATTGATTGAATTTTATTTTAATTCTTATTTTCACATTTTATTTTCAATCAGTCTAAAGTTTTAAAATTGATTTTATTTTTTGTTCCAATGTCTGAATAGAAGGTTTAAAAGTTATTCAGTACTACATCTAAAGCATATGTTAAGCTTGCTTATCAGACAACAAATCCTGGAAAGATGCTAAGAATACAATTAATTTTTAAAAGAAAATCAACTAGCATTGAAAGTGTATATATTAGTTATATTTAAACGTTAGCTGTAACAATTATCTTCCACAATTTGAATAATAATTTAATTAGTTGTGAACACACTAATAATATTAATTACAGTAAAGTATTTCTTATATCTCCAAAAAAGTGCAGCTTAAAGATGAATAATTAATAAATCATTTATGAAGACAATCACTCTTAGTTTGTTTTTGGAGACAAGTGAAAAAGTGATATTTATGTCAAACTAAATGTATAGCAATAATGAAATATCGTAATAGTATTTAGCATATTAAAAATAGAGGAAACTATAATGATTTTGACTTGTATTATAATATTTTGAAGAAAGAAAATGTAAAAAATCTTTTATATATTTTGGGAAAAAAATCTTTATTCAACTATTTTCATATTAAGACAGATAATCTAATGTTGGATTAAAACTAATTGCCCATTCCAAGTTTATTTGTCTGTTTATTTAGAATATTTTTCTAAATTGCTTCAAGGTTTTTCTGCAGTATATTACTTTACATTAAAAAAAAAGAATAAAATAAATTTAGACTGACATCATACTTAATATTATAAAATATATAAACTTATGATATGGAACTTTATAAAGAATTTTTATTAATATCCTCTTTTTGTTCATTTCTTCCCCAATTTGTATTACAATTAGGAATGTTGTTATAGGGAATTATCTATTATTTAAAATATCTACTCTCAGCTCTTGTCAACTTTAAATTTGTTAAATTTTATAATGTGAACATTTTTCATTAAAAGAATTCCTATTCATCTTCGTATATGTATTCACTATCTGCCTCAATAAAATACTATATTGTCATAATTTAAAAGAAGATAAGAAAAACTTGAACGAAAAGTGATAGTTTTCATAATAAATGAAAAAGAAACTTTACTCTTATTTGAAGAATGTTGAAACAAATAGCATATATTTAAAATTATTTGTAGTTATAATTTATGTGATACATTATTATTTATATTTTTATGATCTTATAAAAGTGCTTGGACAATTTAGTATTATATGGTATACATTTGGCAATGCAATAAGAAACAGTAGTTATTATATTATAAGTGTTGAGCATATTTATTTTTGTGCCATATTATGGGTGTTATAGTGTTGTATCAGTGTATTATTTAGCTTGCATAATATTTGTTGCTATCTTTGAAAACCTATAAAAGTGTCTCTACACTGATTTTCAAATCTGTTTTAGTTAAGTAAAGGATATAATATATATTGATATACTGTGTGGGTATAATGTTTGAATAAACATCATATAAGGTAGATGAGAGAATCTTTTCAGTAATGATAATTGCTTGTATTATATTTTTTTTTATGAATGCTTTATGGAGATGTATAGTGGTGTATAAAATTTATTTTAAATGCTTATTGTAAATAAATATTCTATTGTATAGACTTTGTTATATGCTGTAAATAAATATATTTTTTAATTAAATACGATTCTGTTTCGTTGCTGTTATGACATTTTTGCATTCTTACATTTGTTACTCAGAAAAACTACTTTAATAAAGTTTTTATTATTGATTATTTTATTAGAGTACACTTCAATGATCACACAGAATTTCTTTATCAGCTTTATTTATTGTTTATTTTACCTGTATCATCATCATCAACCATTATCAATCCACTGCAGGATGAAGGTCTCTTCAAGTTCAAATCATCTTCTCTGATCTTTAGCTTCTCTTCTCCTCATCATTCCTGGACACTTTCTTATTTTATCCATCCATCTCATATGTGGTCTCTTTCTGGGTCTTTTACAATCTCTTGGAATTCACTTTAAGATTTCAATTGACCATCTATTATCATTACACATACATTCATTCTGCCTTATTAGGCAACTGAGAAGAAAAACCATGAAGTTTCTTGATCTTAAACTCAGAGGTAAAAAGCCAATAAACTCACCACACTGGCTAATGCGTGTTGGTGAGCACCCCATCCATGTTCATATACTATATAAATAATCACATAGTAATAACAGCTGCAATGACAAGAATGTATGGAGTGGACATTAGGAATTTTCCCTGCTCAGTTCCTTTAAGGCCTTCAAGAGGAATCAAAGGGTCTCCTTTCAGTTAATAACAAACTCCTTTACCTGCATATGAGAATTTATTTATTTTCAAGTTTATTCATTCATTTTGTTTACTGTTTATTTTTACCTGCATTATCAGAAGATAAATACTGTTATTCAAATGCACTTATAATATAGTTGGTAGCATAAAATATACCCTTACTGCCTGCTGCATTATTCCATGTTATTGTTATTAAAAGTTGCATCAGAAGATATGGAACTTATATGTTTTATAATTGGTAGAAATGAAATAGTTATGCTTGAAGAACTTTAAAATATTTAGAAATGTTTCAATTTGCTAGTCACATATTATTTAAGTATTTTAATACTCTATTATCGTGTAGTTTTATTCCTACTTCCTTAAAAATATTAATGTTAAGGATAAAACTAAGAGAAGGAATATAAAATGTTTAATGTATAGCTTGAATAATAGTTATCACATTTTAAGAATGTTTAAATATATTATTATTTGCATTTTTCTTGTTCCAAGTGCATTTTGAATTTGATCCCTGGGATAAAGATATTTTAGAACCAGAGATGAGATATTAAAATTGTAAAATAACCTATATTTTAAGCAAAGTAAAATAATTAATTTAATATAAAAACCTTTTTCATTAGTAATTATAATTAATTGTTATGTTGTCTATAAGAGGACTCATATTCTGGAAAATCCATAAATATTATGGTGCCTGTGTGACCTAGCTTTTGGTCTGGTGGTCCAGCACTTTTGAGTACCATGTAAGTAACCCATTTGGCAGATTATAACATGTATAATATCTTAGTAAAATAATACAGATTTTAAACTTCTCCCTCGATAATTTAATATACATTACCGCTATGAATATGAGGCAAATGGCCTCAAAAGCACTTAGCGCATAACAATTTTTGGAATCAGTATAGCTTCTCTTTCAAGTGTTGCATACACTTTTTTAATTTGTATATATAATATCTTAGTGTAAAAATGACCAGTGATTTTTTTTTTCCAAATTACCTGAAGTTACATCTCCGAATCAATGTATGTCTTATATAGAAATATAGATTAACTATTCACCACAAAAGTTTTAAGGTACCAGAGTATTTGGATAACAATTTATAGCATGAATTAAGACAGAGAGTTTCATATCTTAACCACAATAGATCAACATGCTGACATTAAAGTTACTTTGCTTAAAATAATTCAAATTACATATAGTAACAAAAACATGAGTCATACGTATATGTTTAAGTAGATTAAAGGTTCAAACACATTTTCACATTTCATGCCAAAACTCTTGATCCAAACATGGTAGCTATCTTAAAACTTTTGTGATGAATAATTAAACTATGTTCTTGTTAAAATATTATTGATTTAGAGATGGCACTACATGCATCTTGGTGAGAGGGCTTATCAATTTTTCATTGAATATGTTATGTATAAGCTTCTATATATAACATTACAACACCAAGTGTAAATATTAAAAACAATCAAATCTCTATGCTTTGCTCATCTTAAAATGCCAGACTTCTTTTATCAAACTAACAGCAAATTTAAAATAAACATTTACACACATTTCCTTATGTTATTATGAATATATCAGTTTGACATTTTTAATTTAGACTGAACTTCAAATCATAACCTGATATAAAAATACAATCACATTTAATTAACAATGATATGTGATGGTTAATATTTAGTTGCATTTAATGAGTCTCAGTTTATATCTGGGTTCGATTTGAAGTTCAGCCTAGATTAAATCAAGTAGTATGAGACCAGGATGACAAATATATAAATAATTCATTTTATATGTTTTGTTACTTTAATAAAAGAACACAAGTTACTTGATATGATTAGCGTGTAGAGATTTGTTGTTTTAATATATATATATATATATAAATTCATTTATGGACATTACTACATAATTCTCATGCAAACTAATTCCACTTTGAACTATTCATAGACAATAGTAAACTTAATTACAGCTTAAAAATTCGTTATTTATCATATTTTCTTCTGTGATATAAGTCGCTGATTGCCTTAGTAATTCATCATAATTTTGAAATTCATCAAAAACCATTCTTTTTTACTTTTATGCTGGTTACCCTGTTAGCATTTTAAAAATCTTTGCTAGAATTAAACATGTGTCCTGATTCTATTTTTTGATTAAAAAATACAATAGCATTGTTTCTAATTTTTTTATATTCATGGATATGATGAATTAATTTCACTTTTAAATTTGTTTATTCCTCATGGTATATGGATGTCCAATCACAGACTACATTGAATACCAATATAAAATTCACATTCCACAAGAATCACGTGATGGCATTATAACAAATATTAACTTTAAGATCGGAGAAGGATATTACAAGAATTTACCTAATGCATCATTTTATAAAGTATTTAAATAATTTAATGGTAAAATATAAAGCAATCATTAAATATATCATTATATGGCAAAGGCCGACTTAGCAATGGCCACTAGAGGGTAAAAAATTAAATTATTCATTAGGCTTTTCGATTGCCAAGTGACCTGTGTAAGCAATTTTTTATGTTCGTTTTATTCTAAAGCTAAGATTAGATAGATAGGTAATTACTGAAATTAGTGGATCGTTAGATGTATTAGTTATGAACCTAACCTGATAAAAAAGATAGTATAGTTGATTAGAATCTGAAAATAACAATTTTACCCATCCTTGAACCCAGATTAGTAGGTGAATTATTTACTCTTCTAATATAATGCCTATTATAATATATTTTATTACTACTTCTTCTTCTTCTTCCACAGCTTGACATATAATACAAATGTTAAAGTTTTATATATACATCCATACTCGCATTCACACAATAAATGCGTATTACAAAATAATTTACCTGATTTGGCATTTTGACTTTTGATCCAATATATGAAGAAATATAAAAATGGAATTATTTTGCTTGAAAACGCTAAATGTGTCATGATGTCCCACGTATTTTTGGAATGCTTTGAATATCCATGTTGTGTTAAATTTGTCAAAGGTCGCGAAATGCTTGCTATTTGTAAAAAAAAAAAAAAAAACTATTGAGATTTCTTACTTAGCCTTTTGCTGCTTATCTCGAAAAAAAAAAAGATATATTTGTTCATGAAATCAGATAATCTAAGCTAATAAAAGAAATGAAGTTGATAATAAAACGGTGTAAATAAGGTTTTAAATAAATCTTCATGCAATAACGGCCATATTAATACATAATATATATATAATATATTGAGAAATAGTTTATATATATTATTTAAAATCAAAAATATTCCAACCGGATTTTATATCGATATTTTTCTGTTTTATCACAATGATGTGTCTTATCTTTATTTGATAAATATAAAATGTGTTTTCATTTTTATTGCGAAAATTTCATAAACGTGAATTATTAATTTTTTTTAAGGAAGACGACATTGAGTATTCAATATATGTATATAATAAATTAAAAAAAAAACAATTTTAAGTCTGTAAATATCACATGATAATCACATTAAGGTATATCCTAATGTTTTAAAAAGTACAAGTCTGGAAAACTACCACTGTTTCCGATGATGATCAAATGCGATTGCTCGTTTATAGAACTCTCTTATTTAATTACTCTAAATTCAGTTCATTTTAATATAGGTATATAAATTGTCTGTAGCAAAATGTGTGAAAAAGAAAATATTTATTGCATGTTATCTATAGGCACATATATTTATTGCATATATATATATATGATCAGTTTGGATAGCAACATTCTATTTTTGCTCCCTACAGGATTTGAATTTTTGAAAGCATTTATGTATTAAGAAAGTTTCCCACTACATACTGTTAGGGCTATAAATTCAAAACATGAATTAGGAAATCAATTGAAATAACACTCAATTTTCTCTTTCATTACTGCTAGAAAGATTGTGCAATATCAAAGGTTTTAAACCACTAAACATCACATGATTACCATTTCTTATTCTTGCTCCTGTTATTAAAACAGGCAAAACTATCCATACAGTAGTGCCACTCAGTGCTAGCTAGAATAATCAATGGATGCCAAAAGGCTTGTGCATAAAATCCCTATCTAATCTAGGGATATTGGATGAATAGACACTAGACAAAGATTTTATGCACAAGCCTTCTGGCATCCATTGATTATTCTGGCTTGCACTGAGTGGCACTACTGTATGGAGAGTTTTGCCTGTTTTAATATCAAAGGTGTATTGGTAAAGGTTTCAACACACACATAAAAAGAAAGAAAAATTACTTGAAATATAGTCTCAAGATAGTATTGGCAACTGAGTTTTAAAGGCAGATAAAAAAGTTAGTGTAAAGATAAATTAAATTCTAGATTTAGGATCTAATTTTGTTTATAGAGAAATGTATAGGGAATTCAGAGTTAGCGAAATCCAAAATATCATAATCTATCTCATTTAGGCACTTTAAAATTTTGTTTCTCCTATTCAGTTAAAAAAGAGAAAAATAGATCATATAAAAAATGGCAAAAAACCATGAAATAAAAATTAATAAATGAGATACAACTATTTGAATTTTGAAAAACAAAGAAGAAAGTTTTTAATAACATATTTTTTCTTCAAATACCAAATGTTTTGAAACTGAGCCAAAATGCATATCTAAGTATGCATATTTATTACTAATTTAGTATCTGTTATATATGCATATAACTATTAGTTAAAGTTTATACTTTGGGGGTGCCCTCTTAGATTTTTCAGTCTGCAGAACAATAGTCTCATTCCAGACATTGCTACTAGCAGTTATCACAGTTGACAGCTAGATACAGTAATTGGCACAATCACAGTCCTAATTCAAACCCTTAATCAAATAATATTAAATGGTTAAATTTAGATCAAGGAATGATTAAAAAGAGAGTTTGATGTCAGTGAGGCAAGTAGTTGGCCCATGTATGTTCAACATATGGAAAATACTTATTAATAAAGTTGAAGATAATAAGGATAAGCTTTTTTCATTATTATGCTTTGCTGGGAAAAAAGTTACTAAGATAGCCAACAGGCTCATATATCCTCTAACTCCTGAAGATTGTTCATACATAAGATTAAAATCATTTGTCAAATTACTTTAATCCCCATCTAGTCCTCTTCATAATTTAGCAATGAATTGCATCTATGGATATTTCCTAGACAAAACCCTTCTTGAACAATTTCTGACTGGTATAGTTTAAGGCAACAATTATTGGCCATTAGCAACTTAAAATTATATAGAGGTCATTAAATGTGGGATAGCTTATGAACTTGTGCTTTAACAATCTCAAAAATTTCCTGAGTTTAACAGTAATAGTGAATTATAAACAGATGTTTGTAAACCGTTAAGAAAGAATTGTCTAAGAGTAATGATAATAATACTAACAGTAAAAGCTCATTTGTATGTTTTTGATGTAGAAATAAGGACCACAAAACTAGCAACTGTTTTCATAAAAGAGAATGCTGCAAAAATTGTAAAAAAAGAGGGCACATGGAAAGAATGTGATAGAAAAACTTAATGATCCTAGCAAGGAAAATAATAGCTATAAACATTCATATCAGGGCCAGGCAATTCTGCATACCAATATTAAAAAAAAATCCACTGATGATGACAAAATAATGTTAAAACTAAAACTGTATGATCAGCTCTTATCTATGGAGGTGGACAGTGGTAGTGCTGTACCATTAATAACATTCCACAAATGGGCTACTGTAACCACTAAGAGTAAAACATCACTGAAATAGAAAAAACAGACCTTAAAGCCTTAGATGTAAATGGCAACACTATCAAAATTAAAGGTGCTGTTAAGACCTTTACTTAATGAAGATAAAAGTGATAGAGTTACCTTTATATATAGTTTAACCTCCAATCAACTCCCTAATTGGGCATCAATGGTTTAGAAAATTGGGTATTAAACTAAAATTTGTGGAAAAGGTTGAAATTGAAAAGAAAATGCGAGTCAAATTTCCTGGCTTGTTTAATAGGAATGACCCCTGCATAATTAAAGATAAGCACTGATGCACCACCTATAAAATGAAAGCCATGTAAAGTTCCATTTGCACAAAAAGATAAAGTCAAAAAGGAAATCAATTTATTTAAGAAAGGGGTGTTGTACCCATTGAAAAATCTGATTGAGCTACACCATTGGTAATTATAACTCCACCCAACAGGCAAATTCATTTGTACAGTGATTATAGGGTACCAGTAAACAAGGTGATTAACAAAAATGCATATCCTGTCCCTAATGCCTGGGAAATAATAGCATCACTCCAGAGATCAAAGGTGTTTGCTAAATTAGATCTTAATGCCGCTTTCCATCATATACCAGTTAATGAATAGGCAGCTAATATATTAACACTAACCATTCACATAAGATTATATAAATGTATGAACCTTCCATTTGGAATAATGTTGGCCCCTAGTATCTTTCAATCAAAAATTGAAACCTTCTTTAATGGATTTTTTTCTCATGTGTCATAGCATCAGTGGGGAAGCGAACCCACTAACCTGGGACAACTGCTTGTAAAGCATCTGTCACTGACCTCTTGACCACCAATGCTTGACCCTCCTTAATGGATTTGAGGATTATCTCTTTTTTTTGACATTCTGATTACAGCTACTACTGAAAATGCACTTAGAATGTGACTACATAAAATCTGCAAAAATCTGTATGAATTTGTTAACAAAACTCAATACCCAAAAGTGCATATGGAAATTGAGCAAAATCAAATTCTTAGGTCACATTGTATCTAAAAATGGCACATTTACTCTTCCAAACACTAAAGCAGTAGCAGAAGTGCCAAGACCAATAACATGAAATAACTTAAAGCATTCCTGAGTCTTGTTAATTACTTCAAAAATTTTTTAGAAGGAAAAGCCCATATGGCCAGATCTTTATACCATCTTCTCAAAAAAATCAGAAATGAAAATGGGAAGGAGAAAAAGAAAAAGCATTTTTACCCACAAAATTGCTGTTGACTTCAAAAAAATTACTGGTCCATTACAACAGTGAATTGGAAGTAAGGTCAGAGCAGTATTGTGTCACCTTGTCCATGCAGGTGAATGACCCATTGCTTATGCATCATGTACTTTGTCCAAATCAGAGAAAAATTATAGTCAGCTGGATAAGGAGGCCCTTGTGATATTATTTACTGTCAAAAAGTTCCATCAATACCTATATGGCCACAGATTTATGATAGTAACTGATCATGAACCCCTATTGGGAATTTTAGGAATTAAACAAATTCCTAAACATCTGAGTCCTCGCATGTTGTGTTGGCTCAACATTCTGGCAGGGTATGATTATATACTAGAATATAAAAAAGGAAAACAAATAGGGCATGCAGATGCTCTTTCATGTATGCCTGATGTAGATGGAACTATATCAAAAAGAAATAGAAATTATATTGGTACCTTTAAAAAGTCAAACCCTCAACAGTGCAATAGTAGCAGCATAGACAGTTGACAACAATGGATATCAATGGATAGTAAAGCATATCAGCAAAGGATGGCCAGTGTCCTTTATAAATAAAGATGGAATATCCCTGAGCAGCTGTCTGTATGCAAGGGATACATTGTGAGGGGTGATTAGGTGCTAATCCTGGTAAGGGCACAGAATCAAATTCTTAAGTTGTTGCATGGAGATCATGCAGACTTTGTTAGGAGAAAAGCATTAGCCTGTAGTTATGTCTGGTGGCCCAACATTAATAGTTACATCAAAAAGTATATAAAAAATGGCAATAATTGTTAAATATGCACTAAAGTGCCACTGGCTAAGTTTGAACCATGGTCTAAAGCTGAAAGGCCATTGACCACTGCAGTTCAATTGAGGGTCATTTGTTTTTGGTGATGGTAGACACATATTCAGCATGGTCTAAATATAAAATAGTAACACCAGTTCAGACATGTCACTTAATAAATTATACAACATTTTTGCTCATCATAGCTTTCCTGAAATGCTTGTTTCTGATAACAGAACTGGATTTACATCATGCTAAGTTTGACAAAACAATGCAAGAATGTGGGATTAAACACATACTCACCTCCCTACACCACCATCAATCCAACAGATTAGCTGAGAAATCCAAATGAAACCTAAAGGCTTCCATCAACAAATGGGAGAACTAAAATTTATGAAGCAGTCGTAACTGCATTTTTTTTATCAACAAGTGACCGTTAGTGCTAAATCTGGGGAATCACCAGCAGAAATGTATTTAGGTAGAAAGTTGTGCACAAAATTATCAGACATTGTGGCAATAATGGATCAAAATAAATAGCACACTGGTACTTATGAATTGGAAACCATAAGAATAATATGGACAAGTTTTGGTCACAAGTGGAAGTTATTCATCATCTACCAAAACTAATGACGGTTCATATGAAAAATGGGGTAATTCTGAGTAAGTATATAAACCAGCTGTGTAAAGACAAAAGTGTGGAGATAATACCCAAGTTAGTTAATGCAATGGACACTGATAACCACTTTCTAATGTCAAGACAGAAATAAAGAATACTCACTATGATGAACAGAAACCAAGTTCATCAGATGCAAAAACAATAAGTGAAGCCGAGATAAATCCACCCATATTAAAAGATAAAGAAAAATTCCAAATTACCTAAGTGTCTATATATTATGTCCAGAGATTAAAAATTAATCTCTGAACTTGGGGTAGATAATGTTGTATGTGTATGTTCAAATACATATACAATCGTGTAAATGCAAATAAATGCAAAATGGAAAAATATATATAATTATATTAAAGATTTATTATTAGTAAAAATTAAATGGTACAAATTAAAATAGCCAGACAATCAGAAAGTACAAAGTTATTTAAATGTAAAAGCAATTAGAGAGATTAGCAACCTTAGTAAAATAATTGTACTTAAAAAGATTATTAATCAAATGAATCAGAGTTCCTGATTTATTCATTGATAACTATGGCAGAGAGCTAAAAATAACTTTTTCCTTTGCTTGTGTTAAAACAAGAGTGAATTCTCTGATCCAAGATGCAGATAGAAAAAGTGAAATAACTACTTTATCAGATGGGTCTGAAGATAAAAAATCAGCAGCATAAGTAAATTTGGATTACAGAGTACTAGAGAGAAAAATAAAAGGAACACTTGCTGTTTGGACGTCACTCAGTGCAGATGGATTTTTAATCATCGGCGCTGGACATCATTGCAGGCACAGAGAGCTTATACTGTGGAGAGCTTACCTCCCAGGGTACCAAAGCAAGCTAGGGACAATACAAGTTGTATTGATCTATATTATTATTTATGTATACCTTCAGGCCTTCTTATATATATATATATAATTATGATTGAAATAATATTTTTAAACGGTTTATAAACAATTCAAACAATCTTTAAATCCACAGAAGTACTTTCAGTTACTTTCAAACCTGCCTCAACTGCTATTAAATTCAAAAACTAAAAGCGGAAGCAAACGTCATCAATTCAAATTCCACGAATCTCGTATTTTAATGTTAGAAGCTTGTCGATTTATCAAATGTGTTTTATTTCTGTTTATAAAAATTGCCTCTTTAATTTTTCTTTTACTATGGTTTCTCTCTTCATGAAGAATTTTCACATTTTCAAAATTAAATTTAAATTTATGTTTACATGTTTTTTCATGATCAAAGAAAACTGAAGAAGATATTAAATCACCATTATTTTTATTTTTTACACGATTATATAATAATTCGTGTTCCTTCAATCTTTTCTCAATGTTGCACCTAGATTCACCTATATATGATATATATAGGTGAATCTATCATATATAGGTGAATCTAGGTGCAACATTGAGAAAAGATTGAAGGAACACGAATTATTATATAAGCGTGTAAAAAATAAAAATAATGGTGATTTAATATCTTCTTCAGTTTTCTTTGATCATGAAAAAACATGTAAACATAAATTTAAATTTAATTTTGAAAATGTGAAAATTCTTCATGAAGAGAGAAACCATAGTAAAAGAAAAATTAAAGAGGCAATTTTTATAAACAGAAATAAAACACATTTGATAAATCGACAAGCTTCTAACATTAAAATACGAGATTCGTGGAATTTGAATTGATGACGTTTGCTTCCGCTTTTAGTTTTTGAATTTAATAGCAGTTGAGGCAGGTTTGAAAGTAACCGAAAGTACTTCTGCGGATTTAAAGATTGTTTGAATTGTTTATAAACCGTTTAAAAATATTATTTCAATCATAATTACAATATTATTTTTAATTAACGGATATTTTTATTTATTTTATATATATATATATATATATTGTACCGGTATAAATCCACCACGCTTACTCATACCCAGTACCCGAGTTCCAACCCAGTCCACGTTTAAGAATAAATTCCAAAACGCCAACTGAATTCAAACCCAAACCCCGGTATGACCAACCGATGATGACTTTATAACAGCACGGGGTTATCCCTTTACTAGCTCAGCTTCGAACATAGACTAATTCTTACAGTTAATGATATATATATTTATTAAACTCTAGATACTGGAACGGTCATTTATGTAACGTATATATTTAAGTTGCCCATACAGACAGAAAATGGCTAAATAAACTTAGAGAGTAATAAGGTGGAGGACACAAAAATTTAGATTAAATAAAGTGTTTAATGAACAAAATATAAAGCATATAAATATAGTGTTAAATAAGACAAATAGAAAGCACATGAATATAGTTATATATAACAGAAATATACAGCATATAAATATAGTGTTATACAGTACGGTAAGACTTCATAAATCCTCTTGTATTTGGCTACTAGTCTTTAGTGAACGTTTTATTTAATGAACAAACTCATGCCAATAGCTGGGTAGTTAAATAATTGACAGGTGGTTAAGAGAATCAGAGTATTAGAGCATTGGAAAAAATATTTATCTAAAGATTTTTGTTTACTTATTTTATTTGAATAGGCTCGAGCCGGAACGTAGACGAACAGTGGAGATGGTTTTATATAAATACGACATAAGAGATAGGTGAACTGGAGGTTTTATATAAATACGACGTGGAAAATAGATGAACTGGTGGTTTTATATAAATACGACGTGGAAAATATATGAACTGGTGGTTGCCTATATTCAAGAGCCCTACAGTAATCAATTGCGGTGCATTAACGGAATACCGGGCGGCTTGTTCTTTGACAAGGCTTAATGCCCCCAAGTAGTTCCGGGACACGACAACCAGCCGGGATCATTTCGAACCCCGGTGATCCAAGAGATTACCGGGAAAGAAAAACTGCTTTCATTCCCCAATGGTAGAATGGCGAGACGCTAACTTCAGCGAAGGAAAGGCATTGCCACAGACGTGAAGGACGAATACTTGAAGCGGATTTTTAAAAGAAATTATATAAAACCTGGAAACTATTTGTCTGTTTCTACGCCACAGGCTGAGATCCTTATCCCAATAAAAACATAGCGAAATTAAACTGAAGGTGAAAAACAATAATTAGTTAATTTTACTCTGGGACTCTTAACCCTTGGTTGACAGGCGGTAACGATAGTATCAAATTATTCAGTGAATTATTTCTCATATTATACATAACATTAAGGTAACACTTTGAAACTATTATATATATATTTAAGATTGAAACTTAGATTGTAATTTTATAACAACTTAACATAGAATAATAAAGTGATTTAACATTTACTAACTCGGAATGTGAAAGAATATTTAATTCAGAAAGAGGGATTACTTTTAAAATAACTTGATCGTTATAGTACACTAGTTTACTATTGGCATCGTTTGTTTATGGAATAAGCAATACACAAAACAATATAAATGCATTCATTTAAATGATTATTACGATTAATTACAAATGTTATAAATTATTTCTAAAGACTAGAGCAGAGGGTTAAAAAGAAAAGAAAATTTACTGACAGGTTAAATAATAGCATTATAAATGATATAAAGACTTACATATGATTCACTTGATTAATAATATTAAGCACGGAAGAAAATTAAAGTTCATGTAACAAAGTTCTCTTTTTCTTCATCCAGCTTGGCTTGTAACGTAGGCGCGCATTTTTGAAAGTTATTTGTAAGGCATAGTAAATTTTGAGATTGGAAGTTGGAAATTCTGAAGTATATGAAACATGATCAAACAGCGGCACGAGGATCCATATTGGCGGGCAAGGACCAGCTCCTGGCAATTAGCCCATCAACATTGTGATTCACTGGTAAACTTCTTAATAAGATATTTGAATTATTATTAACTGCTATGTTGTCTGGAGACTACCTCTCTCAAACACGACAAAAGTTAGAATGTCAGTTTTTTCTAGAATTTGCCACTGCTGACCTTTCCGACTTGTTTTTGTTTTAGGCTCCGCCTACTTTCTCTAGCCTCTAGCGATGCAGCTTGACCAACAATCAATTATCTGTTTTTAGCAATCTTTTAATTTAATATCCTATTTTTAAATTGACATAATGATTACATATAAAAATTCCTTACTAATTTTGACTACAACTTAATTGCTCTGAACATTTGTGCAATTAGATTTTAATTAAAAACACTGATCAAAGGAATGTGATTTTTGATCAGCATTTTTAAACGACTTTATACAATTTTAAAACTAAAATTTAAAACAAATACGCCCGCACTGAAACTTTAAATTAAATGATATAAATTCGCAAACCACGCACACACAAATATTATTTCATGGTATGCGACATTTATAGACGGAATCTTTACATACTGACTGATAACTATAAAATACATAACTAAATTTTATTATAATTTGAAATAGACAAAACCTCACTGCGGGCGAACAGTGGTTTGAATTACCGTACATGAAAACACATGAAACGAAGATCGGTTCTCCGATCTGTCTGTTTCAATATATATATATATTGTGCCATTACAATTTGGTCACTAGTCAAATTTATAGTAATGTGCATGTAAGAAAGTGTAAAACAAAATCATCATCACATTTTTGTATAATCATAAATGAAGCTGTAGGGCATCCAAGTTTAAACCCTACAAGGTCCAGTTCTAAAAGCTTTAAACAGAGAAAGAATGGGTCAACAATTACATGCTTTACTTGTTTGTGTGTTGATAGAAAGGTAATACACACATTTAAACTATTTAATATTTAATTTTTCTTTAAAAAGCAAAGTTATAATGCATACATATAGGCAATGTATGTGTAAATTATTTAATTGTTTTATATTTCAAATATTAAACATTTTAACTTTCTTTAAAACTAACCTATGCTTGATCAATTCTAATATTTTATTCTATACTTTTATTTTGCTTTTCTTTAATTATAATTGGGATTTAAAAGTTACAGATTTAATTAAATAATTGGGTTATAATTACTAAGCTAGCAATTATAGTATTTAAGGTTAGTTTATGAATGATTTGAAAGAATGAAGGATGTGTGTACATTACATACAAAATTTTACATTTCCTCAATATTGAAAGAAAAGGAAGTATTAAATCTGTTAAATTATTTTTTTTGTACAATTGTTTGTTAAAAGAGGAAATCTGTTTAATCAGATATCAATCTTTGTAGCAATTTTTTTTTTGTAAATAATTGTTTTTCACTTTGGAAGCTTATAATGGGTCAGAACTATAATTTTTGAAATTGTCTTATCAAGATCTAAAGAAGGAAGCTCAAAGATTTGAAGTGTTACCTGGATGTTAAAAAGAAAAAAGAAAAAACAAAAGAAAGGAAATAAGAATTGAGTCTATTTTTTTTTAAAACAAAAGTACTGGAAAAAGGATTAAACTTTTCAGTTGAAAAATAATATAGTTGAAAATAAATTAGAGATCTAATTAAAACAAATTTGTCCAAAAATAGCAAGTGATGCTATCTCTGATTGGTTAAGTTAGTTAAAAATTGGATATAAAAAGCTGTCTTGAATTATTATGAAGATTATGATTGTGATTGATTCAGATTATTAAACTATCAAATTTGAATGTTGAAAATATAAGAAATGGCAGGCTAGAAAAATTATATGTATATTCCATTTGCTGGACCATCTGGAGGAAGCTGCACATCACATAGGAAAGAAAAGATGTGTCTAAAATAATATTCTACACCTTTCAACTGACCAGATAAATAAGATGTTTTTAATAGAAGGAAGAAAGCATTCACCTGCATTCAAAGAAGATGAATTAATCTACTGATAAATATTAATCATCAAGTCCAATTAATTGTTACAACAACTGATTTTAAACTCAAGAAAATTTATAAATGTGAAAACAACTGCTGTATTTCATCCACATGCTTGACAGGAAGAGAAGAAAAATTAATATAATGATTTCCAAATTGTCCACTAAAGCAAATAACCTCAATAGAGTCATCATCATCAAGTAGTTATACACCTCAAGAAAGAGATTGTTCCCAGTAAAACGGAAATGGTAACTGCAGAAATATAAACCTTATACAAGACAAGTTTGAACCCTTGGAAATTCGCCACAAACAAAAGATCGATAATATGACTTTTTATATCTATTTTCTTTATGATATCAGTCTTAAGAAACATTTTAGCGATAAAGTGGTATATTTTATTTAAAGAACTTTTAAAGACTATTCAGATCGATTAAAACAAGAATGTCTTACTAATAATAACTTTGAGCTTCATAAATGACCTTGAAAGTATGAAAATTATTTGTTTATTAATTTTACAATATTAATGTGTAAAACAATTTTTTTTTATTGTGTTATGATTTTAGTTTTAACTGATATATTATTATTATTTTGGTTTTTAATAATATTTTGTTATTATGGGATAAAACACGCACATACATAATGATATTTTTATATGTGTATAATTGGGAGTGAATGTGAAATAATGAGTAGTATTAGAATATTAGATTATTTTGTTTCAAGTTCAGTATAGATTTCAGCGCTTGGAAGGGAGGGGGAGAAAATAATTTAAAACTCTTTTCTAAAACTTGCTCTTTCAATTTTACTAACATTTTTTTTTTTACATTCTATTTACATGTTGGATTTTTAAAGTATGTGTGCTAATGAGCAGGTAATATTTTTTTTAAATACTTTTCTCATGGAGTGAAAATCATGGTCAATGTGACGTCCAACTTAATACAAAATACATTTGAAGGGAAAGGGGGAAGAACTTAAAATTAATCTGAGGATTGTTATATAACCAATTATTATTATTGTTATTCATGTCAGTTTTCATATTATCTAGAAATTTTTATGTATATGTTAGAAGTGTAGTAATAAATATTAGTTTGTTTTATTAAACGAGGCGTATATATTTCATTAAGTGTAGTCTTGGTTAAGTGTGATTATTCATCATCATCAATGGTTGAATATTAGTTATTTAAGATATAAGTAAATATGCTAAAATTAAGCAATAATTATGAATTTCTTTATAAAAATTAGTTTTATGTTTAGGCTTAGTCCTAGAGCTGTAATTGAAACCCTTGTCATTATTGTTATTATTATCATCATCATCATCATCATCAACATTTTAATTAATGAGCTGTTTAACTGTTTAAAGGCCATAAATAAATATTGATTTTATAATATTTAGTGATCTCTTAGTATTATTATAACCACATCCCATCATCTATTTCATGCAAGGATGAGTGAATTGCCATCCTCAATTAGTTATATATAATCTGAGCTAGTAAACTTACAAAACTATTGAAACACATTTGTTATGCTAAGATCTGAGAAATGATTTATGTCTAATATACTCCACTTTGGTTTATAGATGTTTTACTTTTACCTAACTATTAGTGCTTATAGTGATATGGCTCAAAAAGCAAAATCTTCCATTTTATTATAAATAAAGTACCAAGAAGGGATTCAAACCCGGTACATGTGAAAGGTTATCAGATATAACCGTGTCTAGATTCAGATAATCTAGTGGCGCCCTGCTAGACCATATTCACTTAGTATTTGTTTAAACATGCACTTAACATCAAACCAAGAAATGAAAGGGGATAAGATTACTGTCTGTATACCTGAGTTATAATACATTGTTATAATACTGGTTATTAATAATTTGATCAACCTTTACTTATGATCATTCTATGGACTACTCAGGTATGGTAATATCTTTTTTTTGACTCTTTAATTAGGTTACAATATATATATATATATACCTTCAGGCCTTCTTATATATATATATATATAAATTATTTATATATATATAAATAAATTATTTATATATATGTAAATACTTAAACTATTAATTATCATTTATTAAATACTCTAAATATTAACTATTTTTAGTTGTGGTTTGTACTTGAGTGGTGCCCTCTTAGATTCATCGGTCTGCAAAGTCTCATTCCAGGCCTTGCTATTTATTAACAATCATCACGACTAATAGCTAGACACAATAATATCTATACAATTTAATGAACAAAATTATAGGCTAAACCAGATATTTTTGACTGTGCTTATTTGACAAGGAATAGCACACAGATTACTTTTATCAATTCCACAGTCAATATTAAACAAGTCATTTGATATCTTGTCTTGGTATATAATATTTACAAGTGAATTAAGATCATCAAATTACATTAATAATGATTTAATGAAAACTTTTTATAATGTAAAGGAAAATGTATCTCATAAGTTAAGAATACATGTTGGGGCACCATTTTATTATATAATGAAAATATTAAACATATACATCAAGTTATTTACTTATATAGTGTTTATTTTTAATCTGTAATAATAATTAGGGATCACTCCACTGTACATAATGCGAATATGTAATGTGAATATAGCAGGCAAATAGTTATTCTATACTTCTAAATATAGAAAATCTATAAACCCGGCTGACTATTATAATTCTTATTACTAACATTATATATATATATAAAACTAGATGTAATTATATATATATATATATATATATATATATAACTAGATGTAATTGGAGTGGGTTTGAACATAGACTTTCAAGCTCCCATTAGTCATACACTCCATCTTATACAATCTATACACCTGACCATATACATGTGAAAAAGATCATCTTCAATATACATATTTCATGCTGAACCAGTACTCATCAGTTGCTCTAGATCATCTCTCACACACATATATAATCAGTGCCTGTCCATTGAAATTTGAAAATTTGGTATTTTAATATAAAGTAAGCACTGATCATATATATATATATATGTGAGAGATGATGATCCAGACCAACTGATGAGTGCTGGTTCAGCATGAAATACATATATTGGAGTAAAATAATAGTTTTTACTTCACCTTTGATTATAAGAGTTAGACAAGCTTCACTTTTTTGCGTAAAGCGCAATCTCAATTAATATATTGGAGATCATTTATCTTTTGTGCATGTATGTGGTCATATGTATCAGTTTGTATAAGATAGTATGGACATCTAAAGGGGGTGTGAAAGTCTGGGTTCAAATTCCCTCTAATTATATATATATATCAAACAAAATATTTGTTATAAATTAATTATTGTAGTAATAAAATGACAATAAAATATTAACAGCAACAATAAACATTACTAAGAATTATAAAATACGAAATACTTCCAGCATAACCTATTAAAAGAATTTCTGCATTTTAGAATAGTTAATAGTAATATGTATTATTAAGATTAATATTTTTTATTTTATTATATAGATATAAAATTTACATGAGAATAACTAAAGCTTAATAAACTTATAAAATAGAATCTACAACCTGTTGTCGAGGCAAGCTTTATAGATTCACCTTTTATCTATAAAGATTTCTTTGATAACAGATTGTAGATTCTAATGGTTTATTAACCTTTGGCTGTTATCTCATGAATTACATTTGGAAACCAGCTTGATATTGACCATTTATGATTTATGTGTACATTACAAATACAAGATGTTAATCTTAGAGTATATATATGATATTAGACTACAAAATTAGTGTAATCAACATTTTTTGAGTGTAAATAATAAACATATATGTCAAGCGTTGTTAGCCGAAAGGTCAGCGCAGTCTCCTTGCAAGCAAGCAGTTTGTCGCAGACGGTTGTTGCGAGTTCGCCTCCCGGCGATGCTCTGACATATGAAAAAAACAACAGATATTGAAATGCTATAAATAATAATATTAAATTAACAAATAATAATGAATGAATATATTAGTTGGCTATTTCCAACTATTAATTATATCAACATTATAGTGTGATTTAGTATAATAGTAGAGAACTGGATTCTGAAAAGTTATATCTGTAGATTAATTCCAATTCTGGTCTTTAGTAAGAACACTGAATACATTTTAAATCAAGAATAATAATGATTATCAGATTATGATTACACAAAAAGATTAATAAATGGAACTTTGATAGGATTAGCAGAATTTTTAATCTAATCCAAGATGTTTACAGTTATTAAAATTAATTAAGTCAATTATTGGAATGATATTCTAACGGAAATGTATCTCACCAACATGTAAAATAATTTAGACAAATATTTTTTGAAAAAATAACAATCAAAATAATAAAATGTAAATTAATACAAAACATTTAAGTCATCAGTAATTTTAAAAAATGAATTTAAAAGTTTATATTTTACTGAGGGTTTTAAAAATTATCAAGTTTGTATGTACTGCACCTAAATTATTAACATTGAATTCAAATATATATTCATTTTCACGAGTTCTTTTTTATTTTAATATTTTTTTAATTTGAAAATTTGTCTGTGGGATGTCAGAATACAGAACAAAATTTGATGAAAGTCACAAGCTAGAAACTAATCTGGGGATTGTGGATGAGTAGCACTAGATAGGGATTTTATGCACAAGCCTTCTGGCATCCATTGATTACTCTGGCTTGCACTGAGTAGCACTACTATATGGAGAGTTTTGCCTGTTTTAACAACAGTTATGAGCAAGCATAAGAAATGGTGATCATGTGGTGTTTAGTGGTTTAACACCAATCGTGCTTAATAGGATAGTGGTGGCTATGGTTATGTATTGGAAATGAAAGTTATTTAATAAGTGTATTTACCAGTTTTTCCTTAAGGATCCAACACTTGGATACATAAATAGAATGATAATTCAGAGATTTCAGACTGCTCAACAAAATATGGAGAGATGTATATTAGAGGCAACAGAAAAAGATCACAACAAAATACATGGATGATAGAATACACATGCACCACTGACCTTATTGAAAGAATTAAAAGATTGGTATGAAATTGGTGTGAATATATTGTTCAAAAAATTGATAAGAAATGGGCAGTGAAAGACCTAAAAAGGACTATATATGATATGGCTGGATTAAATAAATAATATTTTTTTGTGATGTGAAGTTGAGACAATATGTATTGGAAAAACATGGTTAAATTTAGAGAGACCAACCTGAAGTGGATCAATAATGGTCAAAAATGATGATCATTAATTTTTAATTGTGATCCTTATTTTCTTATTAGATAAAAAGTGTCATGCAAAATATAAAGGTGGTTAATAATGCAAAAACATATTTTTACCCATAAATATATATATACATACTCCATAAAGATTTAATATAAATAAGAGTTTCAAAAATCTTTCACTTTTTAGCAAAAAAACTTTTATTATTGATTACAGTTTCAACTGTACCATGCAGTCTTCATGAGATCTTATTCTCTTCCTTTTTTTAAGTGTAAAATTTTTGAAATTCAATATTATATATGAAGACAACAAAAACAAAGGAAGAAGAAAAGAATTTAGAAGGACTATATAAATAAGAGTAACAAACTTTCCATATAGTAGTGCCACTAAGTACAAGCCTTCATAATCAATAAACACAGGAAGAGTTTATGCATAAAGTCTCTATCTAGTGCCCACTCAACCAACATCCCTAGACTAGTTTCTAGCATGTGGATTTCATCAGTGAGTTTGAATTTGAGAGCACTGCATCTAGATCTTAGATACCCACCAGCAGCCACTTTTTACCTATTATGGAAATTTTGGTACTCATATCAACAGCTTGTATAATAAGCATATGAAATGGTGATCATGTGAAGATTTAATACAGTTCATCCTTTTTCATAATAAACAAGCAAATTATCTAATTTTACTCTTTCACCCCAAAGAAAATCCTTTTATAAAAAATGTTTTAAATCTTTAAATATTTAGTCAAATATTTCTTCATTGATTTCCTTATTGATTGTTAACTCATCTTAAGAAGTGCCTAATCTAATTTTTGTTTTAATTTTTATAATTCTTTCAATAATACTAATCTTACACAAAGTCTATTTCTTTTACTATCCTTTCTTGTTATAAATATTTTAAAACTGTTTTAGTATTTCCTGTTATTTTAGTTTCATTTTAAGCTTCCGAGTCCATGTTTGACAATCATAAGTCAAAACAGATATGACCAACAACATTTTTCTAGTTGTTTTTAATATTTTCATATTTTTAATGTTTTTTTCTACTTTTTGTTTTATTTTAAAATTCATAATTTATGTTTTGTCACTGCAAGTCAAAATAGACAAGACTAAAAGCATTCTAAAACATTTTTTTATATCTGTTTTGGTTTATATCGACTGATCTAAGTAGTAAGTGTCCATTTCTTCACTTTCATTTACATGAACTATAATAGTTTTAAGTAAAATGATAAAAAATCAAGTCATATGTCACATGACTTGATTTAATAAAGCTTAAAAATCAAGTCAGATGTCACATGACAATTTAATAAAGCTTGTATTTACAAATGTTATATATAGAGCTCGCAAAAATAAGCTCTTAACAAGCTTTGAGAATATCCTCAACCCAGACCGGTTTCTTTTTGAGTTAGATAGCTAGATTGAAAGACATATGGATGTCTGACAATTTCAGATTTTCTACTCAATAGAAGTACATTAGATAAAGTACTGGGCTTGTCCTAGTATTTTTAATCTAATGCTGAATATCCTGGCATTTCATTGACGATGTCAAAAGCAGAAACCTGTCTGGGGTTGAGGATATTCTCAAAGCTTGTTAAGAGCTTATTTTTGTGAGCTCTATATAATAATAATAGTTTTAAGTAATACAAGGTTGTTAAAGTAGTTTCATACAAACTTATTTTTAGTTTCTTTTATTAAAATAATTAAATATGATTTGAAAACTATGATTATAAGTTAGTTATTGTCGCAACTGTGTCATTATTTTTGTATCTAATTTTAAGATTTATCTTGAGACTTGGCAAATCCTACTCTAATATTTTAATAAATTGTAATATTGTTGTGTTTGGTTAGGCTTGCAGGTTCATTTCCAAACCAACAGATACAAAAAGAACAACTATTCAGTGATTAATATGTATACTTTATTAGTACAAAATATATACACACATTAGTTAACAAATGAGCAAATACAGTTGATATGCTTTAACACTGAGATAGTCATGCGAAGTAAGGAACTTGCTTCCAGCTAATGATTAGCCTGTGTCATGAGTTCTGGTAAGACTCTTCCAGCTATGTAGTTAGCTATTTCCTCCAGTCGGCTCTAGTTCAGATGTAGCAGTTTCCAGTCCATAGGTGGACTTCCCTCACTGCATGAATGTCTCAATAATGACTAGATAAATATCTTTGCTGATGGCAGAAGGTTTAATGGAGAGCATGTTCTGTTGTTCAGGTTAACAGAAGTAATTGCTCTCTGCCTCGTCTCCAAAAGGCTGACTATTTAAAGGCAGATCCCCTACCTTACTGGAAACACATGGAAACAGTGTGTAAACCCTAGTGAAGGTTTTAATCCCTTTGGATAGCAACTGGGTGCTAGCCAATCAGGCAAGGAATCTGGAATAGTCCACTTCTGAAGGCAGGATCAGATATGACAAATATTCTTCAAAATAATTTTGTAGGAAAAAACAACCTTTATGTACATTATTTGTTTTAAATGTTTTAACTACTTTAAACCGATGCTCACAGGTGAGTGCACATAATTTATAAAGTGCATGACTGGAAATTTGTTCTTTCTTTATAGTATTACATATATAGTCTATACTATATAAATAACAGAAGATTTATTATAGAAAATTCAAAATTTACCATATACTTCATTAGAGGTGGTTAAAAATGAGATTCTATTTCCTTCTTGCTATAGAGCAAATAAGTCGGTACAATTTAATTAATAATTTATAACTTAGGTACATAGTAGATTGAAACCTTGATGGTGAGTAAAAGTTGGCTTATATATAGATCAGCTCTATGCATAAGCATACATTTACACTTTCAAACCAATGCTTATGGACTAGTGCACATAGATTCTTAAAGTGCATGACTGAACATTTGTTTATTCTTTATTACATTACATATGTACTCTTAGCAATATAAAGAACAGAATATTTATTAAAATAGCATTCTGGATATTTCTTAATAATATTAATATAAATTATATATATGCCCACAACTCAAAATAAACATGTAATTTAAATTGTCTTAGCTAATTAGTATCTTTATTTAAGACTAGCATGAATAGCACCACTTATTAATGTCATAATTTTATTAATTAAAAAAAAAGAATAATGTATACTATGATGTAACAGAAAGAACAGTAGGAATTGCATGATGTGCAGTGTGGAATGGCAGCATCTGGAGCTCATAATCTATAAACTGTGACCATATTCTATTACTTTGGTGCTTGAATTTCTTATGAATCATCAAGCAATAAACCATTCAATTCATTTTTTATATTAGATTTTTACAAAACAAGTTAAAATCATTATACATTTATAAATATTTTAAAATTTTATAAGAATTTTTATAATTATATGATGCATTATTTAGATTGACTATATATGGTTGGCTGATTTAGTTTTTTTTTTTATATATTTCAGATTATGAGAGTGGTCTCATTGCAATTGAATAAATATCAGGTGAGTTTACATACTGATAATAATTGCAAAATTGGTGTGTTGAAATTAGAAGTATATACTCTTAGTCTTCTCCTTTACTTTCTTTGCATTCCTTCATATGTTCATATATACTGCTTATAATAACTTCTTTCATATACACTTTAATGCAATTTTTTTCTAAAACTTCTTTATTTTCCTGACAGTTTCAACTGTCCAGCAGTCTTCATCAGAGCTTTCTGAAGCTTCCCTTGCTTTACAGAAAGCTCTGATAAAGACTGTTGGACAGTCGAAACTGTCAAGAAAATAAAGAAGTTTTATAAAAAAAATTTGCATTAAAGTATATATGAAAGAAGTTATTATAAGCAATATATGTGTTGAAATTAAAAGTAAAATATTGTGGTTAGAAAAAATAATTAAAAAATATTGAAAATATTTATATCAGAAGCAATGAGAAAGGATGCTTTTGGTCTTATCTCCCGAATAACTGGATATAAAATTGGAAAAATAATTAAGATATTAAAAAATTATTATAGATAAATAATAAAGATAGAATGAAAAGATATGCCATTGAATTTGACATGACTGTATTTTATTGAACAAGATATACAATTTTATTTTTCAAAATAAATGAATTCAAAATGAATTAATATTTTTATAGTATAATTGATTGCAGTCATGTAATAAGTTAGTTTAAAAAACAATATGTTGATGCATGAGATCCATGGCATGCATGGGGAAGATTTTTGGATAAAGGATTAATTCATCTTTTAGCTTGATGTTAGTAGTTGGTTTTGAATTTTGGTTCTGGTGGGAATAGATGTTAAATAAATGAAGAAACTTACCCTTGTTGAGGAGTTGCTATAAAAAAAGAAAACTGATTTATCAGACAAGATACCAAATTGATGATTTGTTAGTATTAAATTAAAAAAGATAAATTATAATTATTTAAAATTATAACATGTCTAAATAGAAATTGTTTGTAAGAAAGAATAAATTATATTATCCATGTAGGAGATAAAGTTTATTGCACTGTTTCTATATATAATTTGTATTCAATATTGGTTCATGCAGTTTGGGGTTTATATATTTTAATAAAATATAAATATAATGAGTATTAAGTTTTGAAATATAAAACGAAGTGAAATTTTTCTATTTAATTTGATGTATAGTTCATGAATTGACACAAAGTTGGTGATTAGGTAAAGAAAATAAATTAAAATGTTTTGTTTAATGTAATATTTTAAGAAGTTTAGGAATGGGGACAATGGAATGACAAATGGTAAACTTTTGTTGCATTTTCTTTACATGATCAATTAAAAAAAGCGCTGATTTTTTAATAAAAACATTTTTCCTTGTAAATTTGTATTTAAAATTTTTTGAAAAGTGTAGTGTATTACCCTTCCTGCAATAATTGCTAAAAAACAAAAATAAAAACAATATATAACCAAAATGTGTAATAATAATAATTTGAGAAAAATATTTATTTATAATAATGATGTAGAAAAGCAATATACCTGGGTCTTGTTTTATGCAGATTATTTTAATGCAATTTTGAAGTTATGTGATTCATGTTTCTTCTTAATATCTTTCATAATACACTATATCTATTAGATATTAAGACATTTAAATTATTAATAACTTATTTTGACTTGAAATACTTTTTTTTTTCAAAAATATAATGTTATATTAGCAGCTAAAGTGAATATGGCCTAAAGCTGTATTTAGAATCTTAGCTTTTATGTAAATAACCTACTTATACTAATGAGTACATATGTACGTATAAATATCACAATAAATATTCAAAAATTTTAAACTTTTAAAAAATATTTTTTTAGATTTTAACAGAAATAAATATTTTTTTAAATTTTTAAAATAAATAATAATGAAGATTTTATTGATTTTATAAACTGAAAATAATCTTTGTAATGATAATGTATAATCTTTTTGTTTTGATTGCGATCTCATTTTTTTAATATAAAAACAGAAAACCATTAACACAGCACAAGACTGAAAGTGGAACTAGTTGTACATCACATCATGAATATGATTTCTTACCAGTTCACAAATGAACACATATTGTCAAATAGCAGTAATGATTAAAATATTTATGAAAAAATGTAAAATTAAATACTGTAGTTAATAAAAAAAGTAAAAAAAGTTTGTTTCATATTAATTTCTTTCAAATGTTAGAAATTTTTTATTAGTCATACTTTATTTCCTTATTTTTTTAATGAGAATTTTAAAGTAATTTTTCCTTGTTGCTTTGCTTTTATGCTGATTTCTAAAAATTACAGAAAATTTCCCCCATTTTACAAGGTAAGTTAAGTTTATTTTTGTGTGATTTCTTTTGTGTGCATTTTCTGAGGAACCTATCTACCACATAAAATGAAACCCAGGTGTACATTTGTTTCTACATAATGAGCATGAAATGATTTTGGCATTTACTGCTACTGCTAAAATTCTAATTTCTCTTGATTGCCTGGAAAATTAGTCCTTCAACATTTGTCTGTAAAATTTAAGACTCTTAATGTTTTACTTCCTAGCAATTGTTATACCCTTGGGAGCCCTTGAGGCTTACATAATATAAAATAAGATCGGTGTGATCTGTAATAAATCCTAGATGATTTTCTATACTTTCAGATCCAAATTTCTGGGTTCTCCTTCCTTGCTGATTGAGTTTACCAAAACTATTGAACTCTTTACAAGCTTCTTCAACTGGTGACATGCACAGCAATGAAAATAAGATGACAAGACCTGACTGATCTTTTAATTACTGTTTATATAGTCTGCACTTTGTTTTCCCTTCAATTATCAGTTACACTTAATTTAATTCCTTCTTTCTGAATTACTTAGTGTACTCAAATAGATATTTTCTTGTTTCCATATCTATTTTTTATTTATAAATAATTTTATTGAAAAAACCATATGTAATAATGATACAATTGTAAATCAAAAATAATAGTTATCCATGTTAGTCAGGCAACCAAATGTTCTGATGTGGTTACCGGTGTTGTTAATCCAGCTTAATCAGGCTCCACGTGTTGTCAAATAAAAATCTGGAAGAGATTATTCTGTCCTTATGGCGAAATTTCTTTAGCTTGGAAATGAATGTGTCTTCAGGCTTGGGATGAGGAAAGGTAAACTTGTTGCGACATCTGGCCAACCAGATGGCATAAGTCAGAAAGGTTGAGAGTCTTGTGGTGACATAATCCCTGGACAGGAAGCAGCATTTAATATTTAAGATTTTGTTCAGGGAAATGTGGCAGTGGTAAGTAATGAAAGTTCTGATTTTGTCATATGCTGGGCAATCATTTATCATATGATCAAAGGTTTCACAGGTTCTATGGCAGTTGTGACACATAGGATCTATATTCTTGAGGAATCTCCTGTAGTGCAGGAACCAGTTTGTCTGGAGTGAATTCAGGTTGATTTTTACGAGAAAGTCCAGGAACCTTGGCTCCAGCTTGAGATGCTTGAAAAACCTGGTGACCACGTGATTGTTACCACCGAGGTAAGGAATGGTAGAGTTTTGTGTGGGAAATAGCAGGCCATGAGCATCCCAAATGGAGATTTTTTGTCTGAATACTAGGGAAGAGTGGCCATTGTGAGCGAAAAGGTAGTCAAGTATCTGATTTAGCCAGCTTATCTTTGAAGGTGGAGGTCTGTCAGATGGAATGACTGGTTGTTCCGCTACAATCTGGGGAAATTTCTTTTGTAGGATGTGGATCAGAGAGTGGCACTTTTGGTAATATATAGAAAACGTAGCATGCAACGACATACCATTATTTTTACTATGTCGCTGCATGCGTTCAATTCCTATGGCCGCTGTTTTACCATTCCACAACAGCCGTGCACAGATTCGGTTGATTTTTGTATTGAAAGCCTTTGTCATGTTAATTATGGGTAGATAGTAGCTAATCTTTGCCATTACCTTGATATTGAGAAGACAGATTTTCCCTTGCAGTGATAAATAAACCTTGGCAAGGTTTTTAACTGTGTTGGTGGCGGCTTCAATGATAGAATTCTGTATTTGTATCGACATGGCTTGCGGTGACTTGTATATGGGAAACCCCAAAAAGTTTTGGGGGTCTGCTGAGAAAGGCGATGATATCTTCTTGCCGGTGTTGATTTTCCAGGCCGATGACTTGTTGAGGTTGAAGGAAAGTTTGGAGGATTCGGAAAATTTGTTGATTATTTGTATGAGAGGTTTTAGATATTTTTGGGAAGGTAAGGTGACAAGGACATCATCCATGTAGGCAAATGCTTTACAGTGTTTCTTCAGCTGGGGTATATAGATTCCTGGAAGTTCTGCCTCAATCTGTTTAAGAAGGGGGTTTAAGTAGAGTATAAATAGGAGACCGCTAAGTGGAGATCCTTGGGGTATGGATTTTGAAGGAATAAAACCATCTGTAAAGAAACCATTCAGGGAAATGTGGACCAATCTGTTGTTTAGTAGATTGTCCAATATCTGAATGATTTGAGTAGGAATGTCTAGTGCTGAGAGGCAATTGAGCAGGATGTTGACATCTACTGAATCAAATGCTTCAGAGATGTCTAGCTGAACGGCAATGGGTTTGTATAGATTCTTGGATCTGATATGATCACAGAGAATTTTTACCTCCCCGATTGCAGAGAGTGTGGATGAGCCCTTCTTTGCAAATTGCAACTGGGATATGTTGTCCAGAATAACATCTTGTATTTTCTCCTTGATCACACCTTCAATGACCTTTAACAGGATTGGGGTCATGGAGATTGGTCTTATGCTAGATAGAGCAGATGCATCCCAGTTTTTCTTAACAAAGGGGACCATCGCTATGGGATAAAGTTTGGGGATGATTTTTTTGCTGTTTGCAAGATGGTTAATTAGTTTTAATACTATGGGAGCTGTGAAATTCTCAAGGTGCGTAAGTATGAACTTTGGAATGCCGTGTAGTCCTGGATGGACATTGGACGGTAGGGCGGCCAAGCGGTTTTTGATGTTTGATATTGTTATTCCATGTTCATTGTTTTGTGATGTCTCATGCCACTGATTTGTGGGGTAGGTAACAGAGTTTGATAGGCGGTTTTTGAAATATGACTCTATTTGAATGAGCATTTGGTTGCCAGAGGTATGGCTACCACTGATGAGGAGGGACAAAGGAGTTTTTTTGTTTCTTCCTTGCCCCTAGAGCCCATCTGAGATAACCATGTGTCCAGCAGTGTTGGCCAGGTAAGTATAACCTAGCATTCTTTGCTAGCATTCTTTGTTGCTATTATTTCAGCAATCACAGCTTGTTTCTGCTTGTACTGTGTTTTAAGTAATAGGAGGTTGTCTGTAGTACCATCACTTGAGAAATTTTTAATCCTATGGTGAAGCAAATCAAGCTCATTCATCAGGGTTGTTGACCCTTTATGTTTTTTGGTGTGCTGTATGATTATGGTTTGGAGGATGCCTGTGAAGGCGAACCAGGCTTCCTCAGGATTTATGTTAAGAATGTCAATTTTTTCAAAGAGTATGTAGGCATCTGAGAAGACAGCTTCCGTGGCAGTAGCTTTAGTTATGATTCTGATTGTTTTATTGTAGTCTATGGGAGTGTATGAGTCCAGATCTAGAGACGCTATCAGGGCAAGATGGTCTGAGAAGGGAACGGGTTGAAGCTTGGCTTCCAAACCATAGTGCAGCTCTGAGGTGTAAAACATTAGGTCAATCAGTGTTCTAGAGCTCTTCGTATAGAATGAGTATGCATCCGCAGGGAAGAAACCTCTGCCATTTATGAAACCCCTGGCTAAGAGATGGAGGTATTTCCATGTGAACACATCATATTGCAGGTTGAAGTCCCCCAAGAGGATTGTAGGGCTTGTGTTGTTTGCAGTGATGAGATTTATGGTGTGTATTATTCTAGAATAAGTCAATGGGTTGTTCTGGCAGTATACGTATATTGCAATGAATTCACTAGATTGGTATATAAGCTTGATTGCAATGAGATTGGCATCATGGTAAAGCACTTTATAGGAAGAAGGTGGTTTCCTGTTATTAATGATGATTCCTACCCCTCCAGCAGCTGATGTATTAGTAGACAGAAGAGTGAAGCCCAGTTTTGAAAGTTCGAGAATTATGTGAGGGTTGGAGTTTAGGTGATATTTGGTCTCTCCTAAGAATAAAATATGAGGAGATGTAAGAAGGAAAAAATGCCTAATCGCATATAAACGGTCAGTAGAATTAATTCCCCTGATGTTAAGACCAATGATTTGGCACTTGATCCTATCCATAAAGATTATTGCTGCTTGGTTTTACCGCCAGTGGAATCTTTGATTGAAGGTTGTAATGGTCCTTGTGATCACTGAATTTCTGATCTGCCAAGGATGGCCTGTGGAAATCAGCTCTAAAGAGCTCAGTTTCATTGTGTGATTCATGACTGAGAGAGTTTTTTGGTGTGCTTTGTACCTTCCTCTTGTTTTTTTCCAGAATAGAATTTACACTGTAGGGAAAGGAGAACTTTAGGTAGTTTGGCTCGGAAGCAGGAGATAGGTGTGAGTCCTCTTCTTCAGAGTAGGCCTTTGAAAGTTTGGAAGATTTTTGTTTATTATTAGCATTAGGGGGTAGGTTGAGATCCATGTCTGAGACATAGTCAGAGATGGGTGGTGAAGATCTATTTTTTGTAGGTGTGGGAGCTTTCATATGGGATGAATTTGTATAGGATATTGATAGTTTCGATGCATCCATTATAGATTTAGTGTTAGAAACCGCAGGTTTTGATCTTAGAGGTCTTGGGGTTCCAAGTGCATTGTTATGGTCTTGATGGTCCATGCTGAGAGGTGCATCATCTGTATTGTCAGAAGAGATTGTTAGATTTTTGTGTCTAGAGGTATTATTTGGTTCTTTTGGTTTTGAGCCTTTTGGTAAGTTGTCTGGTTTCTGTGAGTTATCTCTGGGCTTGGAGCCATTTGGGTTTTGATATGCTATTTGTATCTGTTTGCTGTCATTGGATGGTTTTCCCTTGAGTTTATTAGGATTCATAAAGTCTTTGGTGTTGGTTACTCTACTGTAGGATTCAACTTCAGCTTCAACAGTATGTAGGCCTGGAGTGTTTGTGGTTAGCATTTCATTATGTGTGACATTAGCAGGTGTGAGTGTATGAGGTGCTTTACATTTGTGAAACTTATTTTCCTTTTGACCACAAGAGGTGCATATTTTTGCTGGGCATTCTTTTATGAGATGTGTTCTTAGGCCACAATGTTTTCATTGTGGCCTGACGCCAATGAAGGAAAGTATCATTGGACAACCTTTTGCTTTAATGGTAGTTGGTATGTCAGTGGGCCCTAGGCCTTTTCTTAGTTGAATTTGAAATGATGCAGTGTTGGATAGGATGGACTTGATCGTCTTGTCTACTGGCAGATATGAGAAATTCTGGATTTTCCCGTAAGGTAAAAGGATTTCTTGGAGGAGATTATTGTCAAGGCCCATGATACAATTCTTGAGGGTTCCGATAAGGGTAGCAGGTCTGTTTGTATCAACATATATAAGGAATTTGTTGTCTAGTTTTTTGAAATTTGATTTAAATTCATTTCGGAAGGCCCAAGTGGCAAATTCGACAGCAATGTATCTGTCGTTTGGGTGAGTGAGGATCCGGTGTATGCCCTCTGTTAATTTGTATTGTTTTATTAATTCGTATAGTGCTGTAATGGGGAATTTATGGAGTGAGCAATTTGGTTCTGTCACTGCCAGAACAACACTTTTATCATTGTGGTAGTTTACTAAGGATTTGAGGAGGGTTGGAGGTATTGTTTGGTTGAAGTCAACACAGAGGCCTTGGTATTGTTTCTCAGTGAAGTCATTTATGGAGAATTCATCGGTCTCAAGCCCCAAGGTGGTTTGATTTTCCTGTTGTAGATTTTTTAGTTTTAGTATATCTAACATGGTAAGGTCGTGATTAATTTTACTTGCTGTTCCGGGTATGGAGCAGGTTTCGTTGTATGAATTAGTTTTTAAGTTGTTGGTATTTTGTATAGACTTAGATGGACTTGTAGTACCAATTTTTGCTATGTTAGCATATGATATGTGGCTCCTAGCTGAACTGTTAGCCATTGTATTACAGTTTTTTGCAATAGGTGTTATGTGAGGAAGGTAATTTAAATCACTCTGTGTCGAATCTAGTGTTGGGTTTGTCTGCTTGATTGTTGAATAGTTTCCCTTATGACCGGTATGGAAAATTTTATTTTGATCTTCTTCTCTCTGGTAGTTGAGATTCTGAGAGTAAGAGGGAAGAGTTGGGAATTCATCTATAGAAAGTGGCATGCTTTGTAAGGAAGTATTTTGAACACTAGTTGTATTGGTATGTTTTAATACGGGTTCCGGTATTGTATTACGCGTGTGTGTTGTTTCAGAACTATATTTATTTATAGTATCAGTTTTGGGTGAGTTTGAATTAGTTAAAAGGTTGTTTTCAGACGGTAAATTGTTCGCGGGGTTAATTTTTTGTTGAGTCTCACGTTTATTCCTAGTTGAATGCGTTGATACGGGAAGTGGCGCTATTGCATTATTTTCTGTTGAATCTTCAGATATTAGTGTAGTATTATCATTAATATATGAGCTGCAGCTATTTGTTTCTGTGTATTTTTTAGTTTTGGTGCCTTTATTATTTAATTTATGTGCCGGTTCAGGCCAATGGATTACTTCCGTATTAAAATTTTTTTCTTTAGTACCTTGTTTATCCGCTATGAGTGACGGGCCAGTAGAAGTGTAGCCTGTTGAACAGTATTCGTCGTTATTCACTGTAGCGTCTGAAAACTCGTGGATCATTTCTGAGATTGTTTGTTTGGAGGTCTTTATTTTAGGTATATTATGATGTGAATTTTGTTTATTATTACTATTACAGTTAAAATCTATATTATTTTTATCATTTATTTCCGTAGATATTTCGTTGGTTTTAGAATCGCTAATGACATGGCTTTCCGGTATTAACTGAGGCTGGTAAGAATAATTTTTATGTTTATTATCAGTAATATTTGTGATGTTGAGGTTAGCTGTTGTATTATGCTTGGTCTCATGTACCTTAATTAGCATCTTGTGTGTACAATTGGTTTCACAAAGCTTACATAAATCTTCCACTGTATTTACGCTGTCTTCATTTTTGTTTGTGTCATCGGATGTCGTTGCAATTTTTTGCTTTCCATATTTTTCTATAGCACTTGAATTATCGGAGGCCGGATTTTGGTTATTAGTGCTAGAAGGTTTATTTCCTTTTATGATTTGAGAGTTCATTTTTAAGCGAGTTTGTGATATTTTTTCAACTTGAATGCAACCTTCAGAGTTTTGATTGGATGTTACGCTGTTGTCTAAAGTATATTCCACCGCATTGGCAATTACGTTAACATTTGAAACATTTGCATGCACTTCGGGAATGGTAGGGCCTATGCTAGAAACATTGTTGGCTTTCAGTATTTTCAGCAGCCTAAGGTTAGTATTCCGGTATTTAGGCATGCTATGTGAATAAATGTACTTCCTTTATTTTCTTATTATTTACTTAGTCCATAGTATTTGCAATACAATATTTCAACTCAGACTTTTAAGCACCTTTTTAAAACTATCCACACTATCACATATCATGATACACATGATCACACACATGTAGAAAAGAGCAACAATCACCAATATACATATTTCATGCTGAACAGAGCAATCATCAGTTGGTTTCAGATTATTATCTCTCCTATATATATATATATATATATATATATATATGTAGATTTATATATATATATATATATATATATATATAAAGTCAGATGTTACATGACTTATATATAGCTTGCAATTACCAATATGTAAACTTAAGAGCATGCTAATGCTCTAAACAAGCTTTTTTTCTTTTTTTTAATTATGATAAATGCTACTACAAGAGAAAGCATTCAAATCATCCTTATCTTAGATTGTCCCCATCCCCAGACTGGTTTTGACCTATGGGTCTCTTCAGTGAGGAGTTGGGACATTAGATTCAAAAAACCAACTCAAGCTAAGCATTTATCTAAAAGATAATTCCCAAGAAGATCTAAACCTTTAGACATCTGCATGTCTTTAAAGTCAGCTCTCCAACTGAAAAAACTTTATATATTACATTGAAGAAAAAAATACATATGTACTATGGTTGTAGTACATGGGTTTTAACTTTAAATGGTCTGGGGATGGGGACAATCTAAGATAAAGATGATTTGAATGCCTTCTTTTGTAATAGCATTTATCATAATAAAAAAACTTGTTTAGAGCATTAGCATGCTCTTAAGTTTACATATTGGTAATTGCAAGCTATATATAAGTCATGTGACATCTGACTTTTTATTATTACTATTATTATTTTGCTATTGGGGCTTTGGCTAAATTAAATGGCTAACCCTATTAATATATGGAGTATCTGAATTAAGTTCAGACCCATATAATTTTTTCAGTTGGAGAGCTGACTTTAAAGACATGCAGATGTCTAAAAGTTTAGATCTTCTTCTTGAGAATTATCTTTTAGATAAATGCTTAGCTTGACTTGGTTGTTTGAATCTAATGTCCCAACTCCTCACTGAGGAGACCCATAGGTCGAAACCGGTCTGGGGATGGGGACAATCTAAGATAAAGATGATTTGAATGCCTTCTCTTGTAGTAGCATTTATCATAATAAAAAAAAAGCTTGTTTAGAGTGTTAGCATGCTCTTAAGTTTATATATATATATATATATATATAATCAGTGCTCAGTTTATAGTAAGGTAGCAAATCTTCATACATTAATAGACAGGTTTCAGTCTACTTCAACCTCCAACTCTTCAGCCATCTACACCATTGAAAATCTGATGATGGAAAGCCCAAACCCCATGCTGATGCCAATATTGTTGTCATGCCCATGTTGACCTCTAGCCACTCTGGCCCCTAATATACAGGACCATATCCATTTAAACACATAGAAGAGGGATGGACAGGATGCAGGCTTAATGTGTAATATTTGAAATACAGGCACTCTTCATATACCTGGAGCCTAATGGTAAATATATGGGATTTGAACTCAGACTTTCAAGCATCTTTTTTAACTATCCACAGTATCTCATGTCACTGACATACATGATCATACACACATAGAAAAGATCAATACTCACCAATATATATTTTATGCTGAACCAACACTCATCAGTTGGTCCAGATTATCATCATACACACACACAGCCATATATATATATATATATAATTAGTACTCAATTTATATTAAGATAGCAAAGGTTCATACCTTAATGGACAGGTTTCAGTCTACTCTAACTCTTCAGCCATCTACACCACTGAAAATCTGATGATGAAAAGCTCAAATCCCATGATGATGCCAATATTGTTGTCATGCGCATGTTGATCTCAAGACATCCTAACCCCTCATGTACAGAACTATATCCATTTAAATACATAGAAGAGGAATGGACAGAATGCAGGCTGGAATGTGAAATATTTAAAATGCAAGCACTCTTCATATACATGGAGTCTAATTGTAAATATCTCAAATATTAGACATTAAGTTTGCATCCTGTCTATCCCTCTTCTACATATTTAAATGGATATGGTGTTTGCACATGAGGGGTCTGGGTGACTTGAGCCTCAACATCGGCATGACAACAATATTGGCATCAGTATGGGATTTGAGCTTTCCATCATCAGATTTTCAAAGATATGGATAGCTGAAGAGTAGGAGTAGATTAAAGCCTGTCCATTAAAGTATAAAGATTTGCTATCTTAGTATAAACTGAAAACTGATTATATAAATGAATGAGATGATAATCTGGACCAACTGATGAGTGCTGATTCAGCATGAAATATGTATATTGGTGATTATTGATTTTTTCTACATGTGTGTTAGTGATATGAGGTAGTGTGGATAGTTAAAGAAAGGTGCTTGAAATGAGTTCAAACACCCTATATTTACAATTCAGCTCCAGGTAGATGAAGAATGCCTGCATTTCAAATATGATACAATATTTCACAAAGCTTTTACTTCTACATTCCATATTATTTATTATTTCTGTTTGCTTAAAAAAAATTTATTCTGTCACTTGTTTTTTTCCAGATTTAGTTAATTCTTTTCCTATTAACATTATTTGCTTTTACTTCTGCAGTCCTTTTTTTCTATTTGCTTCTATACTAATTTTGTATATGAATATAATGCGTCCTCTCCTCACTCCAAAAGTTAGGGTTTATTTATTTTACACATAATCCTTCAATCTCTGGGATTCCTTTTTTAAAATGAACCCATCTAGGTGGTTTCTGTTTTTTAGCTTTATATTGCATTTCTTCTGTCTCTTCTATTTTCTCCACCATTGACTCATTTATTATTATTTTCTCTTCTGAGTTACTTTTTCCCTCACTCTGTTTATCCTGGTTTCCTGTTTGTAGAATAATTTTGAGTTGTAACTCTTCTGGTTCTCTTTTCCTAATATAATTTACATGGAGATTATAATGTAAACCATTGACGCCGCTAATTGTATATATTTGTTTTGACATTATTTTGACAATATTATTCATCTGATCTATTACTTCCAAATTATGTTTCTGTTAAGTATGTGTGTATATTTATATATACACATAAATAAAAATAGTAGTTATTAAATATAGATCATATATGTAAACTTAAATATATGAGCATGTATGCTGAAAGCATACACATTAACTATAAAATGCTATAGATTAATTAAATAGTATTAAATAAAAGATGTAAATCCTTTACTAGTGATTAGCTATACTGATAAATAATCAGTAATAGTGAAGGGATAAATCTAAGATAAGTAAAGAAAGTCACTACAAGTATGGAATGTTGTTTCCTGGTCAGTTTCAATGATAGTGAAAACTGATGGCTAAAAATATACAATTGGAATGTAAATTGCTTTATCTGATCCCAAGAATAGATAAGGAAACTTATGATATGGTCCACCATGTGGAAAGCTGATGGCCACTCAAAAAGATAATGGACTACACCCAGCAAGCACAGGTAAAAGAACAGAAGACTGACAGACTTGAGGTGAAGCTCCAAGCATGCAGACATGCCACTGAATGGGTGCTGCAGTCACTCCCTTTTTCATCTTTAGCCTCATGGAAAAATTTACCTCTGAGCATTCCAAAGTAAACTCAGGGACTCACAACAGGTCATACATATCTTCAGTATTATTTTTGTAAGCCTTTACACCCACATAATTGTGTTCTATTGAGTATGTATATAAAGTGTATAACTTAGAATGTTTATAAATCTACTAATAGTTTATTATCCTCAAGTCTAACCTTCCATAAATAAAACTTCATTACTTCTAACTATTTGTCAAGTCCACTCCTCACTGATGAAAGCCACAAGCTGAAAACTAGTCTGGGGATATTGGATGAGTAGGCACTAGATAGGGATTTTATGAACAAACCTTCTTGCATTCATTGATTACTCTGGCTTGCACTGGTGGCGCTACTGCATGGGGTGTGGAAATGGATGGAGCAGAATATGGGAAAATTTAGAGTGGGGAATGGAAAATAAAGTGGCTAACATGTTTATCTGGGCATAATTGCTGAGATATTTTTGACTTCATTTAAGGAGAAGCTATAATACAACACATCACATCTGTCTAAAAATAAAGATTGTTAATCATCACTTCAGTTACATACCTTGGTTAGATCATTAGCACAGATACAAGCATGATTTATAAAATGAATTATAGAATTGAATTTGGATGAAATACTTTTGGTAAGAGTAATTTAATATTAAAATTAAGTGTCTACATGTTTGAAAAGGACTTGGACATTTAACAGAAAAGCAATACAGAAACTTCAGACTATTTAACAAAATATGGAGAAATATTTATTAGGAATAAGAAAAAGATATTAAAACATATGTATGAGAGAACAGTTTGATATCACTCATATTACCAAAGGAATTAAAGGACTGAAATGCATTTGAGATGGGCATATTGTTAGAAGAGATGATAATAGTCATGAAGTTTTAAATTGAATCCCAAGAGATTGTAAAAGACTTACAAAGATATATTTGAAATAAATAAATGGTATAAGAAAGTTGGTTTATTATGAAGAGAATCTATAGATCAAAGAAATTAAACATAGATATTTTCATCATGCAGGGGATTGATACTAATTGGCAAAGATGAGTATGAATAGACATTTACAAGTATTACGTAGTAAAGATATAACATTTACATATAATAATCTTTAATACATGATGCTGTGCTTATAAAGATATTACAATGACAATTCATGTACATTAAACATTTCTATGTAAATAACAACAATGAAAATATCTTTACTTATCAGTTGAGTCAAGTTTTATTTTTTTTAAAAAATGATATAGTTTTTTTACTTTAAAGTTTATTAGCTAGATATCCATTTATTGCCAATAATTAAAAGTGTAGCTAATCTGTTGTGGACAATGACCTGGATTTTAGGTTAAATTTTTTTTTTAGATAGCCCATTCGTAGCCAACACTTTTAATTACCCAATATTGTTCTGCAAATATTTAGCTATTCTAAATGGAGATAAAGCAAAAATAAAAAAACAAAACACTCGAATCCTCTTCAATCTAACATTTGAAAAGACTGGCGATAGCATTGAAAGATGCAATCACCTATTTAATTATTGTTTTATCTTTAGATATAAACAAAATACATGTGTGAGAGGTATTTTTACATTATTGACGTATTACTATTGCCAATAGATCTTTTAAAGTATCACAAAATTGGTTTTTCAGTTATTCTCGCCCATAAATACGTCTACGACTCGAATGTGCTCTGAACGAAAATAGGTATAATTTAAGACAGTATCTCACTTCTCCATAGCAGCATCACGTGACTACCGCCAGTAATATCTTATTACCCCGTAAAACAATTGATTATAGCATTTTAATGTTTTGACCTATACCATATAGTTTAACCAATCTGTTATATCTTTAATGCATATTTTATATGTTTCGAAATAAAAAAACATTAAAATTACAAAAATAGCAAGATCTGTCAGTAGCTTTATCTTTATTGTTTACAAATGATAAAGTTATCTTTTTTAACAACAATTTTACATTACTGTATATATATATATTAGTAACTTTAACATGGCGGAAAAAACAAAACCTATATTCAAATGACGTTAATAATAGAGACTTTTTATTAATAATTAAAGAATGGTATGTATGACTTAATTTTATTTTGTTCATTATTATTTTACAAATACATTCTGTTAAAACGCTTTAGGTTATCGACATACTGAACTTTGCTATCTAAGATTAAATGTAATTAAAACAAAAGTCAAAATGGCGTACTAATTTTACTTTCAAATTTTGATATATTAAGGTTAGATTAAAAGCAAATTATAGAATCATCACCATAATGATCCTTAGTTCACAATAGGTAAGCTCTACATGATACTATAAAAGATGTTTTCATTTGCAGACATGGATTAACCGACACATATTAATCACGTTGTTAATCTCCACCTGCTTGTTATCCAAATGAATTTATTTTATTTTCATATATGTTATTTTCTTTATTATTATCAATTATTATTAACTCATTAAGGAATGAAGTCTTTCTGTACTTCTAATATATATTGATTCTTCTTTTCACATCATTACCTTAGGTTTTTTTAACATATACAACAATCTTATGGGTATTTCATTCTGTCATTTTAATATATATATATAATATTTAAATACAAGTATATATATATATATAAGCTAGTTATAATTAGAGGGAATTTGAATCCAGATTTTCAAACTCTCTTAAGTCATTCATTCCATCTTATATAACAGATACACATAAAAATAAAATAAAATGAAGTGAATGACTGAAGAAGCTTGAAAGTTTGGGTTCAAATCCTCTATAATTACATATACATAAGTAAAAATAAAGTGGAAAAATGTAAAGTACCTCATTGCAATATAATGTTCTCTCAAAAAGAACTTTCTGAAATAAATAGTGAAGAAAACGCTTTACTTATATAACCAGCTTTTTAAATTGTTGGTGGGTGAAAGTTTAAGCAAATTCCAATGCTTATTTTATTATTTAGCCAAAAATTATAAACACTCATTTATCGACTAATAATGGATTATTGCAAGCTAATTTGGTTATGGTTTGATAAAAAAAAGTTATATTTAAACTTGAACATTTTTACAAGTTTACTTATATGGGGTTCAAACTCAGGTTCTAATTATGACAGATGAACATATTTATTTTATTGCATTAGGTTATGGTATATATATATTATAATAATATTACAATTATATATATTATAATATTACAAACACACACACATATATATATATATATTACGTATATATATATTTTTTACGTATATAAAACTTGTTTTTCTTTTTCATATATATATATATGTTGTTGTGTGAGAAAATAAATATATATACATATTTATGTTAAAAGTCATTTAAAACAAATACCATTTTAACCCCACAAATAAAAGATACACACAGAAAAATATATATATATAATTGCACAAATCATTCTGTGAAAAAAAAAAACCCTACATATTAGACTTTTAATCTATTTATATGATATTTCGAAATGCTGACGTTTAATATATTTTGTAGCAAACTTTTCTTTTTTAAAGATTAAAAATCTTGTTAATTATAATTGTTTATTATATTCCAGAATCAGTCATTTTTTTAACAGAACATCAATCAACTTTGCATGGCTTTAGAGTACTTTTAAGTAGCTTTTATAATATAAATAAAATACATTTTATAAAACCCATACTCCAGTTCACTACATACAATTTGTCAAAAATATAGTATTTTTTTATTTATTTTCTGTGCCCAATACAATAAAGATATGACTCTATGTTATTAAATTAATTATAAACATCTAAAAATCTGGAAACACATCCATTACTAAAATGAAAACTTTTTAATATCTTTATGTTGCATCAAGGAAGAGTCCATGTTTTTCTTCCATATAGTAAAAGTTCAGAAAACAAATTACAATTATTTTATGTGAAGTAATTATGTTATTTATTTATTTATCATATGACTTTTTTGATAGCTGTTTGATTATTAATAAGATATCATAAACAGCCTTGTAAAAATTCAAACCAGAAGATAGTATTCACTTTTTAAAATCTTTCACTTCTTCTATTACAACCATAGATTTGACAGACACTCATTATATGTTTTGGGTTTTTCTACTTTCACATATGTCAATTGTTGTGAAGCAGATAAATGGAACAATGAATGATTGTCCAAATCTGTTCTTAAGACTCCAGTACTATCTAGGAAAATCAAACAAACAGTCTTTATTGCTGGATGTGGAAAAAGAAAATTGTTTAATACCTCATAAAAATACATTTTTATATCATAATTCTTTGTAGATCCTTAGTTGAACACCTAAAAGTGGATTATGATTTGAACTAAGTCTTCAGCAGTGTAACTATATTAAAAGAGACAAAACTCTCCATACAATAATGCCACTACAGTGCAAGCCAGAGTAATCAATGGATGCCAGAAGGCTTGTGCATAAAATCCCTATCTAGTGCCTACTCATCCAATATCCCCAGACTAGTTTCTGGCTTGTGGAGAGTTTTACCTGTTTTAATAACAGTTATGAACAAGCATGGTAAATGGTGATCATGTGATGTTCAGTGTAACTATATTTTAAGTTAATTGGCAAATTTACTCTATTGTATATTTTCTATGCTATGGAATCTATATTTGCATGATAACTTCCAAAAGTTCTATCTAGTTGTTCAAAGAAGTTATTAAACAGGCAAAAACTCTCCATATAGTAGTGCCACCTTGTGCTAACCAGAGTAATCAATGGATGCCAGAAGGCTTTTGCATAAAATCCTTATCTAGTGCCTACTCATCCAACATCCCCAGACTAGTTTCTGGCTTGTGGCCTTCGTTAGTGAGGAGCCTTGGATCTGAGAGCACTGCACCTAGATCTTAGGATCTAATGCAACCCTCCAGCAGCCACCTTTTATCTCTAATTACTTCACTACAAAACCATGAGAATAAAATTGAAAACACAATATTTTCATTCTAAGCTCAATAGCTTATATAGTCATATGGGTCCGAAATCAATTCAGCACCATGGTGATCATGTGATGTTTAGTGGTTCAAAGAAGTTATTCTTAGAAATTATTTTTGGCCTAATTTTAGCTGACTGATTGATAGATTTTGTGTGATTTATCCTGAAAGTTGCATATGTCATTATATGAAACCAATAATAACCATGTGGAAAACATACTTCATCTTGACTAACTTCTGTTTTAAAGACAGCAAATTATGAAAAACAGGTAAAATATTTATTACATTAAAATCTGTATTGATAAAGCATCATCTGTATTGCTAAAACATCATTTGTATCTTTATTAAAGATTATCCCTCAGTATTATGTTTTGTCGTAACTATCAAGACACCAGTTTCACAAACACTACCAAGCTGTTCAAGCCCAATAATGAATAATATTTTTGTAGTGGAATTTTCACTACACCACTCTCATGCAAGACAGGGGTTGATTTCTATCCACCTTTAACACCTTATGGATGGCAGCAAGTTTGACATGCATCAATTAATCTGTAGTAATTGGTTTGCTATATATAATAAACAATGATAAACGTATGTAGGAGATTGTGATCTGGGCTAACTGATGAATTCTGGTTCAGCACAAAATATGCATCTTGGGGAATCATATATATATTTCTCATTTTTAGTGATATGTTTATGATTACCTGCATCCACAAAGTTTTAAAAGCAGATAAAAACTAGTCCCTATCATGCATGAGAGTGGTGTAGTGAAAATTACACTACAGAAATATTCATTATGGTATGAAGGCTTTCTGTTATTTTCACTTCAAGTATTTATCTTCATAGAACCACTCATTTTAAGCAATTGGTAAATGTATATTTTATTTAACTAGTTTCAGCATTTATATTATATATTGTTTATTAATTTAAATATTATAAGTCAGGAGTAACTTCTCAAAGCATGGCTTTAAAATCTCTGTGCACTCTTCCATGAGGATCGATTTTAAAAGCATAAGTGTACGCTTATGCTTAGGATTTATTTTTATATAAATCAGGCTTTCCTCATCATACTTAAATCAGGGCTTTAATCTATTGGGTGCCTGAATTATAATCTATCAATTGAATTGTACAAATTTATTAAATCTATCGCAGGAGAGAGATACAATCTCATTTTTAACCACCTGCAATTAAATACAAAGTGAATTTAGAATTTATTGTAATATAAACAGTTACTTATACAGAACACATATATGTAATATTATAAGCCAGGAGTAACTGTTCAAAGCATGTGATTTAAAATCACTGTGCACTTTCCCATGAGGTGATTTTTAAAGCACAGTTTTATGCTTATGCTAAGGGTTTATTTTCTATATAAACAAAAAACACTTTTCCTCACCATGCTTAAATCAGGGCTTTAATCTATTGGATGCCTGAATTAAAAACTATCAATTGAATTATATAAATTTATTAAATCTATTGCAAGAGAGAGGAAAGACTGGTTTATATAGACAATAAATCCTAAGCAGAAGCATAATCTTATGCTTTTAAAATCGATCCTCATGGGTGTATATGTAGATATTTGAAAATGCATACTCCTGATTTCCATTTGTAAAATATTCTTTTAATTATGTAACTCTATTCATTTTCTTATATCTACAACTCGTTCCTAAAACAGTTTCCATTGTCATTAATTAGTACATTTAAATTTAACTTTTGGAGTACTCTTATCGCTATTTTTTATACTAAAATATTTATTGCAATTAAAATACTACAGTATATATGTGCACTATATAAGTAACAGTTTATATTAAAAACATATATACAATCCATGTGCAAACTTATTCATAAATCTTGATCTATTATAATATGAACTATTAGGTACTTATGTATTATGCCTGCAATGTGCAGGAGGTGGTACACTTTTTCACATCCACAATAAATGTGTAACCTTGTGATCACATCAAATAAACCCTACAATCTATATTCTGATCTCATTCAATAATGTGCTGGTTTTTTGTGTGATAATTTTACACTCACAGTTATTGTCCAGATTTTATTGCGATAAGATCTTTAGTGCTGCTGTCAAATGCATTTTTTAAAACTATTTTTTACTCCATTTTGTTTGTAGTTTTGATCCAATGATTTTTACCCTTTACTGAAATGAATGCTGTTTATATTTTCAAGAAAATGTAAAATTGGAGGCCCCAACAAAATTGACAAGAGCCTTTTCAAAACCAAGCAGTTGCATTCTTCCTGAACAATGGATGTTTGGTGGCTTGTGCAGGGAGACTGATGAGTGTTTTATCATGACAATTAATGATAGAACAGTGACAATTCTTATGGAAGCTATCAAACAAAATGTGGAAGAGGGATCGATGACGTATTCTGACTGTTTGAAGGTCTATAAAAGTGTTAAATTATGAATTGCCAATTACAATCATTTTCATGTAAACCACAAATACAATCATGTGTTGAGTAAGTGTGCATTTTGGGAAAAAATAAAAATTTTAATTTTAGACTCCATTTTGGAAAAAAAAATTGATCTACTTAAAATAAAGTAGAACCGACAAATTGATTGTTTCATTGTGACATTTTTTTGTGATAATTTTACACTCTCAGTTATTGTCCAGATTTTATTATGACAAGATGTTCAGTGCTGTCAATTGCATTTTAAAGCTATTTCTTATCTCACTTGTACTTGTAGTTTTGATTCAATGATTTTTACTTTCACAAATACAACCACATGTTAAGTAAATAAGCATTTATTTTTATATGACGCTATGCATACAATTGTATACATTCAAAGATCAGCCTTTCAAGCTAATTGTGCATGCATCTTCTGCAAGTGTTAAATAATAAATGAATACTTCACTCCACAAGACAAGATATAGTATTTATGCAGGAATAAAAGGAATCTCTTATTCCTACGACTCAAATTCTTTTATATGAGCAAATCTGAAGTACTGTTGAGTAAAGCGTGAGAGTAGAATTCTCACTTTAAATTACTATCTAAGATGTTGGAATGAATGATGTCAGTGAAATTGTCTAGAATTTACTAAACATCACTCTAAGTGAAACTTAATTATAAGTAAATAAGCATTTATTTTTATATGACGCTATACATACAATTGTATACATTCAAAGATCTTTGAATGTAACCACATGTTAAGTAAATGAGCATTTTGGGAAAAATAAAATTTTTATTTTTAGTCTCCATTTTGGGAAAAAAGTTTATCCACTTAAAATAAAATAGAACCAGAAAACTGATTGTTTCATCATGACAATTCCTGTTATATATTATACGATAAGTACCATAAGTGTATATCTTACACTTTTTTTGATAATATTTTAGACTATTTTTGTAATTCAATGATTGTTTTGTCCATATTTAAAGTAACATTTGGGAATTGCATAATTGGCTTGTTGTATTTTACATATTTTTGTATGGGAAATCAATATTTTTACTGTTGTTAAAAATGATTGAATATTTTGGTGAAATTCATATTTTGAGTATTGTTAGAAATTAATATTCTGCATCATATTTTTGTATATTAAACAGTTAGTACCATATGTATATATTTTAGCATTTTTTGGTAATATTTTAAAGTATTTATGTAATTTAGTAAATGTTTTAATATTAGACCTGCAACACCTCACATACATATTCTGGCTGCTGAAAACTTTGTAAATCTTGTAAAAATATCATGAACACAAGTCTCTTTTGACAAATTTATCATTTTAAGTTTGTAGAAAAGCCAAGTATGCACATTATTTTGGTCAGATCAAAAGATTAGGAAGTTCTCAGTGGATTGTTATGAATGTGAAAAGGCACTGCCTAATATGCATTGCAGGTCTAAAATGTAAGTGCCAACTATTATAATGTCCAATAAATACACCAACCTGTCGACTATATTATTTTATAGTCTTTGTCAAGGACAACTAAAAAATACATAAAAAACAAAATAAATACAAATATTTCATAATGCATATAACAAAATATAAATACTTTTTATCTCAAACCTCCTCTAACAAATAATTCCAACTTTTTATTACGTTTCTCAAACACCTCTCTCAAAAATAATTTCCTATTATTATTTCATTCAATCAACCTATTATGTTTTTTTTAAAAGACAAGAATATAATAGGTTCATTTAATTAAATAACTATAGGAAATTATTTTTGAGAGAGGTGTTTGAGAAACGAATGTAATAAAAAGTTGGGATTATTAGAGGAAATTTGAGGTAAGAGATATTTTGTTATATGGATTATAGAATATTTGTATTTATTTTGTTTTTTTATGTATTTTTTAGTTGTCCTTGACAAAGTCTATAAAATAATTTAGTTGAAAAGTTGGTGTATATTGTTGGGACATCATAATAGTTCATATTATAATCATCATCACCATCATCATCAACCATTATCAATCCACTGCAGGATGAAGGTCTCTCCAAGTTCAATCCATCTTTTCTGATCTTTAGCTTCTCTTCTCCACATCACCCCTGCACACTTTCTTATTTCACCCATCCATCTCACATGTCATATAGTAAATCAAGATTTATAAAGAAGTTTGTGCGTAGATCGTGTATATATATATATATATATATTGTAATTAATGGGTTATTTTTAAAATAGAAGACTGTGTTGTTATTTTTTTAATTTATTCGGTTTATATTACAGTAATTTAAATTTTGTACGTATCTCCGTTAATGTCTAAGTGCAGGCGTAATAAATAGAATACAATTTGAGATATTCCTATATTGGAATAAGAAGTACTTTCCCTATATTTTGTGAGAAAAAATATATTCTGTCTGCTAAGTAATTATGTAAATTTATAATCATTTCAAATTGATTAATTTTGTTAATGCTACATACAGAAGTAAAAGTTATGTTTACCAGCTGTATATGCATTTACAATAATTTAATAAAAAATAAGCACTAACTGGAGTAATAAAAACAAATTTATTCACTTGTTAATAAAGTAAAGAATAATAAAATAAAATGAGTAAAGCCAGTTTAGCTTCTTTAAGCAATTCCTATAATTAGCCACGTGATAAATTGTTCATACGCACAAACATTATATACAAGCCCAATTATCAGTATGTATTCGTTTACTTTGGTTTTAACACACATATATTCTAGATTTATTTCTAATATCAGTCTTGACGTCTACAACATTTAGAGCACACATTGTATTTTCAGCTTACGTAGTTGCACAATTGCTGCTCTCACGATTTGTATAAATACTGTTCTGCGTCGCTAGAACGTTTCTGGTTATTTTTATACAGTTCAGAATACTAAGTAGGGCTCATTTAAATATATTGACCTTGCTCAATATTAAATTAAGATTTTCCGCTTTATGCTAATTTTCTAGAGTACATTTATACTGATAATAATTGTAATGTACTGTCTGTACGTATAATACAAGATTTTATTAAACTTTATTTATAATACATATACATATAACGCACAAAACAGTCCAGTTAATAATCCCATTTATTATTTTATCAAAATAGTTTATCTAATTTTAATATATTTAATGTATATTATTTAAATATATCTAGTTCTTTTTTTTTTTTTGCTTTTTTATGATATTTAATGCTTTATTATAATAATTATTTTTAATTGTATATGCCTCTATATATATATATATATTTTAGGCACCTTTTCAATCTTTAAAGCAGATCTGGATTATTATTACTGGATGGGTTGCTTTATTAATGGTTGTAATACAATGTAATGAAGATTGCCTTAACAAATATGGAACTTTCCTTGGAAATTATACAATGGTTGATTTTACAAAAAACCAAAATGAAGTTGTTTTACGTTTACCTAAGGAAAAACGCTACATTTTTAAATTATTTGTGGAAGAAATTGATTTTTTTGTGAAGATTACTTTTACCTTAGAATCTTCTGTTATTGGTCTTATTATAACCAGTACGGATAAAAGCCGCCATATTCATTATATCACCGCTTTAAAATACGAAGATTATTCTGAATTAAATTTTTTATGTGTATACAATACAACACTCCTAAAACTTTCGAGTGTAAAATACTTAAAAAAATTGCAGTTTTTAATATTGGATAATAACCAGTTCATTGAAATTCCTCAACTTCCTGAAAATATTCTAGAATTATCAATGGAAAATAATCGATTAACAAAATTTCGGGAAATAAATTGGAATACAAATACTTCTTTTAATATTAAAGGTATTTTTATTTCTTTCAGTTGTTTTCTTTTTAGTATAATATTTATTATTAGAATTTATAGAGAATACAAGAAAAGTAAACATTTCCAGCCGTTGGTTCATAGATTACATCAATTACTGGCTTGAATTTATGAGTATTTCAATCCCAATGAAGTACTTATAAATTAAATATAGGCATTTTCTTTTAATGTTTTCATTAATAGAGTCATTCACCGTGTAACAATTTATAATTCTTTCTTTTAACTACTAGTACAACCTGCATTGATTTATAGTAATTAGTTCTTAAACTGATAATAAGTTAATTAGGCGAATTCGAAATATACATGTTTATTAGTTGAATGCAAACCTTGACTACAAAAATACAATGCTTAAATACAAATTATGGTACTGTTGGGTGCAGTGTACTGTGGCTGCTAGGCAAAGCTGCAGCACCACCAAGAAGCCTGGAAGTGATAAATTTCTATCCAAAAATTGCTGAAATCGATGGGAAATTAAAATTAAAATGCCAAAGGCAAGACACCATACCCAACACTACCCAAATTACATACAACTATATATATATTAAATTTATTAGCATAATATATATATATATATATATATATATATATATTACTCTAATAACTTTAATAACTATTATATCTGATTTCCTAATACCCTAGTAAGAAAAATACAAAGCAGTTGCACTAACAAATAAATGCAGTAATATACTAGTAAATAATTTAACACAGAACATTCAACATATTTATTCATCTTCTTGTCATCACAAAATTCAATAATTCTGTATTTGTATTTAACTATAAGCTAGTATTATTTTCAGGCTAAGTTTACAGTCTATTCTTTAAATGGCATAAAGGTAAATATTTATAATTTCAAACTAATTTTAGTCTTTTTCTCAACAACTTACAGGCTAGTATTATAAATCCATACTAGTTTTACATTTTTTCTCTAAACATGTAAGCTAGATATTATAATTCCATACTAATTTTAAGTCTTTCTCTAAACATATAGAATAGTATAATTTTTTTTATATTCTGAAGTCTTTCTATAAAAAACCTATGGGATAGTGTGATAATTTCATATTAATTTTACAGTTTTTCTTTAAGCAAAATATAGGATATATGAACACAGATATAGTGTATATACTTAAGCCAGATGTAATTAAAGGGGATGTATTCTTTACTTTCTTTACAGTTTTTTTCATGTCCAGTCTGTTTGTTTTTGAAATGGAAAAATCATAAATTAATAAATGTTATCTATTCATATCAATAGTTGGCTTTGAGTTCCTGGAAATAGATATCTCTCCTTAAACTTTTTTACAGCTTCATACTGCAGTTCTCTGAAATCCTAAGCAGAAAAGAAGCAGAATTTTCTATGTGATGATGTATATATCCATACTTGGTTTATGGAGTATTCTACCCTTATCCTAAGCTGATTAACTAGATTTAATTAGCATTTGAAACTTATATAAATATAAAACCTGCATTTTTTAAACTAAAATATGTTCTCTGAATAACAATAGGTTTATTATTTTTTTATAACTTTTAATTAGATAATTCTCAAGCTAATTAACTTTGTTTTTAATTATGTCTAATTGATTCTAGACTTTTAATTATGCTTGATTGATTCTGAACTATTTTTAAATACTTTTATTTAAGTTAGAAATTGTGTTTATTTGGATCAAATCTTATAAATGATAATAATGCAATAAGTTCAAAGTTCATTGATACCAGTTCAGTAAGTTTTCAGAGATATATTTTCTTAAAAATAGACTTTCATTGAATTTAAGACTAATTCACAAAAACAGCTTACAGTTAATTAAAATAAAAAAAAAATAAAGGTTGAAATCATAATTTGTCTTGTTTATTTAAATAAAACTTGCTTTTTTTAAAAACACTGCCTTCATTAACATAAAGACCTTGTGAACAATTTTTAACATGTACAAATTTTATTTCAAATACTAGAAATATGGTTGCATTGTTTATATTCCAAATTTTTAAATTTTAATATGAGTAGTTGCAAAATGTCTGTTGCAAACTATCTGAATATTAAAAAATGAAATATATGTAAAAGATATTTTATAAAAAATGCTTTTATTAATTTAATTTAGTAAGTAGGTAATGCACCAAAATCATAATAGTGACTGAATTAATTAATTTATAGATGCCTTACACTTTTATTTGAAGTTAAATATAACAACCAAAATTGTGTTGAAGGAAAATATATTTTTTTTGGTTTTTAGTACACTACTCATCAAATTAAAAGATAAAAGCATTTTCTAAAAAAATATTTTTTTATATTTATTATTTGACTTTGCTTTTAATTACACATAATTAATTCTCTACGGGATTTAATCTTTCTTTTTTAGTACCAATATTTGTCTTATATATACAGCACTTATCATGTTTTTTTTTCTTTTTTCAACCTTAAAGTTCCTTTATAAAAGCTAATAATACATTATATATGTGTGTGTGTTTAGTAAGTAGACCAACAACTCAGGAAATATTAGTCAACACTTAGACAATCTCAATATCAATGCAATCAACAATCTCATTCTGTTGTCAAGGCAACCTCCTTTTAACAATAAATGTGGAATACACCTGGGTCTCATTTTATGAGGTACATAGGTTCCTCAGAAAACAAAGCGTAAAAGAAATCACATAAAAATAGACTTAACTTACCTTGAAAAATATGGGATAGGTTCTGTAATTTTCAGAATTCGCATAAAAGCAAAGCAACAAGAAAAAATTACTTTAAAATTCACATTAAAAAAATAAGGAAATAAAGTATGACTAATAAAAAATTTCAAATATTCGAAAAAAATTAATACAAGACAAACTTTTTTTATTAACTACAGTATTTAATTTTACATTTTTCATACATATTTTAATCATTACCACTATTTGACAATATCCATTTGTTTGTGAACTGGTAAGAAATCAGATTCGTGATGTGATATATAACTAGCACCACTTTCAGTCTTGTGTTGTGTTAATAGTTTTCTGTTTCTATATTAAAAAAATGAGATCACAATCAAAACAAAAAGATTATACATTATCATTAGAAAGATTATTTTCAATTTACAAAATCAATAAAATCTTTGTTATTTATTTTAACAATCTAAATTTTTTTTTATTTCTGTTATATCTAACAAAATATGTTTTAAATATTTAAAATTTTTGAATATTTATTGTGATATTTTTATACATAAATATAAATCTATTATTATTATTTACTCATTAGTATATGTAGGTTATTTACATAGAAGCTAAGATTCTAAATACAGCTTAAGGCCATATTCACGTTAGTTGTAAAATATCATTATATTTTTGAAAAAAAAAGTATTTCAAGTCAAAATAAGTTATTAATAATTTAAATTTTTTGATATGTAATAAATATAGTGAAATATGAAAGATATTAAGAAGAAACATGAATCGCATAACTTCAAAATTGCATTAAAATAATCCGCATAAAATGAGACCCAGGTGTATATGAAAATAAAACAGCTTTTTATTAGTAAATAGTCCATGGCAGGGCAACTCACAAACAAATAGTGAAGGAGAAAATACTCATTATACTTACTAATTGCCAGTGTTGAGAGTTGAACATTTTCTGATTCATGTTTTATCCTCTAAAGTCTAAATAAAGATAATTCTCTAGTCTTATTATTTGATGAATGTGGTCTGAGAAAATATATGCCAACAAAAATCACATGCCTTTGTCTATTTGTAAGTCTGATAATGTACATTGCAATACTACCATTTAATATTAAATTTTACAATAAATTAGATAGTGTGGATAGTTGAGAGTCACATGAAAGTCTGAGTTCAAATCCCCTATATAAAAAAGCCTGCACTGTAGAAAAAAAAATCATATATTAAAATCTAAAATACAAGGAATAAATCCTTTATGTTGCTTTTTCAAATTAAAAATAAATCATAGATATAATAAAATATCTTAACTAACAACAAAATAATATATAACAATAGCTGTAATATAATCATATAATCATCAGAAATAAAAATAACATATAAAAGCTCTTTTCGGCAAATTTTAAATTTTTGCCCTTTTCAATATGGCTTAATTACAAAAATAACCTATACTGCATACATAGTGACATCTACCGGCTCTATATAAAATTAACACAAGCCTATAATTACACTTAAATATCTTTATAACAACACATATTATACAACCCTCCATTCATTTTTCATTATCCAATTATTAGTTAAATTAATTGATGTTTTACAAATGTTCATACAATTATTTCTGTTATAATTAATGTAATTGGTTTCATATATTTTCTTTCTATTAATTTCTTTAATATAATTCAATGGACTTATATTCTTAACATAATCTATTCTATGTCCATATTTTCAGTAGTGAACATATAATGCAGATCTGTCGTCTCCTATTAATAGCATTATTATATTCTTTAGCCATTTCTTCTAATTGTTTCATGGTATGTCCATAATAAACCATACTGCAAACCCCATAAGTAATTTTATATACTATACCCTTTTTATATTTTATATCATCTTTTATTTTATAATTCCCTACTAATATATCAAGAGTTTTACTGTTTGACCTTCCTATTTTAATATTTTGATTTATATAATTTTTATTTTTTAATAATGTATTATAAATTTTAGGAACATATGAAAGTTTTACCCATTTTATATTTTCTGGTTCACTATTATTACCCAAATTATTTTGTTTATAATTAAAGAATATATTTCTAATGCTTCTAGGGTTATATTTATGATTTATATATTAAAATATAGTGCTATAAGGTCTGCACATCCCTCCTATATATATGTAAATGGATTATGTCCTGTACATGAAGGGTCAAAGTGACTTATGGTCAACATGGGTAGAATGAGAATGTTGGCACCAATGTGGGCATTGAGCATTCCATCATAAGATTTTCAATGAAATGGATGGGTGAAGAGTTGTGGGGTGGAGTATATTGAAGCCTGTCCATTAAAGTATAAAGATTGAATATCTTAATATAAGCTGAGCATTGATTGTATGTGTGTGTGATGATAATATGGACCAACTGATGAGTACTGGTTTAGCATAAAATACATATATTAGCGATTGTTTATCTTTTCAACATGGGTGTGATCAAGTGTATCGGCAGTGTGAGATAATGTGGATAATTAAGGGTCATGTGAAAGTCTAAGTTCAAACCCCCTATATATTACATATTGGTGTGCAGGTATGAAAAAGCATGTACTGTAGGAAAAAAAAATCATATATTAATAAATGATTCTGTAATAGAATTAAAACATGCTGAATATTAATTCACAATTAAAGATAAAACAAAATTGAAAAAAAAAATTTCAAATTATATAAAAAATGTAATAAAATTATTAAAAGGATTAATATATATTTAATATTATTTCATTGTTTTATGAAATTTTATAAGATAAATGAAGAAAAAAAATCAATGATAATGTATATGTTGTTAACCAAGAACATTTGTATACTTTATATAGACATTATCAAATGTCACATGATCACCATTTCTTATGCTTGCTCATAACTGTTATTAAAACAGGCAAAACTCTCTATACGTATTGCTACTCAGTGCAAGCCATTGATTACTCTGGCTTGCACTGAATTGCAATACGTATAGAGAGTTTTGCCTGTCATTATCAAATGTCATAGTATAAAAAAATAAATAAAAATAGCTTAAAGATGACCTACAGGTGAAATGTTAAAAATAACATATAAAAACAATAAATTTCAATAGTTGAAGAATGTTAATCAAATGCTGTTATTGTACAAATTTGAAAAATAGCTTTGTATTAATCGCGAATTTAAAAACCTCTAATATTCAAACACTTTTAGGGTATCTGCTATAGTCTAGCAAAACATCAAAATCTACAATTTTCATATTATTTTTATTTATGAAAAAGTTTGCAAATGTATATTAAAGTTTTATTCACAAAACAAATTACAGAAGAACAAAGATGGACGTTTTCTAATTTCAAGTTGTTTTTGCAGCTATTCTCACTATGGAGAATATTCTCAGAATGTAAAGAAACTCATGTATGAAATAGTTACATTGTCATTAAATCTTATTAATTTATATGTTACTGGCTTTCAAATAATTATGAGATATAAAAATGAAAAGTATCTGATTCGATGAATAAACATTTAATCTCAAATGTTAATGTAAAAGCAATGAATATATGGTTATGACAGATTATAATTTGCTTAAAAATCATTTATAAAAAAAGATGAATTATTAAAAAGTAAGGTCAGTTTATCAGTTATTGATTCTCGACTGCACATCAAATATAAAAACAAATAGTCTAAAATTGTACAAGCAATCTGTTCGTAAAAGAAATTCCAAATTTATAACAATAATACCAAAGCATACCACAGTAGTTACCGTTACATCTATCATCATTACATAAAAAAGTAATCAAATAGTTTATTACTTAGGATTTCATAAGAAGTTTGAGCATCAATACTGGTAAAGCAGAGCCATGGTCCATGGATCGTGAGCTCCAGAGTTTGCCCCTCTATATTTCATAACAAGTTATGCTTAAATAGACTATGAAATTAATAGTTAATATTCTTATCAAATTATTTAATTTTATTTATTCTTATATCTGAAATTTAATTGTAAATATAGGGGATTTGAACTCAGACTTTCAAGCAACATTCAACTATCCACACTATCTCATACTATTGATACACATGATCACACACATGTAGAAAAGATAAATAATATCCAAAATATGTACTTCGTGCTGAACCAGCACTCGTCAGTTGGTCCAGATTATCATCTCCCACACATATATACAATCAGTCTGAGTTCAAATCCCCTATATTTAATTAATAGTATTAAAATTCCTCTTCTTATCAGTCTATAACATTCTGGTTCCTAATCTCCATGCTCCTCTATTCATCCACAGGTTTTCCGGAAAATTTCTTTTTGTACTTCCTCTATGTACTTCCTCTTTCCAACTCTTTTTGGGTGCCTTTTTAAAATTTTTGTTTTCAATTAATTATCTTTCAAAGAATTGGATTAGCAAAGGTTATATATTATTTCAATTACAAAGAATCTTTTCCAATTTCTTTCTATGAGTTTCTTTTAGTCTTTCTCCATTTTCTTTCTTTTTTATTAGTCATTTATATTGGTTTAGGGCTAAGCTAATATACACTTTTCACAATATTACTCTTTATTCTAAATGAATAATGCTATTGGGATGAAATGTTTGTACAACATTTTACATTTTTAAATATATGCACAACTCAGATGGCAAACTTTTCTTTATGTATGCAAGTATGGATGAATAGTTAAGAAAGCAATGATGAGAAGAGTATTTGAAAACTAAATCCATGGCTGCGATATGTAAAATATTTATAATCAATAATGATGCGCTTTGGAACTAAATTTGGAACAGGAATGCAGTAATATAAAGATATATTCGATGAGAAGTTTTATTTAATAATCTCGCCCTCACACTATTGTAAAAACTCTTAAATAGGATTATAAAAATAGATAGATTAGATAAATCTGAATAGGTTGCTATAAACTAATTTCTCATCTAAACTGTAGAAATAGAGGTTATAACAGTGATAGTAATGATTTTTAAGAAAGATTATGGAAATAAAGATAAATATTTCAACATTTTCATAAAGTGTCAATTTTATAAGAAATTGTCAAAGCTTAAAATCAGAGAAGCTAGTATTAGTCAAATTCACCTGACAAAATTATGATATTTAATTAAATAAATAGATGGCCAGAAGTGACATATAAATTATATAGCATAAATACAAACTCAGTGTAAATTCTAATTTATCTTTTGTTACTGGAATTCTTAGAAAAAATATTAGTAAACAGTTAATGTTAAAAATTGATTTGCACAATAATATAACTGAAATCTTTTTTTTAATGTGAATGTTCCAAAATTGCATTAAGAATGTTTAATGTTTATAGATATTAAATTAAACAGGCAAAACTCTCCATACAGTAGTGCCACCCTGTGCCAACCAGAGTAATCAATGGATGCCAGAAGGCTTGTGCATAAAATCCCCATCTAGTGCCTACTCATCCAATATCCCCTACTCATCCAATATCCCCAGACTAGTTTTTGGCTTGTGGCCTTTGTCAGTGAGGAGCCTTAGATCTGAGAGCACTGCACCTAGATCTTAGATGGGGATTTTATGCACAAGCCTTCTGACATCCATTAATTACTCTGGTTGGCACAGGGTGGAACTACTGTATGGAAAGTTTGCCTGTTTAATAACAATTATGTGCTAGCATAAGAGATGGTGATCATGTGATGTTTAGTAGTTAGATATTAAATTGTATATAATAGTGATATAAAGCAAATTTTTCTTGGAGACATTAATAAACATGATGGTAGTAATGGTAAGCTATCACCAAATGTTATTGGAAGTATTGGCATTGACTTTGTGAACTCAAATGTTAATTGAATATTTTGTTTAGTCAAAAAAATACTTTGGATAAATCCCAGCTCAATGGTTTTTTGTAGATTTTATTATAAGTAATAATCAAAAATGCAATGAGGAGTAAATAGTTGGCCAATTAAAAAATATAGGTGCATTAAATACAAAATGGTTTAAAGAAATATGAAAAGGAAAAATGGAAAAAAAAACTATTAGAAATGAAAACACTATTCCTTTGTAATCCAATGTTTTATTAAGTAAGATGCAGAAATTAATTTTGATCTGGGATTTCTTATTGTTGTTTTATAATCATCTTCAAATGTCAATATCATATTTTATCTATCATTATGAAGTCCATATTATTGTATAAAAATGAACACACACACACATAATAAATGCCTATAAACATGTGTAATTGTCACCATATTAATTAGTACCAGTAACTGAACTAATGGCATTACTTTAAAAAATTTTGAATTATAGTCTACCATAGAAAAATAGCATCCATTATATGTTATTCCAAGACTTCCTAATAGGCACTGTATGTACCAGATAATAACATTTATTTATAAGCTTTGATTATAATAAACATCGCTTGCCATCCTGTGTTATTCCCAATTGTGAATTTCAAATCTTTATTGATAAAAACAAAAATCAGCTGAAGTTTCCAATTAAATGAAGTATCATCCAGTAATTAATCATTAATCGAACTTACAATACATAAGGCTTGCGCAGAAAGCTGGTTTTGTAGATAGTAATTATAGTAAACTGAAGAATTCATTATTGACATCACATAATGTTAAGATTATTAGTTAAAACAAAAAGCCTATCAATATTAATGCATCATAATGATGAACGAGCTGCTAAAAACCAAGAATCCATTTTAAATTCTTATCAGGAGATGAAACACCTTTAACAGTATCTGATTCCACCACAAATATTCTTAAAAATAGTCCATTTGTCTTGCATTGGTGGTCGAGAGGTCAGCGTGACTGCCTTGCACTTGCAGGCAGTTGCCCAGGTTGCGGGTTCGCATCCCGGCTGATGCTATGACACTTAAAAAAATAGTCCATTTGCAGGAGATCCAACTATTAATAAGATTAAAAGCTTGCTTCTAAATACTTTTGTCTGTGGTAAATGTTAGTCCAAATTGTCCAGGAAATGCTAGTGTATTTGTAACTATTTACAGCCTTACCACTATTGATACATTGATATGACTTTCAGTAATCTTGGTAAGGTGGTTACAAAAAACAAAGACCAATGATGAACATAGACTTTATGATACATATAAAATTGAAGTGCTAAAACAAAATGCTTAAAATATGACAATCAATTCAAAATTAGAATTGTGATAACTAAATATTGTCACTTGGGCATGGCTCACTGCTGCATGGTTACTCTACCTGCCTTTGAAATAAGAAGATAAAAAGAGATATATAAATTAAGATAAGCAAATGAAAGGTAGATTTTCATAAAAAGGTAGAATAACAAATATAGAAATAACTTTATTTTGATTATAGACATTCTATGAATGTTAAAATGCATGGTATTGAAATTATATATAATTACTCAAAAAATAAGAACAAATAAATAATGATATTTATTAGTCATAAAATAGCCATATTGTATGGATATACTTAAAAATTAGATACACATAAATTGTGCATTGCTGTAATACTGTGGGTCTATAAAATAGCTTTTCTAAAAATTAAATTGAAAGGTTGAAAAACCTTTCACTCTTATTATAATACCTATCTGACAGCCAATCAGATGTTATGATGGCTGTCTGAATAATGATCAAACCATAAACACAAGACATAAAATTTTATAAGAAAAGGGCAGTCCATCATCTTCCTTACTTGTCTTTCTATATATCTAAGCCAGTCTGAAGTATTTATGTTTGAGAGTATGAAGCTTTAAATATCTTCACATTTAACTCACTGAGTCTAAATTACTAACATACAACATGAAATCCTACAATTTACTATGCAGTAGTTTTTAGATGTTATAACTTGCAGTAATGTATGGAAATAATATTTATTTTATAAAGCACAGATAGTTAATTGAAATTAAATTGAAAGGCTGCAAATCTTTCATGCTTATTATAATACCTATCTGACAGCCAATCAGATGTTATGATGGCTGTCTGTAAGGGCATAATAGACAGATTGTGAAAGAATATTCAGTATTAAAATAAATATGAAATTGGCTGGGTGAAATAGATTAGGTGAGAAAAAGGTGAATAAATAAAGGGTGCAGAAAAATAGTGAAATTTAATATCTTGAATTTCCAATTAAATATCAATAATTTACTCTTGTTATAGGTTCTGTGAAAATAACTTTATATATTCAGTGTATCCTAGTGAACAGGTGACTGTTTTTTTCTTCAAAGTGCTTGCAGCACCATCTCTAAAATAAAACATGTTCAACATAGAAATGTAGTTTAACTATTTATTGTAAAACTTTTAAAATGCCGTGATGTCTGTGGATCATAAGATATGACATAAAACTTGACAGAGTTTCATACTTTCTTAAATCATCTCCAATGTTCTCCCTGCTATCATGAAATGTTGCAAACCATGAGAAGCATTATTTTGACTCACCTTCATTGCCATACACAATTCAATGTTTCAATACCAATTTTGCCCAATTTACACAAAATTTAACATGTTCCATTGTTATTGTAAGGTAGAAAACATAGTATAACATTTTATGTTATAACTCATGATTGAGATATACTATCACCGTAAATTTTTTTGCATTGGATAGCTAAAGTCCATAACTACATAATTCATACAGTGACACAGAGAATACATTACAGGAAGTTAAGAGAGAGAGCCAATCATTAGACATCTTTTTACTTCAACATACTCTGCACACCAACACTTTAAATTTCTCCATTATTTTTATGATTTTATTACAAATAAAAATGTTAAGTATATGACTAAATAAAAGATCTCATCTCTTTAATATTCATAATTAAATTAATCATTTTCCTATCACATTCTTTCATTTTTTTAAATTACTATTTTCATTGTAAAGTTCAGTGCAGTATCATATTGAACTAAAGAGCTAAAAACATAGAGATTGGAACCCAACATATTATCTCCACTGCTAAAAGTACCTGACAATTAACTAACTTCTATTATTTTTATGCTCTCCATGGTTTGGTGCAGTGATAAAATAGGAAACTCTGATACTCAGAGTCCATTGATAGGATCAAGCTCTCCCTCTTCTGTTGCTCAAATTATTTATGAGTTCACAAACAATAAATCATTGGTTATTTATATTATTTTTATATTATTAATTTCAGTTGCTTCAGTTTCCCTGTCTTTTGGAAGACTTTCATTTCATTGATCATCTCTTAATACTGGGATAATAATGGAATTGTGTTTTAATTGTATTTTAATTCTACACACAATCGATTTTTTATCTTTGTCTTTCTCTCTATCTTTTAGTTAGAATAGCATAATATTTTACTATTAGCATTTATTTGAAGATAATTTAGTTTGATCTAAAAAGTTTTTTCCCTAATGATGATTGTTCTTATTTCTGTAAAATAGTGTAAAGCAACACAATAAACTAATAAAAGCTCATTATACACTTGTTTAAATATAGTAGCTCTGATGAAGATTGCTGGACAGTCGAAACTGTAAGGAAAATAAAAAAGTTAAGAAAATTTGTTTGCATTGAAGTGTATATAAAAGAAGTATTATAAGCAATATATATTGTTTAAAAACATATAGGGATAATTAATTTCTTGTACTGTGATAAAAAGTGGGGTGGGAAAGATATTTTATCTTTATAATATATATATATATATATATATATATATATATTGCTGAGGATATCCGAATACTAGTGAGGTAGCAATAAAATAATTAAAAAATATGCATAGTAATTATAGAACAAATGTTTAATAACAATAAAAACAATAATGGTGAAAAAATTAATAATTTCATAGTCTATTAATTCAAAACAGTATAATTTATCCTGAAGTGGAATAGACATTTTAGACACAAGAAGTAAACCAAATTATACATTTGTGTCTCGATTTAAAAGTCTCTCTAACACAATATACATATATTTATAACCAACGAATATAGTCCTTTTAGAAGTATTTATCTTCTGCAATTCAAGTGTCTTTCAAATAACTATTTCCATATATAAACAAAACTCTTTAGAGTATGAATCGAATGTTTGCACTACACATGATTTATCATTTTCTTATTCATAATCCCGCTACTAATTTCTCACTGCAGTCATAGTTAGATTTTTATTATTTGCCCTTTAGAAGTAAATATTTTATCTGACAACAATTACTTGCTATATTCGATTGGGTGGGAGTTTATTAATTTCAACTTTCTAATTTGTATGTAAATATTTATATTTGCGTATGAGTTTTATTAAATTTAATTTCCTGTAGTAACATTGTCATTGTAGATGTTTTAGGGTAATTTTAAAGGGAAATAATTTGTATGTATTTAACAAAAATACATAACTTTTATTTACAATATATTTTATAAGCACAGACATTCCAATATATATTAATTTTGAAATAAATTACATGAATCCAAACAAAATTTTATGCACCCAAATCCATTTAATATATATGCTTTGATTAAAAGTCAATATATCCTCAACCCCCATACAAGCATAATATTTCCCTACCACTAGTGAAGGCACATCAAATTTTTTTAAGTCAACCCATTGACAATCACCTGTCTCATTCAGACTAATCTGTGATTTTTATTTTCAAGCTATTTGCTAAATATCCACTTACTGACTATTACTTGATTGGCAATAAGTCACTATATAGAAGAAAAAGTCTTAAACTTAATTGTAATCTAAAAAAAAAATTAAGGTTACTGTAGACCAATGGAATGGCAGGTGGGTTTCATTCAAACACTGATGCAAATGTTAAATATTCCTATTTTTTTGGTCTATATACTTAACATTAATAAAATATAAACTATAAAAAGCCAAAAGTTATATTAGTTAATATTATAAACAAATTAGACCAAATTCAGAATTAAAAAACTACCCCCCCCCAAAAAAAAAAAAAATTACCGCTGAAGGCAGACTTCTCAAATGTAAAAAAAAAACACTAACCAACATCATAACCTTACATTCCAATTATCTTTAATACCAAAAAACCCTCTTAAATAAATTCATGACATCAAAATTATAAAATTTCAATAATACAGATTCTTGAATCCTTTTCTTTCTCTCATTCTTTTCAAAGAAAACAATCTTAATCTGCTCAAACATAATTTTATGTTTTTGTGGATATAGTTTTTATCCTACTTTTATGAAATTTCATTCTTTTACTTTGATCTATATAATTTACTAATAAAACAAGGATTAAAATAAACCAGGACTCACATTCCTATCAACTTTGTAATTTTATAAAGATTATCTTAATGTTGGCTAGTTTGATAAATTCAGTAAAATATTTACTTAGCAAAAATTTACAATAGTAATAATTTTAAAAATGTTAAAATAAATGAAAAATATGATTTTATTTATTTGACTTTTAAGTTGTCTTCTTACAAGATATTTAAGAAGAATTATATGCTTGGAAATAAAAATATAGCATGGAAGGATATTATTTTTTTAAAAAATTATTGAATGATACAAACAAAGAAAGTTAATAGGAATGGTTTATATTATTCCTTGCTTTTATAAGAATTTTTATATAGGTCAAAATAGTTTGAGCTTAAATGAAAGTTCTTAAAAGTAAAGTAGAAATAAGCATCTTAATTCTGCTTTTGTGCCCATAAAATAATTACACACTATAAGATTATGTTTGAGATTACTGAAATTGTCATTTATGAAAAAAATGAAATAAAGAGAAGAATTAAATCTTTTATTGAAAATTTATGATTCTGAAAGTTTTAATTTGTTTATGAGCTTTTTTGATATTAAAATAATTGGAATGTAAAGAAGAATTATGGGATATTAGGGTAGTACATATTTAGTTTGTGTAGCTTTACACTTGATAAATCTGCCTTGGCAGTAAAATTGTTGGCTGTGAATTTTTTAATATTGATTAGTTTTTTAATTCTGAATTTAATGTAATTTGTTTATTAAGCTATCATATATAATTTGGATATATCATAGTCTGTATATATATATATATATATATATATAGTTAATTTACATATATATATATATATATATATATATATATAATGTAAATTAACTTGTTGATGGTGGATTATTTATTTAAAATATTTTTAAGTATGAAAAAAACACTGAAAAAGGTGGTCAGTTGAACTAGCCAGCTATTTTTAACATTTTAGATATAAATGATTATATTTGCATTGTGTTAAGGTGGTTGATATAGTTTATTTATTGTATTAATAATAGATATATATATTCGTCTTATAAGTAACAATTCTTTGATAACAATATTTCAATAAAATATTAATAATTTAAGTTAGAAAATATATTTCTATTAATAGTAATAACTGAACTATATATTGCTCATAGTTTTAACATGCAAGTGATAACGAGTCATAGTCCATGGATCGTGAACTCCAGTCTGCTATTCTACCACTATACCAAATCCGTACAGGGCATTTCCATTAAACATACAGACTTTATTATTCATATATATATATTTCATTATTCGTACACATTACCATCACCATGTTATATTTTTTAATAGCCGCAATTATCACTTTTGTACATCAAGCATAATGTTGTAGACATACTTAAAAATTTTCATGCAGTCTGTAGACATACTTAAAAATTTTCATGCAGTCTGTATTATTATATTAAATAAATGTTTTTTTTTTTTTAATTAATGCCAACTTTTTTGGGGCATACATTCTCTGACCAAGATTCGTTTTAGATGTTACGGTAGGATTAAAAAATAATAATCTTAATTTCATTATTAACTAAAATAATATTTACTGAGGCTATAACCTCGAGCATATGTGTGTAAAATGCGATAGTAGGGACCTCTACAGGTGTTTAACCACAAGCTTACGCTTCATCAAGCGGAAACTTATGCGGTAATTGGTTTGCTTCCGTTTGAATTTTAAATACATTACCCATGCATATTTGACATTTATCAGATAAATAGTGAATCCATTAGTGCTTTATATTCTGTGCATGTTTCTTGTATTATGATTACCTACCAATTTTAAATATGATTATTAAATATAAAAATCAGTGAATATTTTTTCTAAGCAGAGAAATAATTTCCTCGAAACATGACGTTCTAATGAATAATTATAAAAGCTTAATGTAAGACTTGTTTGGCTGAATGTATACACTTTCTGACAGCCTGATGTTCCCCTACGTTTCAGTCTATTATAGCAAAGTTTGAAATAAAATATTATTATATATAAAATAAGATTGATAATAAGTCCATATATATATATTTGGTTTTAATATTTTGAAATGCATATTATCAGGTCGCATCATGTTAAAAGAGGATACAATCGCTTTACGTGATACGACTGTCTAACAAGGAATGCTTCCAGCATTAAGATTGCAGATTACACTTAACCAAATTTGTTTACTTTATGTGTGTAATCATCTATTTAGTTAATCGAAATAAGTTTTCTAAAAAACTGCTGGAGGTGGTCTAATATCCAATTACCAAAGTGATGAGAGAAATAAAATATAAAGAGGGGAGGGGGATATATAATAATTATATCTTTTTTGTTTTGTTTGTAGTAGTCTTACGTCTTTTATCAATTCGGAATATAATTAAAATAAACAGCTATTCTAAAAACTTCTCTGAACTTTGTAAAATTGTCAGCCTTATTTTAAAATATTAAGATTAATCTCAAGAAGGATAAAAAAATCGCCATGGAAATTATCGCAATATACAATTATCTAAATAATGTGAAAAGTAAAGTCCAAAGTGGAAGAAAAGTGTCTTATTTATTTGTTAGTAATTGAGTAACATATATTTTATTCGCTGGATGTGATAATAAATCAAACAACTACTTAGAAAGTAGTTTTAAAATTAAAACATTCTCACAAATATGAAATCATAATACAAACTCTTATTATGCTTAGACGCGTTAGCATAACTTATAAGTAATGCCTAAATTACGTCTTTTTATTATGCGCCATGCTGAGAGGGTGGATTTTGCTTTGGACACTTACGATGAACAATGGATTAATGAATGTTTTGATCGAGAAGGAAACTATTGTAGAAAAAATCCCAATATGCCTAAAGTTATTCCAAATCGATCAGGGGGTCCGCGGGCTTTTATAAAAGATTCCCCTCTTACAGAAATTGGTATAACACAGGCAAAACTTACAGGGGAAGCAATGAAAGAGGCTGGCATTATTCTGAGTCACGTTTATAGTTCACCAGCTCTAAGGTGCTTGGAGACCAGCAGTTACATTTTAAAAGCTCTTAATGAAGAGGATTTAGAGATTCAGATTGAGCCGGGTCTATTTGAATTGATGTCATGGTATAAGAATCTAAGGCCCAAATGGATGACTGCTACAGAATTTAAAGATTTTGGTATAAATGTAAATGTTAACTGTGTTCCAATAATTGATGAAAATAAAATCCATCAAACAGAATCGTGTGAGGAATATTATCAAAGAAGTCAGACTGTCACACAGACGATTATTTACAGGCACAAAGAAGAAGATGGAAATATATTGATGGTTGGACATGCTGCTACATTGGACACTTGTACAAGACAGTTAACTAAAGGAAGCCCAGGAGATACTACTAACATACGTAGAGCATGTGATACAGTGCCCTATTGTGGTGTTGTAGTTTGTGAAGAATCTTTAGATGGAATTTGGAGCCTTAATGAACCTCCTTTTCCAACCCTAGTTCATAGTGCCAATTGTTCATTCAACTGGAAAAACATCCAGAAATTGTAAAATAAATAATTCTAAATTATTAAAATCTATTTCATCCCCAAAAATAGCATTTGTGTAATTCAGTTAAGAAAAAAAAGTAATAAATGGTAACGGTTATATAAGATAGTATTTAAAAATCTATATATATATAAGTTGCCAAGCAGTAACAAATGTTTTACCATGATTATATAAATTTATTGATTAATCAAAGAATCTGCCATTGTGGTACATCAATTCAAGATATAAGTTGTAGTCAAAGATTCTCAATTAGTTGAAATATAAAAAAAATGTACTAAAAAATTAAGTAAATATTATACTTTTGATGAAGTAATAGAAATATTAAGGGATGTCACTATTTATATATATGTTGCGTGTATATATTAAATGAAGACTGAATTTTAGTCTTTTCTAGTTCATATTTAAATTTGAATGTCATTAATTATTGTCTAATATTTAAATAAGTACACTGATCTTTCCATCTCGGAATATATCAAAATGTGTAGTACGAGAGTTAGTCTTTTTATTTAATATTAGACAAAAATTAATATTAAAGTGTAAATCTATAATGGCGTCATTCTTTATTTATGACACTACAATTATTAAAAGATATATGTATATACAATCATATAATCACTGAGAATAATAAATATACGAACTAACTAAAGGAAAAATAAAAATGTAATAAAAACACATAATTACTTCTCTATAAAGCTGCTTTAATATTTCAACCACCAGACTGGTTTTTATCCACAGTAACCATATAATCAGTTATACTCCTGTTCATGTGATGCTGAGTATCTACACGGCAGATTGAGTCTAATAACAGTTTTATGCAATTGTTGATCTAATTGAATCCTTATTTAACTAAGATTCATCCAAAAAGCTTTATCTTTTGAGTCTGTAGACTAAATCAATGAAAAAGTAGAAAAGGAAAATTTATATATTTTTTAATATTTAGAATAGTAAAAAAGATAAAAATAGTATAAAAAAAGATGAAAATAGTGTAATTTGAGTTTAAGAGATATTAATATTTTTTTTTTCATATGTCATAGCATCGACCGGGAGGCGAACCCACAATCGTCTGCAACCAACTACTTACTTGCAAGGTAACTGCCCTGACCTCTCGGCTAACAATGCTTGACATTAATAAAATTTCGTTACCCCTACAATAGTGCAGTAATATAAACTAGTTATGGATAGTAAGTAATCTGTCAGTCAGTCATAATATACAATGGTTTAGCTTCTATAATCTTGAATTAGGTTGATTAGACTTTACTATCTAGGTTAGTGCTATATTTGGTAGAAAATATATTAGGCTTTAGTTACGCTAGAGCTATAAGTTATAAAGGTAATTTTTACTTCAGAGAAAAAATAGTAATGAAATGTAAATATATATCTAGTTTAAAAGGCAATAAAAAGATCACTAATAATTAATGGAAACGTAAATAGATATGTAACTTTTAAAAAAGTAATGAAAAATAAAGGAAACTTTATTTGATAATTTGAGTTTAAATCTAATGCAACAAAAAAGATTGGTTTGTAGATAAATTAGACTTAAGCAGATAAAGATTGCTGAAAGATAATGCAAAAGATTATTTTCAAGTCTGGATATAACTCATGGATTTAAAATACCAAAAAAACTGAGTATTCTTAAAATCAAACCATTAAACTATTTTAGGAGAAAACAAATGGAATAAATATTTGAAACTAATTACTGTGGAATGCAAACGGGCGTAAGCAGAAGCCGAATCCTTATCCACATTGTAAAGATATATTAGTAAAATGGATTTGCAGTTACATTGGAATGATAGGAATTTTTTAAATGATATAAAGCAAAGAGAAAACAGTAAATAGTGTGCACACAAAAAAGCATGTCATCAGCTTTTCTCCACTCATCGTGTGCTGTTGTTGTTAGTGTCATAAGGATCATTGTGAAAAGCTGAGGGAAAAGTGGCCTAGACATTTCTGCAATAATGGAAGTATCCCAGAGCCCATGTCTCCGAAGGTAAAAGAAAGCCGTCTAGGGAAAATGTTTATAGACCTCACCGGTATTTTAAGATTTGTGCACGCCTGAGAAGACCCAATTAGGATTGTGTTTAGGTACTGTGAGTATAAACTTTTAGTATTCACTTAGGTCCACCACTATTTTACTGGCAGTATTTGTTTGTCTAGTGGCGATTATAGCATTGAAGATTTAGAACTTTAAATCAAGGACTAATTGTTAATGTATATATAAAGTAACTATGGATCGTTATTTAGTAAAATCTTAATTAATGTGTGTATATATATATATATATATATTCTTATTTAATAACGTTTTGAGTAATTAATAATTTTGTGATAATTGTTGGTAATCAGCTTCATAGCTGAATGCACAACAAAGCTAGTGCAGTCAGGTAGTCGCATTCGAACCAGGTGCGAAAGCAGACATTTGTTATAATAATGTTTACATATTCGTCTCTTGTGTAAATAGTTTTGGTTTTAGAATAGTTTAGTATAAACTAGGATTTTGACCTCGTGAATATATATATAATTAAATAAAAAAAATGTCATTGGGACAATCGGCAATAGCCAATTTGACGTAGAGTATGCTGGGGAATGGCCGTTTTACGCTACTCAAACATTTTTTTCTTGCTAAATAATATTGTGGATGAGAAGAAAAAATAGCAGCATTGTTATGTCTATCAGGCAGAGGAGTAACTGCAATAATAAATAAGTATTACAAGTTACCTATAAAGGATACAGTAGTGTATGAGGATATTGTAAAAAAGTTGACCGATCATTTTAGCCCCAGTCAATTGAAGTACATAACCCGGTTGTCTCTAAGAAAGAGAAGCCAAGCAAAGGGTAATATATAAAAGATTACTGTTTAGCATTAAGGCAATTAGAAAAAGATTGCTTATACGGGAACTATGTGGATCAGATATTGCTTGATCAGTTATTATGGAGTCTACTTGATGATAATCTGACAAAAAATCTGCTGGGTGATACAGATTTGAATTTTGAGCCAGCTATCAAGAAGGGGGTAGCTCATGAGCTAATATTATTGCAAGCGGCTTGTTTCAAAAATAAAACTATTACTATTATTTAAAATTTTGTTTATACTATATTCTTTATATATGCATACTATGATGAAAATATTGTATACTTGCTGTTCAATAAACAATATATATTCTAATCAATGTTTATTATCAAAATGTGAGCTGTTATATGCCATCATAGCCCAATTAGATAATTAAGAAATCTTGCGTTAAGATTTGTAGAGGTCTCTCTTGCTAAATTAAGCACTCAAGGCGCATGTACTGAGGTTTTAGCCTTATATATGCTGACATCGCGCTTAATAAGAATTAATATTTAAACTTTATTGTAGATTAAAATATTCATTTTTATTAAATATAATCTCATGGGTATTATTAATTTACCTCCACCCCCCACTGTTTTTGAGAAGTCGTCATTTATTGAGTAGAAATACTTTAAATGTTTGCAACAAATGTAACACTTATAAATTGCATTGTCTTAATTTATTATAGTTAAATATTCAACAGTAATGACGTGAAAGGAATATTAAATGCAGCAACTAAAGACGGCTGCTTTAAGGAGAAATTCACCTTGGGATTCATTTGCTTGTTTTCATTGTCTTTATTGATTTGTTTAAAACATGTGAAGTAAAATAGTTTTAATATATAAATTTAATATTTTTAACAGTTAATATGGGTGTAAATTAATTAACCAATGGGGTCACCATTTTATATATGAAGTTAAATCCATGGATATATTGATGTGCTGCAACTAATCAGACCAATTCTGCAAGCTGAATGAAAACAATAGCAAACCTGTCCAAGCTACTAATAATCAAAAGAAAGCCTTCTCGATCAGCCACTCATGTATATGACGTAATAGCTGACCATTATGTTTTATTAGAATTGAGATACAATGTATAGCAATATTTCTTGCAATGCAAACAAAATGGTGTTAAGTAGCTTGAACAAGTTAGCTATTATTTTGATTCAGCTTGCAGAACTGGTCTGATTGGTTGATGCACATCATTACACTTTGGCTGTGGTTTTACCTTCATAATATAATGATGATTCCATTTACTAATTAATTTATGGGATTTGGGTTTTCATCATCAGATTCTCAATGATATGGATGGCTGAAGAGTTGGAGTGGATTGAAGCCTGTCCATTAAAATAGGAAGATTTGCTATCTTAATATAAACTAAGCACTGATTATGTATATGTGTGGGGATGATAATCTGGACCAACTGATGAGTGCTGGTTTAGCACGAAATGCGTATATTGGTGATTATTTATCTTTTCTACATGTGTGTGGTCATGTGTATCAGTTGTATGAGGTAGTGTGGATAGTTAAAGGGTGCTTTAAAAAAATTGAGTTCAAATCCCCTATCTATTTACAATTAAGCTCCAGGTTTGTGAAGAGTGCCTGGTTTTCAAATATTTTCTATATCGACTCTTAAAAAGATTAAATTTAAATACATAACTTGCCGATCAAAGAATGTTAATTGATAGCATTTAAATCATTTTTAATTCATTCAAGAAATCTGATGTTTGACATCAGCTATTGACATCTTAATTCCATTTCTTTTTTCCAAATTATTATTTTAATATATGATTTTTTTCTACAGTACAGGCTTTTTCATACCTGCACTCCAATACGTAATATATAGGGAGTTTGAACTCAGACTTTCACACGACCCTCAACTATTTATGCTATCATACTGCTGACACACTTGATCACACACATGCTGAAAAGATTATTATTGATCCTATCCCCCCACCAACTATGGGAAATATAAAGTAAAAAAAAAAGTAATTTGAAAAGTTTACTATTTCTTTTCAAATAATTATGTCCTTCACTAAATCTAACCTTCTCAAATGTTGCAATCTTGGATTCATGTAATCTCATTTATTAAACACATTTTCTTCATGTTAAATAACTTGAAAGCATGATGTGGTTTTTTTGAAAAATTTCATTTAATAAAATAGCGTTAGTGGTCGAGTGGTCAGCACAGGTACCTTACAAGCAGTTGTTCCGGGTTAGCAGGTTCGCTTCTCAGCCGATGCTATGACACATGAAAAAAAAAGTTTTCCCACTGTAAGGCTAAAAACTCTATAAACTATATAAAAAAATTCAATTATTTTTTTTAAATAATAGAACAAAAGTTATAAATTTAGTAACAAAAGAAAAAAAAAGATGTTCTGAAGTTGTTGATATTGTCAAAAGGGATAAATCACCTATTAGAGAAATAATGAAAAAAGAAAAACTGATTAACGCCATTGCTTCTCGCGTTCTCAAAATGTCTGAAGCCATAGACTAAAAAGGCATTGAATTTATGAATAGAAAATATGAACCAGTAAAAAATTTATGCCATATAATACTAAATCATACATGCACTTTACTGTTACACAATGCTTTATTTACCACCATTTTTTACAGTTTCGATTGCCCCAGCAATCTTCTTCAGAATTTTTATAGATGATTTTGTATTGCATCAAGTCTTCATGAAGAGTTTAGCTAAGAATCTGAAATGGGTAACTTTAAGCTATTCATTGCAAATAGGGAATGGCTGTATAGACGTTGACATTGATATAGACTATTAAAAAAATATGTGAAGAGGTTAAATTTGCTGATAATAAGACTGCTAATTCTATGGAATAAAAAAAAATAATGTCTTGCATTGGTGGTCGAGAGGTCAGCGCGACTGCCTTGCACTTGCAGGCAGTTGCCCGGGTTGCGGGTTCGCGTCCCGGCCGATGCTATGACACTTAAAAAAAAAAAAATATTGAAAAAAAAAAAGGATAGAATCCAGAATAAGTGTTCAATTGTGTTAAAACAGGATTGTTCTATTAACTTCAGAAGATCAAAAGTTTGATAGTTCACTGTTTATTTTATTATAAAATATACAAAAATATAGTACAGTAAATGTTATTATCTTATTTTGAGTGAATGTGAAGGAATGAACACACACTATAAATATATATGTAAATCTGCTCTTTTAATTTATTGTTAAGAACGATATATTTTTTAATTTTATTTAATTTGTTTATGTATACTACAAGTGCAACAAAAAGTCTATCTTGTATATATGTGTGTACTATGCTTCTACCGGACATTATAGTAAACAATATACACTGTAATAAACATAGCATGAGCTGTTATTCTCTGTACACTATATTTACTAAGAGACTTTGGAACAAAATAAAACAAATATGGTTCCACTATATATTAATATTTAATTGGATTATACCAGTTATCAATGGAATATATTAGTCTTTCAATGGCTGCATTCTTAAATAATTATTGTTACACAGTCCATAATTAAAATGATTTAATCTAGATCTCATTATAATGCTAATTTTAACAACACAGACGAATTGAAAGTATATTGTTAAATATATTTAATATCAAAATGAAATATGGCTTATTTATCATACTAATTTTCCATAACAAGTTTTTATAGCAATTGACATAATAAATATAAGACATTTATTTTTTGTTGATATGTAATTTATATAATAGATGTATAGTATGATGAAAAATTTGTTAATTTTAATATTCGCACACACATACACATAAATATTTATATTTAACACTGCAAAAGTTTTTATTTCATTTGATACGCATGAGTGAAAAAGACCAAAGTTCTTAATTTATGATATTTCATGTACTAAATTTAGAATATATGCATATACTTTAAAACTTAGTCTTTATTGAAACTATTGAATAAATTTACTTTAGTAGATAAGTGTTCACTATCAAAGGAAGTTCAGAGAAAATGATGCAATAGTTTTTTTTATTATACATTATTATCTTTAATATTTTATGAAGATATGAAATGACTATAATAAAAAATAGAATATTTTTTTTTTCCATATGTCATAGCATCGACCGGGAGGCGAACCCACAACCGTCTGCAACCAACTACTTGCTTGCAAGGCGACTGCGCTGACCTCTCGACTAACAACGCTTGACTAAAAAATAGAATATTAAGACACAAACATAGTTCCAATGTATGTAAAGTAATAAGGACGAGAAATGTAAATTAAGAGTTAGACACTTTTATTAAATGGCTGAAATAATTAGTGGACGTAAGTAAGTTTATAATGGTAGTTATTTTTTCGATATAATTACAATTTATATCTATAACTACTTTTAAACTCTATTCTATAATTGAGTAAAACCTTATATTTATATAAAAACATCAAATCGAAATAAAAATCATTAAATTAATACTGTAAAAAAATAAATTAATCAAAGTTACAGTCTGACATTAAATAAAATTTTATCAGTTATAATTGAGATCGGTTTTCAATTTTTATATTTTTGCATTAATTTATATATATGAAAAAAACATATTATTATTTTTAGACTTCAAAAATGTGGTTACAGACTTCAAAAGTAAGCATGAATGACAAAAGTTGAAATAATGAATAAAAAAGATAAAATCAAACATATTTAATCAAAAAGATATACTGTACTTGATAAATTAATCTATATCTAAGTTTAAAGAATTGTAATAATTTTTGACATGATTAATGAATGATTGGTAATCATTTGTGTAATTATTAAACTGTTGCATAATATTATCACAGGTTATCTATGGCACTAATCTACAATGCCTGCTATTAAGGATTGAAATACATTTTGAATTTTCATCTTTAAAATTTTAATTAAAAATGAGTTTTTGTGAATATTTAGTACTAACCATAATATATTGGTGTGGGTAGCTACTATAGATAAAATATTGAAATATTTAAAGGTGTTCATCTGTAAACATTAGATAGAGTCCAGTTATATTGTGTGTGATGAAAGGATACAACTGTACTTAAAACAAAAAGTATAATATAATCTATGTATCTTTATTACTTTTTATAAAATTGTTCACTGTTATTTATAAATAAATAGATAACATTTATATTCTATTTTTTTTTAAAAAAAAAAAATATTCTATTGCTATATTGAATGTTACAAATACAAAAATGACATCAATTACATATCTATTTGAGGCAAGGTAGATCCAACCTTCTCCCATGTTGCTCTTGTGATGTAGCTTGGAACAATTAGTTGGTACCTCTTCATGATTTTTTCGATGATGTTCTTAAATTTAGTCCTATGTGGATCTCTCATCCCTTCAATTGTTATTTTACATCTGACACACCACAGGGCATAATTCACAAAAATTGCCAGTCTTATGTCCATAAATAGACCCTGACATATATAGTCTTTAATTGATTTATAGTTTGCATTGGTATTGCTGTACCATTCATGAGTTATCGATCTGTAATTTGACATAATGGGACATCTAAGAAAAATATGATCAATTGATTCCTCCTCTCTCTCACACACTTGGCACACAGGATTGATCTTAAAGTTTCTCCTGTATGCCAAAAATGAGTTTGTAGGGAGGGAGTCGAGGTTGATTTTAATTAAGAAATCTTGAAATTTTGCTTCAATGAACCAGAATTTTGATCTCGAAATCAGTTGCTGATTGGTAATCCCGAGAGACCCTTTGTTTATGTTATTTTCCCCATGTATTATTTTATGTGCATTCCAGTATTTAATTTTTGATATAATTGGATTTTCATTCAGATCAATAACTTTCCGAATATTATCAAATAACAAATTCCACCATCTATTATTAGTGGGTGGTGGTCTATCCATTGGTGTGATAACTTCTTGATATGATATAGTTGAGTATTTATTTTGAAGCCAGAACAGTAGGTTATAGTCTCTCTGGAATATCATGGTTTTGATACAATGGAGTGAAAGACCATTGGACCTTCTAGGCATTTGGAGTTTTTGGAGGATGATGGCAGTAACCTTTTGGCCTCAGAATAGTTTTGTGCACAGAGAGTTTATTTTTTTGATAAATTTTTGTGAGGGGCAGATACCAGATAGGAAATAGTTAATTTTTGGGAATATCAATGAGTTTAGAAGTCTTGCCTTACCATGAAGTGAGACATATATCTTAGAAAGGGAGGTTGTTGTATGGAAAATATCTGTTAGAAGGGATTCTTCAATTTCTCTCCTCATAGCACTATTCGATTTTGAAAAATTAAAGCCTAGGAATTTCTGTGGTTCAACTGTAAAATTTGAAGCAATTTTCCTCCCAGTTAGCAAGCTCCAGGAGGCTGATTTTTTATTATTGAATTTGAGTTTGTATTTGTCTGAGTACCAAGCTAGTATTTGCTCTAGTTTAGTGATATATTTTTTGGAAGGCAGACAAATGAATACATTGTCCATATAACTGATGAAACATCTCTCTTCCCATGGCAGGTACAAACACTCCAGGCAATAATCTCTCGATCTCCATCAATAGTGGGTTGATATAGGCTATAAAATATAGTGCACTAAGTGGAGATCCTTGAGGAATTGAGATGGAAGGTTCAAACCCAGTTGCAATTTTCCCATTCATTGTGATGTGGATGATTCTGTTGGCTAACAGATTTGCGATCATTCTCAGATAAACACTTGGCACCTCATATTCCTGGAGAATGTCAATCAGAATGTCTGGCCTGACTGAGTCAAATGCTGCAGAGATGTCCAAGTTGGACAGCGATCGGTTTTGACATCCTCTGGGTTCTGATAACATCAATAAGGAGTTTCATTTGGCCAATGGCATTAACTGATGATTCCCCTTTTTTTGCATATTGGTTAGTAGAAATGTGTTTATAAATTTTCATTTGAATTTGATCCTTAATTAGTTGTTCTATGATTTTAATTAAAAGGGGAATCATTGAAATAGGCCTCAGATTATTCAAGTCATGTTTTCCATCCTTTTTCTTTAGGAAAGGTATGAGAGATATCGGATATAAGTTGTTAATCTCTTGACTTCCCTCTGCTAAGTGGTTTATCATGGCTTTGATTATTGGCACCAAATATTTCTCTAGATGTAGAAGGACAAACTTTGGTATGCCATGTATTCCTGGGTGCCCCTTCTCTGGGAGGCTTTTTAGCTTGCTGCAGATCTTTTCCTCAGTGATATCATGGGTCAGATTCTCATCTAAGCTGACTAGTCTATTGACATTCCCAGTCTAATCAAATTGAAGTGTTGCCCTAAAGTGTTCTCTAATTGCACAGATCATTTCTGGACCCACAAGAATGTTGTTATCTATTGTTAATGACAGAGGTATGGGTTTCCTGCTACCTGCTCCCAGTGCCCACCAAAAATAACTCTTGGACCAACATTGTTGATCTGACAGGAATCTCTTGGCATGCTTGATTGACATATATTCAGCCAGAGATCTCTTCTTATCCATGTATTGGCATTTCAGAGCAAGAGCAAGGTATGCAAATTGATTATCAAGTGGGATTTCTTTCAGGCTTTGATCAATAGCATCAAGATCGGATAATAAGTGATTAGGACCTTTTTTGTTAAGGGAAACCTCATTTATTATGGATTGGAGGATGCCGATGAAGGCGAACCATGCCTCCTCCACTGGTAGCCTTAGGATATCAATTTTTTTAAAATAAATGTAGGCCTCAGAAAAGATCCATTCAGGTGTGGTCTGTTTTAGTAACATTTGAATGGTGTTGTTATTCTCTTCTACTATCAGATGTCCAATGTTTGTTTCAAGAGATAACTCTAGGGCCAAGTGGTCAGAAAAAAATCACTGGTTGAAGATTTGCATTGATTTTGAAATGAATACTCGGGGAGTAGTAGACAAGGTCAATCAAGGATCTAGCATTTTTAGTGTAGAAGGAGAAGGCATCTATGGGGAAGAAGCCCTCTCCACTCATCAGTGTATGATTAAAGAGGTGAATATATTTTTTATTGAAAGAACTGTAGGTCACATTGAAATCACCCATTAGGATGACTGGAAAAGAGTTTGAGGCCATGACCGAATTGATGTTGGTGATTACTTTCATGATTAGATTGTGGTTATTTTTAATGTAGAGGTAGATTGATTTGAAAGTGGTTATATTTTAAGTTAGCAATAAGGCAATTTGAATCTAGATGCAGAATTTTGAAACTAGTAGGGGGGTCCTTCTTGTAATTGATTAGAATAGCTACCTCTTCTGCTGGTACCATTGAGATTGAGTATTTAAAGAAGCCCAGATTTTGGAGAATCTGATCGATTTTATAACATGAATTTAGATGTAATTTGGTCTCTGCCATGCATACCACATTTGGCTGACATTTGATTATCCGATTTTGAATAGCAAATGCTCTGTCAACTGAGTTCAGGCCCCTAACATTAACTCCATAGAAATTTAGTTTCACATAATTTGTATGAGGTGATTTGTCCCAGATTGACCCTGCCATTATCTTTGGCTGGTATCTGCCCTTCCATTATTCTATCTCTTTTTGCCCAGACTACTTTGTTCCAGCACTTAGTCCCATGTATCTTCATTTTGCACAGACTGATTCTCAATCCCAGAAGAAGCCCAGTCTGACTGGGAGATTTCCGTGTCACTAGGACCTATGAAAGAAGTTAATAGTAGTTCATCTTGGCTGTTAGTGTCATCTAGATTTATGCTCTGTCCCTTTGTCTCAGAGATTCTGGGTGAGATCTTGATAGGGGATTGAATATTGCCTTTCCTTCTCTTATTATTATCATTCCACTGATTTATCTCAATATCATCATGGTATTGTTTATTTAGTTTCTCAGAATTATCATTTGAATTTGATGAAATATCTTCATCTGAACTGGACCTGATTTGTTGTCTTGATTTCCTTTTTTTCTTGTTATTTTTTGATATCCTATTTTGTTTAGTTCTTATAGGGCTAGAGTCATCATGGACCCATTGATTTTGGTCACCAATGACTGTCATATCAGAGTCTGATTCACTCTCACCAATGGCCATCCCAGGTCTATTTGTCTCATTTTCAATCCAATTATGAGGTTGGTTTTGAGCTTTCCGACTAGTGAGGTGTTGTGCTCAGTGGTATTAGAGCTGATTGGCATATTTAGGAGGTTGTGATCTAACATTTTATATATGGGTGTATGAACCGGGATTTCTTCTAAAAGTGTCAGTGTTGGATCAGATTGATTGACTTCTTCATGATTTGTGCCGAATTGAATCAGGTTGATGGGATTGTCTCTATCAACTGTTTTAGAGTCCAGTGTTGAGACCGGTATTGACTTTCCTGCCTTCTTATTGCATTTGTGAATCTTATTCTGTTTCAGGCCACACACATTACATATGTGAGCTTTGCGGTCTTTAATAAGATGATTTCATTCCAAACAATAAAAACATTGTGGTGGGACTCCATGGAATGTTAGAACTATCAGTGAACCTCTGAAGTAGACCACTGTTGGTATATCATTGGGGTGCACTTCTTTCTTTAAAGTAATAGTGAAAGTACCAGTGTTGGTCAGGATGCTGCCATTAGTTCGATGATCATATCTGTATATTAGTCCAGTTGTTTTCCCATATTTCCCAAGCATGTTATCCAGTTCTGCTTGGTCAAAATTCATCAAACAGTTCTTGATGGTTCCATTGAGTGTGATTGCTCTGTTTATATCAATTGTGCAGATGATCTTCCCATCCAAGTGTCTAATGTTATTTTTGAAACAATTTCTAGTAGACCATGAAGTAAATTTGGTAATTATGTATCTATCATTTGGATGGGAAAAGATCTTATTAATACCCATCCAAATATCATTTTCAAAGATCATGTTGTAAAATTTCTCGATAGGAAATTTAAATAATCCTCCATTATGATTTGTTATGGCCAAAATCAGAGTTTTGTCATTGATATAGTTTGTAAAAGAATTTAGCAAGAGATCAGGGATTGAGTTGTTGAATTGAGTATTTATTCTTTGGTATTCTTCTTCAGTGAGTTGTATTGCATTTTCTTCATTGTGGGCTTCTATTTGTTGTGATATATTATCAATTTCCGTATCAAGAAAATTCAGTATAGAGTTTTGGTTATTATTTATTGTGTTTCCATTTTCCTTTAACTTATCACTTTCTTTTTTAAGGACATTGTCATTGGTTTTACTTTTATTTGTACTATTATAACTTATAGACATATTTTCATTTTGCCCTTGGTGTGGAAAAATACTTTCTTTGATTTTATTGTGTTTAGAATTTACAGGCTCATTAGAATGCAATTTTTCATCTTTAAGATTTTCCATTTGTGATGTGATGTATTTGGCTTCTGCTTAAACGAAGTCATAACGATATTATCGCTTGTAGCTCCCTCAAACGGACTTTTAAAACTAATTCGACCAAGTTTTTTTGGTTTATTTATGTCACTATTATTTTTATGTGTGATGGGATAGTTGTTGTGATAACTAGAAGATTTGTTCAAGGCTCCAGAAATCATTAATTTAGGTGCTTCTGTCTCATCCTTAATAACATTTGAACTAGTAATGTTTTCTTCGATAGCGACTTTATTGATTTTTAACGCTAGACTAGGATTTTTCATCAGTTTTCTTTTGCTTTTCATGAGGTTTGTTACTTTGTGAATCAGAAATATTGTAATAATTATCATTTGATTTGGGGAATTGTGAATTAGGTAGATTTCTGACTTGGTGAGAACTTTTCCCAGCATTTGCAGAATTTTTGTCTATTTTGTCATTACTATTATTCAAGCACTTATCGGCCATATTAGAAATATTATCGGAAAGATTTCTATTCTTGCTTTTAACAGATTTGGGGTTTTTATTCCCTTTCATGACTTAGGATTTAATGAAAAGTCACTTACCCTCTTAAAAGGGCACTTGTCTCAGTTCCAACTATTATTTTTCTGATTAAAATTTTATTCTTTGCAGGAGCTCGGAATGGTTGTTAAAACACTATTAATCGCCACCTGGTCTATATTCTAATTTTAAGTGAGTTTTAGTGACTAACAGCAAATTAATGAAATTAAACTTTATTTTTTTATTTTTCTACAATAAAAATTAAATTAAACTTGAGAATAAAATGGAAATATCTCCAGTCTAAATCATTCTTGCAATATTTTGTTGATTTTTTTATAATTTTAAATTCAATTTTAATACTTTGAAAAGAGTCTTCATTATTTCAAATGATACTTTTTGAAGATATATATGAAAAATATGTTTTGGAAAAATCATTATTTATTCTTTACAAAGTATTTAGAGCCGATTTGTTTTCTTTTTGATTATTTGCTTCTATTTATTTCTGTTTATTATTTTTGTAATTTTATTTACAATGTTAATATTTTATTTTTTAGTCTACTTTAAAGATGAAGAGTGAAAGTAGAAAATAAGACCTTATTTGTTTCAATAATTCAATCAAGGAAATATTTGAAAAAATAGATCAATATTCGACAAATATATAGATTTTAAGCACCATTTAAAAAGGTTAAAAATCTGTAATTGTTAAGAGAGAATGTTTTTAACACAAACCATATTTGGAGAATTAGCAGCTGCGATATATAAATGTAAAACTCTTACAGTTTTGGAAATATACTCTTAAAAGGTTAATAGTATTTTACAATGGAATTTAGTTTAAAATTCTAATAATTAATTTTTCACCTATAGCTATTTTTTTCTTATATTCATGGCATAATTATGATGTAAAAATATTAAAAATGCACTATGCAAGAAATTAATTAAATAAAATGTTAAGCTATGATGAAATAATAATCTTCAAAGACTTATACACTGATAGTGTTGTTGTTTAAATACAAGCATATTGTATGTGCTAAACTAGATGTAATCAGAGGGGATTTGAAGACAGATTTTTTAAGCTCCCTTCAGCTATATATTTCATCTTATATAAGTAATACAGATTCAACCCAATACTGCCCAGCCCTCTTCTGTGTACTTAAATGGACATATTAAGGTCTTACATATGAGGGGTCAGAATGACTTAACATCAACATGGATATGACAATAATATTGGCATCAACAAGGGCTTAGGGCATTCTATCATCAGATTTTCAGTATGGATGGCTGAAGAGTTGGAGGGACAAAGATTGAATCCTCCCCATTAAAGTTTGAAGATTTTCTATATTAATATAAACTAAACACTGATTGTATATATATATGCAAATTTATAAATAAATATTTAAAAATACAGTATTTAAAAGCTTATAAAATATATATATATATAGTGAATTATGGGAAAGCTGACATTTTAAACGTGATAGTTGACAAAGCTACAAGTTAGTTGAAAGCGCTCCTAAGTGACTGTTATACATATATATATATATTTATAAGCTTTTAAATACTGTATTTTTAAATATTTATTTATAAATTTGCATATATTATTTTGAAGAAATACAGACATCGATTTATAATATTATATATATATATATATATATATATATATATATATATATATATATATATATATATATATACATATATATATATATGGGAGATGATGATCTGGACCAAAAGATGAATGACTAAGAATATATTATATTTCTATAGATGTTTTGCTCAGGATGTTTTACATATAGCATGCAAGTAGTTGATGGCATATATATGCTTGAGCTGAAATATCTGGTATTCCCCCCCCCCCACTAAAAAACCTCACATACATACATACATATATTTAATGAAAATTAACCCAAATCCAAAACTCAACCAGACTAGCCATGAAAAACAAAATCAAAAACACAGGAAATTAATTAGACTCTAATAGAATATTTGCAATAATGTATGTTAATTTATAAGTTGTAATTATTGCAGATGTGAAAAGGCATACCATCTTCCCTACATTGCAGGACTAATATGAAATTTGTAGGCACTTGTTAAAGGGATTAAATTTATCGTAAAATTGTTATTGAATAAATTCCAGTAATTGATTAAGGAAATCAATGAATTATGTTAACCCATATAATAAAATGTCTGATTATAAAATTTCTTGTAGTTCTATCCAGAGACCAAAAGAAATTGTCAAAAGAATACATTTAAAACAAAAAGAAAACAATAACCAATCAAGTTGGAAATTATTAATCGTTATTAATAGATGTGCCATTAATATCCATACCTTAGTCACATATTCTTTCAAATATAATTACTGTGATAAATAAATATTAATTTGTCATTTCAAAAATTCCAAAAAAAGTAAAATACAGTTCTGTAATTAAAGCATTATCATGTCTTCCACCATGATGTAGTTAGTTATCTTTCAAGTAATGGTAATAGACTTTGTAAAGTTTGCAGGGGGGTGATGGTTTTGCCAACATTGGCAATAATGTATGTTAACCTAAAATTGTTATAAATTACAGTAATTTATTAAGGAAATAAATGAATTATGTTAATCTGTATGATTATTATTTCACATGCAACAGGATGGTCCTGGTAATGTTATATTTCTGTGTTTTTGCATAGCAACAACACCACCAAGCAGCTGACACCAGCTAATAGAACAGTACCATTTTTTATTGGAATTATGTCCAAAAGTGGTATGTGATAATTTTCTTGATAACTACATCTTTTGTTATTAATAAAAAAAATAACAGTGCAACAACTCTGAATCATTCTTATATTTTCATTATACATTTTTAAATCAGTTGTTGATTTTTCTGTCATAATATATGTCATTTAGAAACACATACACCTAAATACTCCTTGTATATATACAAGCATTATTAAGAATAAATATAAATAAAAGTATAAGTGAATTGATTTTAATATTTTATAAATTAAAAAAGGTAAATACCCAACTATTAAAATATAACACACACACACACACACATATATATATATATAAACAAATATTTGATAAAATTTAACTTGAAAGATAATCTTGAAAAATGACTTATTTTTAAACGATAATGAAGTTAAAAGATATATTTGAAAAAATACTAATAAGTGCTAATATTTGATAATTTGTATGAAAATATTAATTAGATACAATTGAAAGACATTGTAAAAATATGCATAAATATTTTTATTGATTTGTAAACACAAAACGTAAAACTTTCTAGCTAATTTTTCAATAAAAATATGGATATTTTCAATTTTTCTCTAACCTTACCATATTGTGAGATGACAGAACTTTGTCTCAGATTTCTAAAAGTAAAATTCTCATTTTTTCTTTTTTGGTGAAAATTTTGAGAAACTTTTTTTTAAAGCTTTAAAATTCATGAATATATAATTTCTAATATTTTAATTGCAAAAAAAGTCAAAAGATGGCAGGAAAATTGAATAATCAATATTATAGGGAGTTGGAAAGATGGAGAACTAGTATGGAGAGTAAAACGAGTTTAAATTTATATAGAAGTAAACAGAATATTGGGTGGGAGTTAATTTATGATAATAGTAAGGAAAGTAGTTTATTGTTTAAGGCTTGAATGGGATCTTTAGCAACAAGGGAGTATACATATAAATGGAAAAATATGGGTCATTTAGTTTGCAAGTTGTGTAAGGAAGGCATAGAAAATATTAGGCATCTGTTACTTCAATGTAAATGCTTGGAAGCAGAAAGGATATAAATAATGAAGTTATGAAAGATTAAATATGAACAAAGTGATTATACAGAAAGTGGGTTATTGGCTTTTATGCTAGGTTGGGAAAAAGACAAGGGGGATTTAGATATGAAGGTCATGGAGTTGACAAAGATTATGTTGTGGAAATGGGATGGAGCAGATTATGGAAAACTTAGGGTGGAGAATGGAAAGGGAAGGTAAAGTGGCTAACAGGTTTCTCTGGGCATAGCTGCTGAGAGATTCCTGACTCTGTTTAAGAAGTTACAGTGCATCACATCACATTACAAAGGCACTGAAATCATGTTTTTACAAGTAGAGACTTTATTCTGTGATCATGAAGTTTTCCAAGTGTATTTCATGGAAATATTACAATCATCGAGAAATATTATGATGGTCTAAAACTTGATTTTTTGTTAAGTTTATGATTATATTTGTATCATAATTGTGCAATAGTTATTAAAAATCAAAAATAAATATTATTACATATTTATTTTTTACAGAAATGTTTTATTTTTAAATATAAAATATTTTCTTCTGAATATTGTTACTATAGAAATTATAGTCATGGGAAATACACCTGCTTAGAAATGATGTCACTCACCAGATTGATTATAATATTCTGCAATATTGTAAAACTTTTAAGCCATAAATTAATAGTTTAGTGGTTATTAAAAATGTTCAGGTTTTAAAATCAAACATGAAACAAAGAAGATTTTGTTTATTTTATAAATTGAATCAGCTCCACCTGAAATTTGACGATGTGACAGTGTTTTGTTTTGAATAAATATAATGTTTAAAATAATTCTGAAGATCAAATGTTATTTTTTAAAATTTATTTAATTTCTAAACAAAAATATCTATTGCATGATGTCAAATTTATTATATTCTGATAAATATTAATGGTTTAATATTAAAATGAAAGTTGGACAGTAATCTAGTGAGAACAAAGAAATCTGTCAAAATACATAAGGGTTTTCCCTAATATTACCCGGAAAGATTACTGTAACACATTTAGTATAATTGTGGCCTGCATTATTTACAGTAATGTAAGATGGTGGATCCTAGAATGCAAAGTCTATTAATTACAGTTATTTTTGTCATTTATAATGTTCAGACATTACATTACATTTCATGTGAACTTCTGAAGGATGTTCAAATGTTAATATATGTGTAAAAATATAAATAAACAAAATTTTATGCATAAGTGATGTATTTGTTTAGCTATCTATCTAGCCATCTACCCACCTACCTATCTATCTGTCCATCTAACTATATCTATCTAACTATTCATCTATCTATCTACCCACCTACCTACTTACCTACCTATCTATCTACCTACCTGTCTGTCTATCTATCTATCTATCTATCTATCTATCTATCTATCTATCTATCTATCTATCTATCTATCTATCCATCCATATCCATCCATCCATCCATCCATCCATCCATCCATCCATCTATCTATCTATCTATCTATCTATCTATCTATCTATCTATCTATCTATCTATCTATCTATCTATCTATCTATCTATCTATCTATCTATCTATCTATCTATCTATCTATCTATCTATCTATCTATCTATCTATCTATCTATCTATCTATCTATCTATCTATTTGTACAACTATTTATCCATTTAACTATTTGCATGCAATATTTATATATAGTATTTTTTTTATTTTAAGGGAATCCTTTAATCTGTGATATAAATATTTTATTAATACAACCTTTTATCACCGACAATGAGACTAAATGTGCTAAACCTCCAGAACTGAATGGATTTCCTATAATAGTTTTGACTAATGAAACATTTTTGAGTATGATTAACTTTGAAAAGACAGAAGAAAATAATGTAACTGATACAATGAAATCCACTTACAAGAATGTAAACTCATTGAAGATTAGTACACTTATTGGTTCAGCTATTGTAATAATACTTTTCTGTATAATAATTGTAATTGTGAATTATATTAAAATAATTAGGTAAGTAGCAATTTATACAGTTATACATAAGTAATCAATCATTAAAATTTATACCAGGTCCATTGAAGTTAGATATTATTTTAGTGCAGAAAAATGTGTTAAGCATTCATCTAGAACATTTAGATTTGACAATATTTGTTTAATCTTAGTTTAAAATTTATTAAACAATGCAAAAACTTATGTTTGAAAATGAATAAATATAAATAAAAGATAACTGAATAGAGGGGATAAAAGATGGTTAAATAAAAATGTATTCTTTCTAAACAAAGAAATAAGTGAATAAATAAACATGCAGAATGGCATATGTGGCAAACATGGATAATAAATAGTCAGACACATTAACCATCTGATAAATAGGTCAGAAGATGTGCAGACTGTGTAGCAGATAGAAATATCTGCCTATCACATGCATGCCTTAAAATTCAATTTCAAGCAAATTTTAAAAATATTTTTGATAGCCAAACATTGCACTCTTAAATCTACTGATGATTAGTAAATATTTAGTTCTGCTCCGATCCAGACTGCTTAACATTGCAAAATCATTTTGTTGGTGGTGATGTTTAAGCACTAGAAATAGGCTGAGTTCAGCTATTTTATTCAAAAAATCAATTAAAGGAATTGACTTTAGTCATGATAGAATAAATCTAGGTTTTTTTACTTTTGAGTTCACCACTATACAGTTTTTATAATCATGCACATTTAGTAAAGGTACGATTACTGATTTTGACATCAGGTGAGTCTGAAATAGAGCTGTAATATAGAAATTTTCAGCTCAAGTCAGTTCTGCTGCCATGGTGCTTAACCATACAGACACACTATCCAATTCTAAGTTTGATATATTTACATCAATTTTTATGTCCATGAATTACTTTTAATAATAATCACCATCAACAAATAATTTTACTTCATTTGCAATATTAGTCCACTATTGTTCATACAAGAGTCACAAAACTTTTATATCTTTAATTTGTATATGTAATTAATAATCTATTCATAGAATTATTGGTCTTAAAAAAAGTCATATCATTAAAAATACAGTTAGCAGCAGGGAAATAGTATTTTTCTTTTTTATTAGAATATAGAACAGACTTACTAAAAGTGTTGATAGACTCCTCCAGATAATTCACATGTCTATAATATGACCATCTTGAAAAAAAAAAACAAAATGGCATTTTTAATATATAGAAGTTATTAAATTTTTTACAAATAGGTAAAGAGACCAAATATAAAAATTATTTAGTTATACTGTTTTCTTTCCAAATGGAATCAGGTTTTTAAATTATTACTTCATCCTTAGTCTTTTTTCAATTCTTGTTTATAACTACTAAATTCGTAATAAATATTTTATATTAATTATCAATTAAAATGAGAGAGTGCAAACCTCTCAAGCGCTTAGCCAATCAGATTGCAAATACTGAGACAGAGAATTTAACAAGAAAAGAGTAGTTCCACTCTCTTCTTTACTTGTCTTTCTATATATTCAAGCCAGTCCAAAGTACTTAGATCTGAAAGTGTGAATCTTAAATATCTTCACACTCAACTCACTGAGTTCTAATTATAAACATACAGCGTGAAATCTTTCGATTTACTACATAGTAGTTTTTCGATGTTATAACTTGCAGCAATATATGTAAATAATATTTATTTTTACAAAGCGCAGACAGTATTGAAATTAAACTGAGAGAGTGCAAACCTCTCAAGTGCTTAGTCAATCAGATCGCAAATACTGAGACAGAGAATTTGCGATCTGATTGGCTAAGCACTTGAGAGGTTTGCACTCTCTCAGTTTAATTTCAATACACTTTGTAAAAATAAATATTATTAATTATCAATGTAAATATATTAAGCACTAGCAGATATCTAATAATAATGCATAAGGCTAAATCCTAAACATAAGCATTTTTAAGGCATTTCTGTTGAAGGTTTAGCCTTGTAGGTTATTATTAATTATCAATGTTTTGGCAATTTTTTTCAGCTACAATCAAGGTACTTACAACATACACAAAACAAAAGCATGAGACTCACAAAAATGTAAAATACAATTGATTTATAATAAATACACAGTTTTTCCATTATATCTGATTTAATATGCTTCCTTAATCCTCTATTAACAACTCAACACTGGTTTACTGAGCATGAGAAATACTCTCAATACAAAGCACTAGATAAAAGTTTTGAAAAGATAAGAATGACCATCTTATCTCTTTACCTAAATTCATTTATGTAGGCCAATCTAAAGCACTTTGGAGAGAAATTGTGAAGATTTTAAATTGATCACATTAGTTCCCAAAGCTATATTTCAGATTACTTTATACTATTTTAATTGACATTTATGAAATTTTTACATTTATTGTATGTTAAACAACAAATAAAAAACAAAATATGAAACTTTTACCAGCAGTTATTTAAAGCAGAAGATAAAACTTTTGAAAAGATAAGAATGGCATGTCTTATATTTTCAGAAGTTTTATTTTGCGCTTTGGTTTACGAGTATTTCACATGCTCAATAAACCAACATTGAGTTCTTAATCTAATTATTATATAATATTAACTTCTGAAAAAAGTTATATATATATGAATGACACATCCAAGTTTATCCATGTATGATTTATTATATTAATGTATCAGCAGCTTTACATTGACCAACTGGCCAATAAATCTAAGAAATGGTTATAAAGGCATTGTAAGCATTGATGTATAATGAGATTAAATGTTTCACCAATAGAAATCAGGTACAGAATTTTTTTTATTCAATAATTAAATAATACCATAAAACAAAAATATTTAGTCTATGTGAAATTTTTAATTTTTTCTTTCAAAAGTTTTCATATTATTTTTTGGACAATCCTGCAAAATTGCTAATAGAGATAGAAAATATCTGATAATAGGATATTTTTTAAAGACCTAAATATTTTAATCATATTTAAAGGAACCACCACACATACCCATGAAAACATTGCACTGATCCTCTGCACTTTTAGGCTTACTCTGATATTGTAAAAAATAATTATGTAATATATAAGTTAATTACCTGGCTATTAAAAATATTATATACATCCAGAGCATGATTTTTTGAAATGTTTCACTTCTGAGATCCATCCTGCATAGCAAGGAGCAGAAAAGTAGTTCCCATTTGTTTGAAAGCCCATTGAAAATCTCTCATGTATAAACTTATTCACATTTTCTATTATAAACTTATTCACATTTTCTATTAGCAAAATTATATTCTTTCAATTATTTGGTGTTATTCCATTATTAAAAAGTATAATTTATTATATATAGGTTGATATTTTATATTTTCATAGTTACATTGTTTATTGATATAAATTAGGTGACTAACCTATGGTCTTGCATTTTATTAGCACCACCAATATATGTCAATTTTAAATAACATTGATGATATAATTTAACATCCTACTAACACTTTCTTGTTAAAATGAAGGTTCTTTGTTTTCAAAATCCGTTCACTGTTTTTAAATCAGAACTTCTCATATATAAAACTTGTTTACATTATTTATTAACAAAAAAAACATTCATCACATGATCACCATCTCCTATAACTGTTATTAGACAGGAAAAACTCTCCATACAGTAGTTACTCTGGTTGGCACAGGGTGGCACTGCTCTATGGAGAGTTTTGCCTGATTAAAAAAACTTTCACTTGTTTTTTTCAATAATTACTCTATATTATATATTTTAGTGAGTATTCCTATAATATATATTATAGTTGATTATATAGTATGACAATTAGAGATTTTCATACTTAGATTATTCATTTAATACATTTTTAGAAGCAATTAAAATGTCTTGCTAAGCTGTTCAGTAAAATGTATAAAAAGATTATATGGCATCTAAAAAAAAGATAATATCATTATTAAAAATAGGAAAAGCTATTTAAGTAATAATTAAATAACTCATATTATATGTAACTGAACAGAAGTAATTTAATAAAATGTGTAAAAAGATAATACGGCATAATAATAACAAAAAAAGAGAATGATAACACTATTAAAAAAACTTAGCACAACACAGCATTGAACCATTTCACATTTTAGAGGTGGCCACACTATTGAATACTCTAAAGTGAACAACCCATTTAAACAGTAAAATATTATTGATAAATATAATTTCATCATATGCAGAATTACTATAATTATGAAGTAATATTTTTAAAATAAGTTTTATTTTTAAATAAATTATTAATAATAATATAAATCTATTATTATAAAGTGCTGAAAACTTTGAAATTATTCAAACGGAAGTTAATCTCCAATAATGCATTATTTCTTAAATATTATAAATCTCCATGCACTCACTCGCTGGTAAGAGTTTAAAAAACTTAAATGAATCACGTAATTTTAAAGTATACATTGTATATACTTCGACCCTTACAGATCATGCTTAAATCAGGGCTTGAGTCTATTGTAAGTCGTGTTTGTCTAATTGTAGGTGGTTAAAAATGAGACACTGTCTTTCTCCTGCAATGGGTTAAATATATGTGTATAATTGAATATTTGATTATAACATTAGGCACACAATAAACTCAAGCCCTGATTTAAGTATGGACTGTAAGAGTTGGTGTATGTAGAATGTATGTTCTAAACTTAACTGATTTACTTAAGTTTTTTTGAACTCTTACTAGTGGGTGAGTGTGCGGAGATTTATAATATTTAAGAAATAGTGCTTTATCGGAGATTGACTTCCGTTTGAATAATTCTAATAATAATATGTAACATTTTATATAAATTAAGATATTTAAATAAAAATGATTGAGAAACTGAAATATTTTCATTTACATATAAATTTGATTAATTATAGTGATGAAAGGGTATTGGCCTGTTCAGTTTTATGCGATGGTAGAGAATATATATATTTTGAGGCTTGAGTAATTGTCGCAATAAGTTCAAGTAAAGAAATATTCCTCTTATATTTAAATAGTAAAATATTTACAATCAGAATGTGATTTTAAGAATAAAATGATTTGGAAATCTAAACATTTACATATAAGTTTTATTAATTATCATAACAAAATGACATCAACATGTTCAGTTTAACATATAAACATCACATGATCACAATTTCTTTATGCTTACTCATAACTGTTATTAAAACAGGCAAAACTCTCTATACATATTATTATTACTCTGGCTTGCACTGAATGGCAATACGTATAAAGAGTTTTACCTGCTTTAATAACAGTTTAACATAATGATAAGAATACATATATAGCATATTTCAAGCTTGTGCCTAGAAATTTGGCTCAGGTAATTGTCACAAATAAGTTAAAGCAAGGTAGTATTCCTAGTATATTTAAATAAATATATATACACTCATAATGTATTTTTAATGATGAAATGATAAAAAAATGTAAATATTTTTATTTATTATGTAAATTTTATTAATTTATCTTTGTGTTTTGGTGCCCCACAGTGAAGTTCCTGGGTCCCCTGCACACCTACTTGTGGTGTCTCTGATGATAAGACATATAAACTACCTTCTATTTGAAAAATTTTTTGAAAATCCATTAATTTCAATGGCTTTTGGTTTTATTTTTTTTTATCACTCCATCTCCACCTTTACCTTTTTAAAACTTTTGTTTCTGTTTTCTATTTGTGAAACTTTCAATATACATCAATACTTATAGTACCAATGCATTGATGTATTGGTACTATAAATCATATATGGATGAATCTGAATAATATATCTGTAGCCAATCAAAATGTTTATATTAACATAAGAAGCTGTGAGTGTGGCTTTGCTAAATATCTGTTAAATGTAGTATTTTGACATATAATAATTCACACTGCCTGTTCAAATATCATTAACTAAAATCATTAAAATGTTGAAGAATAACCTAAAACCTTCAACAGAAGTGCCTTAAAAATGCTTATGTGACAGCCAATCAGATGAAATAATGACTGCATGTGGAACTCAATTCAAGAACACAAGCCAGAATATGAGAAAAAGATAGGACCCAAACAGAAGTGCCTTAAAAATGCTTATGTGACAGCCAATCAGATGTAATAATGACTGCATGTGGAACTCAATTCAAGAACACAAGCCAGAATATGAGAAAAAGATAGGACCCAAACAGAAGTGCCTTAAAAATGCTTATGTGACAGCCAATCAGATGTAATAATGACTGCACATGGAACTCTCAATTCAAGAACACAAGCCAGAACTACGAGAAAAAGATGACCCACCTTCTTTTCTACTTAAATTTATATATAAATAAGTCACATTCAAGCATTCCAAACTAAGAGCATGAAGTTTAAAACACCTTCACATTTTAATTCACTAAATCCTATATATGAATAAACAACACAAAATCTTTTGATTTTTTTCCTGGTGATTCTGGCTTGTGTTCTTGAATTGAGAGTTCCATATGCAGTCATTATTGCATCTGATTGGCTGTCACATAAGCATTTTTAAGGTGCTTCTGTTGAAGGTTTTAGTCTTTCACGTTATTATCATCTGCTAGCGATTAATAAATTTAATATATTTAAAATGTTGAATATAAATGTCTTATTCAAAATTAGTTATTATAATTTTATGCTAATTTTCTATAATAAAAATGATATCTTCGCTTTATCACCATCACTTTATGCTCAAATTCTTTCTGGCAATTTTTCTTTAATTAATGTTTAATTATAAATTTAATTATGATAATTCTAATGGAACAGAGTCTCTTTACTTGTTACAGTTTGTGATTTGTTTTTCTCTAATAGGGTGTAACAGTGTTGATTAGGTATTTAGTTTTTTTTTTTTTTGTAAAATAGAAAATATCACATAACCCTACTAATGCTATTCTTTATTATAACTAAAAGTAGTCACCAGTAGCAAGCATTTGCTAACTCTTGGTAATCACTTTGTAATTTATTCTACTATGAGGTGTCAAACACGTAATACAATCTTAGGTTCTGATATTTTCTGATGTCTATTTTTGTAGACTAAACTCCATTTCCCCCTCCAATCAACCAAATACAAACAACTTAGATGTTTGTGCAGCTAAATTTCCCTATCCTGAGATAATTTTCCAAAAAATAAGTAAACACTAATCTTGTTTTTAATTTTCTAATAATTATTTGATGCTTTTCTATTTTCCACATAAACAACTTATATCATGATAAACCAAGTAATATTATAAGTTAAGAAATGAAGAGGAAAACAAGTTTAAAATAATTACTTAAATTCTAAATTTTTTTAAGCCCTTTAAAAAGTTTAATCTAAATAAAAAATACAATTAATTAATAAATAAAAGTAAACGAATACAAACTTTTAATTAATTATCAAAGTTTTCTTACATTCTCATATTCCCTACGTATATATTTGATTTATAAGTAAGAAATTTACTCTACTCACAATTTTGACTCCAACCATTTCAGATAAATGCACTAATGATTATTACTAATTATTTATTAAACTAAAGATTATCTCTAGCCCACAAGAACATGAAAAGACTCAATTTTGTCTCTCTTTTTTATATATAATATCCTTTTAAGATACACTCACATAATATTTATAGAACATAAAAACATATACAAAAGATAGATAATCATCAAGATGTACTTCATGCTGAACTAGTGCTTATTAGCTGGTTCTGATCGTCATCTCTTATATATAGCCCCCTCCCACACGGGCCCAAAAGCTCAAACCCACCCCGAGTTGGTGGGCCGCCGGTTCGACCCCCCCAAGCCCAGTCTAACACCCAAGGTAACGGTGCCACGTTTAATTCACCGGCCCACTAGCAAACGGAGAACAAGCCTGGACTTAAACTATTATAAACAACGTAAAACTAGACATTCCACAGTAAATCTAACTTTTAAATAATAGGGGCTTTACTAATGATCTTATGGGCAATTAGTGAATTGGATTGATCTAATAATGAGACAGAAACTGATATATGATGAATTAAAATTATTTATTGACAATGTTGTTGGCAAATGCCCGGCTTTTTTATAAAGTACTACCTAGGCCAATAATTGTACGTTGGCTATTATTTAATTGCTCCATATATTTAATGGAAACAAATACCCACTATATAACTAATCACTACATTAACTTTACCAGTTAGCCTTTCATCATCAGTTCGGTGGCTATTGTACGTGAAACAAACCAAGTCTGGAGTGAAACTAATACATCTTAATTATAATAAATTTATTTTAATAGGGCTTTTAAAGGTCCCAGTAGCTTAGTCGAACGGGTTTTCAAGAAGCTTCGGATCAACGCGAAGCGCAATTAGGGAGGGAGAGTTGGCTACAACGATTTTACTAATACGCTAGGCACAAGTAAAATATAATATAAAGGGCTCGCGGATGGAAGAAAGTTTTAGGGTTTTTGTGACAAACAACGGTTTACCCAAGAACCGGTCGTCAGCGCTAATGGGGAACCTTTATTTGGTTCAGAGGCGGGGACTACGTGACGGCCGAGCTCAGCCGCTACGCACACCCATAAGAGAAGGCTGGCAACGCCGTGGCTCCATCTTTATATGTATAAAAAAACAGCACAACAGGATCAAATAAGTTCACATCCGCCAAGCCGAGGATATTATAAATTAAATATCATATATTAAATGAACACAGTTCATCAGCTTGATCAAAAGGCCAACCTTCTGTAGCATGAGAAAGTATATGCTACTGACGGGAATATACAAACTTTACTTTATCCCGTTCAATCTCTTTGTTATCTATAACTACTAAACTTTTAAAAGGGGGAAAAGTATATTTAATAAGGGACTTACGAATACTAACTAAAAAATATACTTATTTACACCCAGGCTAGCTTAATCTTTAGTAACATAATAAATAAAGGTTGAAAAGCCACTTTTATATTTATATTAATTAATTTACTAAATGACAAAAATATGGTTTGGGTCAAAGCCCAAATGCCTATATAAATAATAATACGGAGATTTTAAATTATATCTTTAAAAAATTTTAATAATTAAACCGTTTCGAAACATAGGCATAACTAATAATAAATAAAATAAGCAAAGAAAAGCAAAATATATTGCAGTGATTAAATTATATAGCAAAAATTAATTAACAGAAATTTAGCAAAAGTATTTCATTTTAGAATTAAAAGTTTTAGGAAACATTTAGAAGTTTACAATTAAGGAAAATTAGCAAAAGTATTTCATTTAAATATTATTTCAGAAATTTAGCGAGAAAGTTCAATGTTGGTTAGCACCGTTTTGAAGAAACTGCGTTTTTGAATTTACAGGCCTGGATTTTAAATATTAAAAGTTCCCTGTAGGGGCTGGAGTATTCACACGGAATGGGTGTTCTTGGGCGCTTTGCTCTTCAATTTAGTTGGGAGACGTTTTTAAATTGTTTGTTTAGCTGGACTGAATCGGAACGAAGGCAATAAATTTTTTTCGCTATGGCATCTTCAAATTTAGTTGGTGTAAGCTGGTTGTTCCTTTGGCTTTGATGTTGAACTAGCTCCATCACGGGAATTGCAGCAATTCTTGCTGACCTTAGCCAGACATGGTAAAATTAACAATTTTGACTTCTGATGTTAACCTCTTCAAAAGCAAGTGTTCTCCCGCTTAAAATAAGGCCTTTTATATCCTTCTACTAAACTTTAACACCTTTCTGGAATTCGAAACCTCGGGACCAATTGCTTTTAATTAAAGCAAAATAATATAATTCAATTTCTACAACAACTGATAAAATCTCCGAGGTGTTATATTTAATTTCCTTAAAAATGTATCAAAATATATAAACTATATAACTTGATTCATTTTCATTAATTAAATTCCTTTTCAGGTGTTATTACTAGCAGAAGGAACGGTATTCTGATTTAATGAAAAAGTCTTTTGTTGCAAACAAAATCAATCAGAAAACAGATTTTACTTTTTTACCCGGGTGTGTCACTAATTGATATCTTGTTTACAAAAATTCTCATTTTTAATTGCGAACAGATAATTCTTATTTTATAAAACTAAATAACTTTTAACATATTTGTTTATTAAAAAAAGCAAATTTAAAGAAAATACTTGTTTCAACTATATATGTAAAACATTAAATCAGAAAAGTTAAATAAATTAAAAAAAACATTTACATTACTTTTATTTAAACTTAAATAATATGAATCATTTTGCGTTATTCCAAGGTTTAAATTATCCATCCACATACGAATATTATAGCGAATATAATTAAGAATTGACTGAAAATTAATAAAACATTTTATAATAATTTATGAGCATTTCTCCGCTATAATTTTATCAAACTTGTCTAATTATAGCGTGTTTTCGTATGTAAATGGATGATGCCATTCAAGCGGCCATTGTAGCAAAGTTTTATTACATTTTTACATTTAAAATATTTCTACATTTAAGATAGGTTCGAAATTAGTTTAGACGAGTAGGTCATTAGGTTGATGGTGAAACGGAAAGGGATTGGAGATTTCCGTTTCAATATAATTCTATAAACACTTCATCACCCTTAATTTTTCTTCTTCATATACAACAATATAACATTTAAAATAATTACAATCTTCTTATACCTGTTAAGCAAAAATATTTATTATTATAATTACAGTTTCAATTGTCCCTCGCAGTCTTCTTCAGATCTCATTCTACTTCTCTACTTTTTCCTTTTCACCATTTTATTTCATTATCCTATCACCAAAATAAGATGGTGGAAAGGGAAAACTAGAGAAATAGAATGAGATCTCAAGAAGACTGTGAGGAACAGTCAAAACTATAATTAGAATAATAAATATTTTTGCTTGAAAGGTGTAAGAAGATTGTAATTATTTTAAAAGATATATATATATATATAATACAATAAAAATTATTTTAAAAGATATATATATATATATAATACAATAAAAATCAATATAATTTCAATATATATTATCACTTTAATGTTTAAGTACAGTCTATAAAAAAATTGTTTCAATAATTGATGTTGAAAATACCCAAATTTTTTATCAACCAATGATAGAAGAAACATTCTCAGCAATTTTTAGCTTGGGTGGTTATCAATTTAAAAAGGTAAACTAGTTTTATAAGAATGAAGATGGACTTAGATAAGAAGATGCAACACATATTCCCTTGTGCAGCTGCTGCATTTAAGAAGTTAAAAGCTAAGATATTTTATCACAGGAAAAGGATTGCAATTAAATTAACTGTTATTTTACTTAATTTATTGTATGACTGTGAGATGTGGACATTCTATATTCACACAGTATAAAGACTGTAGAACAGTTTCATCATAATTTTTTAAAAATATAGTGGCAAGATCATAAAACCAGTCAATATCTTCTCAACATAATTGGATATGATACTATAAAGTCTTTAAAGTCATACCTTCATTAGAATGTCACCTAATGATGGAGAATTTTGCATGTTGTTCTTCATTAGAATGAACATATAAAACAAATGAACTGTGGGGCTTTCTAAACATCTAGTTTATAGTGAACATGAGTATTATTATCATGATAGAATAGTCATTATTTACTTATTATAAAGATTATCTCATAGACATTCTAAAGAAGTAAAATGGTAAATGTTTTTATTGGAAAGATATGGAAAAATAATAAAATAGATTGCCAAGCTACAATTAGATATGGTTTTGATGTATTTCAGAAAAAGTTTTCTGCCTAAGAAACTAAAAGATAGCAGTAAAAAATATAAACAATAAAGTGGAACAGTATATCTTGAATATAGTATAACGATCTGGAATAAGAGACTTAATGTAATCTGCACTACAGGGCGCCACTAGACATTTGAACCTAGAAAATTTATATAGTAGGCAGATACGTAAGTCAAAAAAAAATTATTTTATTTTATATATTTTGATTCCGGTCGTTAACCCATTTTCACTAGCTCAGTGGAGACACAGAGATAATAATCTATATCTTTAATTTCTATCTTACATATAAAAAAATAAAAGCCACTGCCAGTAATTAACATACAAACAATATTTATTTACGTACATATATAATCATGTTAAATTTGAGGAATAACATTTATTATTTAGATTTTTATATTAATTTTTAATTGAAATTATTATTTTAAGATTGTTGAGTATGAATGAATTTAATATTTTTATTAAGATCATCGAGTATGAATAGACTACATAGATCTGCATTTGAAAAAAAAATTTTCTATCCCTTATTTAACCTTAGGCCAAAAATTCACAGCCAAACCAACGTCAATCCATCTGATATATCGATGTATTCAATGCAGCATGAATACAACAGCACAAAATACTATACTGTCAGGAATGTATATCTGAACAGTAAGTAGAGTTAGAGAAGACATTGTCTCTCAACCAAACAGGAATGCTACATCTGTTAGTGAGAAGAACAATAAACAAAAAACTCCATAGGAATGGACCACGTCTTCTGTCTTACTATCCAATTCCATTAGGCAAACGGGGTGTGCAGTGTATATATGCAATCCTGCCCGTAGTGGATCTCGTGCTACATTTACTAATTACATCAATACATCCAATCCATACACCCAATTTAGCTACAAAACAAATAACCTAAGATTACCCTCCCTTAAACTATATACAACTTTACAAATCTATATAGCCATTCATGCCTGACTTAAATTTAAAATTTATATACGTTTGCACAGATGAATTTTATAAAATTTGTTTTATAATGTTGAGTATAGATCAGCTGCACAGATTCCATGATTAAAAACATTCCAAAATAAACATAACCGATCAAAATACAAAGTCATTGATAACATCAATTGCAGAGGGAATACAAGAAACCCAATGGCATTCATCATAAGATGCCGCATTGACATCGATGACTTATATATTCTAATCGAATATGAAAACCACAACATAATTAACTGCTAACGAATCCATGCAACGTCCATACCCAACTTAAATTTCATGCATTTAAATAATTTATACAAATAAATATTAATAGAAAAATAAAAAAAATGGAAATAATTTTTTTTTTTTAGCAAACTCAAATATATATAATTTAAACATTAATTATCAATTTGAAAATCAAATAAGAGTTCATTTTAAAATTTAGATTAGCTGAATCTTTAAAAAAAAAATTGATGAAAGTTCTTAATTACTTTTTCTTTTTGTTAATTTGTAAAGTTCATAGCTCAAGGTAGAAGAGTCCAGGTTCCTGTTTTTAATTCCCATAGTGTCTCCATTGGAAGACATATTTGATGTTCTGGAGGTGACCTTAGCTGGTTTCATTTCAGAATTACAGTCATTTCATTTTTTTAAAAAAGAGAGTGTGATATGTGTGTCCTACCACACGTCTCAAATACAAAAAAGCTGGAACTGTCTGGAACTTTAATATTTTTCTTTTTATAGTAATCCTCAGGATTCAAAAAACAAAACGTCACTGTTCCAATAATTTTCATTAGGGTCCAAGCTGAGGCTTGGTGCTTCCATTGGTTAAGCTAATTTCTTTATTTTCTTATCTACCTTTCATCAGACTTTTTAATTATACAAGAGCCCAAGGGCTAGCTTGCTTTTCAATTAATTTATAAAACAATCATTTCCATTTACAAAAATATTTTATCTTTAAATTTTGTACTTTTTTATAACAAAGTATGTTCAAATACTTTTATTTATTAAAAAAAATTTTTTTTAAAGTTTTACATCTGTGCGAATATATACGTTTAACAACTCTTTAATTTTTTTTTTTTTTAGCTTTTAGATTTTTAATAATTTATTTTTATTTGCGAACTTAGTTTTTATTTTAAATGCATATTTATATATCGTTACATATCAGTAAACTTCCTCAAAAAACAAAAACATTAAAAAAAAAAAGAATTTACTTAGTGTTAGTAATTACATTACACAAATTGATTATATATTAAAATTTCAAAAGGACAAAACTTTTTTTTTAAAAGACAACACGGTAATTACACACAAATATGATAAAAAAAATTGTTGACTGTTTATTCTTTACTACCAGCTAAATTTCTGCCCCCTCCCTTCCAAGTTTCGTTTCTTCTACTTTTAAGTATTACAACTTAAATGATTAGATTTTAAACAAGGCTTTTTTTTAAAAAAAAAAAAAAAATTATGACTTATATTAATTATTACGTTTTATTCCTCGCATTTATTTTTACATATGCACAATTTTTCTTACTGGCAGTACCTTTAAAACAAAATTCAAAGTATAACTTTAAATACAAAAAAAATACATACACATTTCAGAAAAAATATTACTGGCTTGATTCATTTTTAAAATTCTCAAGGCACTGGTGGTTTATTAAAGATCAGCCCTAGTTACAATAGATATAGCTGTCATTTAATTATTAGTTTGATTTTCACCAAAAAAATTATCTGTAGAATATTTTTTGTCAATTTTTGTTTTTGCTTGAGCTAAAATGACTGTTTATTTATGGCTGATGTATATAAACATTGGTATGCTATATATATTACAAAGAAATCAAGTCATGTGTCGCATGACCTAATTTAACAAGCTTGCATTACAAATGTTATATAAAGAGCTCACAAATAAGCTCTTAACAAGCTTTGCAGAATATCCCCAACCCCATACCAGTTTCTGCTACTGGCTTCCTCAGTCAGGTGATAGGATAATTAAGCATTAGATTAAAAATACCAGGACAAGCCCAGCACTTTATCTAATGAATAACTATTAACTAGAAAATCTGAAATTTTCAGACATTCATATATTTTCCAATCCAGCTATCTAACTTAAATAGCCATATGGGATTGAACCAAGTTCAGATACACCATATATTAATAGCATTAGCGATATAAAATCATTAAAGCCTTAATAGCAAAAAGTAAAATTGCAAAGAAATCAAGTCATATGTCACATGACCTAATTTAATAAGCTTGTATTATAAATGTTATATGAAGAGCGCACAAATAAGCTCTTAACAAGCTTTGCAAAATATCCTCAACCCCAGACTGGTTTCTGATACTGACTTCCTCAGTGAGGTGCTAGGATAATAATTACTATCAAAAAGTAGTTTAAGTGATTAATCAATAACACAAGAAAATACCTAAAATTCAGTTCATCCGGCCAGATCATGAATGTGTTAGTAACTCCAGCATCTTTTCTTATAAAGCCCATGACTTAAGTTTAAATTTGAATCAGATAAAATTTGAAATTGTTCCAGTACTGATCATATTTATGATTTTTTGCAGATTTCTGATCTACATATAACACACTTTCATAATCCAATATTGATTGGTCAGTATTCATATATCTCACTATTGCTAGCTAAATAAAAACCAATAATGAAAAATACTCAAGTCCTCTCTGTCCAGCAATACGCAAATCTGGGATGATCTCTCTTTCATTGTTTCTTATCTGAAGCTTGTTGAAGAGAGTATATATTTTAGTCAAAATTCTAGCTATTTTTATTTTACAGGAAAATAGTTTGGTAATAACAGATTTTTTTTTTATGAAAAAGGGATCAGAAATATGTTTTTTTAAGTTTATTTTTTATGCTATTTGATATTCTTTATATTAGATATATATCAAGATGATGTTATGGTTAAATGATTTTAGAAACTAAGAAGCTTTTATTTCATCAAATCTTCCTTCTATTTCTAAAGATGCTAAAAATAAGCTAAAAATATAATGTAGTTTATAAACTCAAAAGCTATAGGAAGGATATTATTGTAGAAAGTCTACACTGATTTTAAAATTATTAGTTAATTGCTATTATTCTAATTTAAAAGCACACAAATACGTGCACACATTTATATGATTATAATTGTATATCTTTTCAGGAAGAAGTTTAAATATAGAAGAATCCAAAAGAAAATTATAATGGTGAATTCCCCTTTAGAAGAATCATTAATACAGATCGAAAGCAGAACATGAAATAAAGTTATTAAAAGTAAATAAATATATTTTTTAATTTTTTAGTGTTTGTTTTGATTTTGTTTTTTTCTAATTTCTTTTAAATTTTGAATTACTTTTGTAGTTTATTAACAATTGAATATTTACATAATATTTGCCAAATAATTTTCTTTGACACTTTCTCTCAATATATATAGTGATTATAAAAACTCATCGAAGGATGGATTCACTTAAAAACACAGAAACGTTAATGAAGTTTAAAATAATTAAAAACTGTATCGGAAATAATTAAAAAACAACTACTAAATAAATATGTAATTGTAACAGGAAAATGAAATTTATAATTTCCCCTACTAAGGATGAGAGCACATTGTTATATAGATAGTAAATATTTGAATCAAATATACTGCTTTTAAAATAAATAAAATGTTTGTAAAGATAAAATTTTTACAAAATAATAAATACAGAAATTGTTTTATGCAAAAGTTTATAATATTTAATATACTCAGTCATTGCATTTCAAATTCTAGAAGATCTGTACTGCTGAATTCTTTATTTCTTAATCTTCTGCTATAATAAATTTAAAAATGGGATATTTTTGTACAGAGTAGATACAAATAAATCTATATTTAATTAAAATAAATGTGCAAACATTAAAAGTAAATTCTAAATTGGAGGAATATATATTTTTAAAGAATTAGAAAATATATTTTGAAAAGTTCAATCCACATTGCTAATATTCACTGTAGTCGTGCTTTGACAAAGATACACCATATATTGTTTTAGAACTAAATTTATTATTGTAATATTTGATAATTATCTATATATTTTTATAGAATTTATTTTATTCCATATTATCTATGTTATATACATATAGTATAACTTATTTTTACATATTTTGAGTTTTATTAATAATTAATTGTGGCATGTATGTGCCATTTTTAAAATTACATAAAGAGATTGTTTAACTCGAGTCACAATTAAAATTTTACAGTCATGTATTAAATATAGTCTCCCTAACATGCTGTGAGATTAAAATTAACCGAGTATTAAAAATTTTAACACAGCAGTGTTTGCTCTCAAAGTACCCTTATGTACCAATGAAAGAAAAACACATTATAGTAAGACAATAAGGCAACATTTTCCACTCCTGAGATATTTAAGAAATGTTCTCATCTAAAAAATAAATTAACAAAGGAATATAAGAAGCTTCTTACCTTCCTTGCAGAGAAACACGGAGAAATGTTACCTGATTTAGAGAAAACTACAATATTAATTTAGCAGATGAACTTACAAAATCCCAAATTTGATTACTATGACTAGATCCACACTTTGTGGGAGGTGGTTGGTATAATTACAAAATGGAATTAGTAGCAGATTTTGAGAAAGCATTGGATAAGTGTGTGAATAAAGAATCAATTATAAAAAATATGAATGCTTTACTTAATTATTGTCACAGTTCTTTTTCTAATAGACACCGGAGTAAAATGATTAAAAAATTTAATGAATTTTTAAGAAATGACATTGGGGTTTTTAAGAAAGGTAAATCAAATTGAGCTGTTAAAGACAGCAGTTTACATTGATAAAATATATTAGCAAATTAGTTTGATTAAATTTGAATGAGTCAATAATTACAACCTTAAAAGACAAATTTATATGTAACATCCTCAGAAAACATGATAAAGCATTTTTGCATTCTGGTTATCCTAAAATATATCCTTCAGTAGCTGTCATCTCCCATATATTCACTAATTTAATGCTCCATAAAAATAATTATCATGTCAAGCATTGGTGGCCTAGTGGTTAGCATAGCTGCCTTCCAAGCAGCTGGCCTGGGTTCACTTTCCGGTCAACATATTTGACATATGAAAAAAATTATCATTTAAAACTTATGATCAATTTTGGTGGAGCATATAGCCATGTACGCAAAGTAGATAGCTGAATAGATTCAGTCTAAACTTAATTTGAAAAATTTGACAATTAAGTCATCATTTGATTTTGTTAATATAATTAAAAATATCTGTAAAGAATTTAGAATGGCTTCTTTCAATGTGACTCATCTTTATGAATCTGTTAATAGAGTTTGGTCAATAAATATAATACAAGATCTGTTGAAGTTATAGCACAATTAGTTGTAAGAGGGCAGAATTTATTATGGGTGTTTTATGGTGGTTCACTGACAATTTATATGCTACATTTAAGGATAAAACTTTTAGTATGACTACTAATTGTCCCAAAGAATTGTCTATTAGTGATGTGATATATAGTTTAGCAGTAGCTGTCATTGAAAGATAAATTATTCAACCTTTTTTAGACACTAATAAAGATGTGATCACAAGATATGTGGAAGATGTTTTTGTTTGTGCTCCCCTTAAGCTAATTTAAGAAATGTTTAATAAACTGAAAGCAATTTCCTGAAATTAAATGGATAATGAAAGAAGAGGACAATAATCAATCAATCACATATATGGACTTGAGATTAACAAGACAGAATTATATTACTGATTATTTAACGATTGTAAAGCCTCTTAGTGTTAGGGGTTATTTGCATCCACCCTCAAAGGTTCCATTTTAATATAAAATAGCAGACTTTAAAGCTGTTTTGTTTGGAAATTCAAAGCTTTGTAAGTTTGAAGCCATGAGAAAAAATGATTTAGAGTGTTATAAAAAGATTTAATTAAAGTTGATTATTCTAGGATCATGTTTGACAAACAAATAAGAAAATTTAATAAAAGACATAAATTTGATAAAACATCTAATTCTAAACTATGGATTAACATGCCTTGCATACCTAATATACATTCACAAATAATATCAATTATGCATAATGATTTTAATATTGGTTTTAGATTCCCCTTGTTACTAAATAGACTTATTAATAATTCCCAAGATAAGATTAATGATGATGATAAAGTTCAATTGGTATATGCTTTGGGTTGACAGTTTTACAATGTCAGATCTTATGGAGAGACACTTGCAAACTTAAAATCGAGAATCGCTCAGCATGCTCATTTAGTAACAGAGCTAAATGCAACAGCACCTATAGCTCAGTATTTGTAGACCATGAGAAAACTTGAGTTATTCCTTAAAATCTGCTGATCCTAAAATTATTTGCCTAGTAAATAACAATAAATATGAAAAAGTAAAAGAAACATGACAATTAACTCCATAAGTGTAAGAACCAATAGCATTCATCTTAGCAAGTACTAGTCATTTAATACAAGGACATAAGCAACTTCTGGATTAATTTACACATGTCAATGTATTATAATTAGAGAATAGTTTAATGTACATTTATACACAAGGATATGTTAATATATTTGCTAATAATCACTTCAACTGTGCTTTGACAAGGATACACCACATCAAAAGATTGGCTTAGCAAAGTAATAAATATTGTTTTAGAACAAAATTTATTACTAAAATATTTGATATTTATCTGCATACTCTTGTAGAATTTATTTTTATATATACATATTTATGATTTTAGCATTTAGTGCAATTTTTCAATTTCACTACATTGCAATCTGTATTAGCACAGAAAGTCATTTCATCCTCTGTCACTATACATGCATTTTGGAATCTCTTCATTTTTCAGGGTTAAGGATGGACACATGAAATAACTTCATATGTATTTTTTGATACACTCAAATTTAATTACATATACATTTTTTAGATATATTTAAAACTTCATTCCACCACACATCTTTAAAACTTATGAACAAAGACACATGATAGAGATAAATAAGTTCCAAAATAGTCATTTTGTGCTGAACTAGTATTCATCAATTGGCCCAGATTACAACCTCTTACATATGTTTTAATCATTTATTCAATATTTAAACATAACAAATTATATGTAATATTAGGGTATGAGCACAGACTTTCACATGACCCACCACTCTCCACTCCATCTAATAATACTGATACACTTAAACACATATATGTTGAAAAGATAAATAATCACCAATATACATATTTCATGCTAAACCAGCAATCTTCAGTTGGTCCAGATTATCATCTCTACACATATATACTATAAGTGCTCAGATATATATTAAGATAGACAATCCTCATACTTTAATGGACAGGCTTCAATCCACTCCACACTCCAACTGTCCATCCAATTGAAAATCTGATGATGGAATGCTCAAAAGTCACCCTGAGGCCGAGATTCTTGTCAAACCCATATTGACCTAAGGTCAATCTGAACCCCACATGTACAGGACATAATCCATTAAATACATATGCAAGGATGGGCAGACATCTCTATAATGTAATAACTGAAAGACAGGCTTATTTATACTTGTGTCTATATATATGTAATATTAGGGTATGAGCACAGACTTTCACATGACCCACCACTCTCCACTCCATCTAATAATACTGATACACTTAAACACATATATGTTGAAAAGATAAATAATCACCAATATACGTATTTCATGCTAAACCAGCAATCATCAGTTGGTCCAGATTATCATCTCTACACATATATACTATAAGTGCTCAGCTATATATTAAGATAGACAATCCTCATACTTTAATGGACAGGCTTTAATCCACTCCACACTCCAACTCTTCAACCGTCCATCCAATTGAAAATCTGATGATGGAATGCTCAAAGGTCACCCTGAGGCCGAGATTCTTGTCACACCCATGTTGACCTAAGGTCAATCTGAACCCCACATGTACAGGACATAATCCATTAAATACATATGCAAGGATGGGCAGACATCTCTATAATGTAATAACTAAAAGACAGGCTTATTTATACCTGTGTCTATATATATGTAATATTAGGGTATGAGCACAGACTTTTGATTTACACGTGTCAAACGTTTTACTTCCATAACATCACCCATTTCATATCTATACATCAGTAATTATTGCTAATCATTTTTTAAATTAGAGATTATCTCTAGACCATATATATTATTTTAAATCTCAGTTAAAGAATATGTCTATATTTTCGCAGAAGTATCATCCTTTGAATACTTTTTCAGTCTCTAATTTTATAAAATTGGAAGAAAATAAATAATTTTAAATTACATCCATATTTTTTGAAAAACTAAATTGAATACTATGCTAATGAAACTACTGAAGTTCATGGCAATTACAAAAAAAAAAAAAACATTAAAAAAATTAAACTTTTTTTATTTATGTGGACAAAATTGATTAAAGAATCTTATCTTATTTAATAATAAATCTAAATTCATAAATCAAAAAAACTATCAAAGTGAATTTAAAATTAATTGACTTTTCAAACATAGTTACTATGGCTTCTTATCATATATACATATGTAATAGATAAGTAATAAATATAGCTAGAGAGAGTTTAAAATAAATTCGTTTATTAATCTGTTGAGTTAACTTTCGAAACGAAGTGCCTATTTCAAAGCATAATGAGCCAACTTAACTTAAAATCAAGAATTTCCTAACATGCCTATGCTCGGTATTTGTGGAATACGAGAAAGTAGCTAGCCACCTTTTAAAACCTATTTCTGCCAAGATTGTTTGCCTTGAGGGTAACTATAAAAAATGCAAAATAAAGAAGGCTTGGCTCATAATATATTGCACGTCTGCAGTAGACGATTGTTCAATTTGACAATATAGGTGGCACTTCACAATTACCTATTATACATGTTGTGGAAATGGGATGGAGCAGGATAGAAAAGAATATGGGGAAAACTTGGAGTGGGAAATGGAAAGGGGCTCAAAATGGCAAGAGGTTTCTCTGGGTGTAGTTGCTGAGAGATTTCTGACTCCATACAAGAAGTCACAGTGCATCACATCAAAAAGATAAGGGGGATTCAGATATGAAGGCCATGGAGTTGACAAAGATTATGTTGCGGAAATGAAATAGAGCAGATTATGGAAAAACTTAGGGTGGGAAAGGGAAGATAAAGTGGCTAACAGGTTTATCTGGGCATAGTTGTGAGAGATTCCTGACTCCGTATAAGTAGTCACATTGCATCACATCACATGCATTATGTAAATTTTCTAAACACGAACTAGTCTAATCATTTATAGTCAGAATTACTGCCACACTACAAATTATGTCAGTTATTCTTTGAAACAGACACCCCTTATCAAAAGTTAACTTAGCAGATTAAGAAACAAATTTATTTTAAACTCTCTTTAGCATACTTATTACTTATTTGTCTATTACATATTTTCTATGGCTATAACTTTTTATTTTACACACACACACACACACACATATATATATATATATATATATTGTAAAAATAGATTGCATTGACAATTATTAATATTATTATTGATATTGCTTATGTGTTAACTGCTTTTATGTATTTATTTATGTAAAATTAATACTTAGTCTCATTAAATAATTATAATGAATTAAAGTCCATGTGATGGAATCTACATAGAAAGCATGATAAAATCTGGCAAGTGTTAATATCCAAGCCACCAATTTCTGTTAACAAAACAATCTGAACTTCATCATCAGTTAGGATGTGCACATTACATATACCAAGCTTGATCAGTCCTAACATCTATTTACCATAACACGTAAAATCCATGATGTTATAGTAAGTACACTACTAGCCAAAACATAAAATTTTACTAAAATTCTCTCATGACCATGATTTTATCTGCTAGCAAATGGCCCTTTTCAAGTGAAATTCAATTAGATACAATCATATATATATATATATATATATATATATATATATATATATATATATATATAACTACAGCCATTAAATGTCTGTATTTTTAAATCATATAATAATAATTCAAACAAATATATTTAATACAGTATTCAAAATTAAATAATATATTCTTTACCAGAAGTACTTTCAATTGTTTCACTGACAATCTTTATCAACTGTTAATACAAACGTACAAAAAAGTAAAAACTTGCATTACCCATCATTCAATCTTTTCAATTTCCCACAATTCTGTTGTCTTTATATTAGCCGATTGTTTATTCATTAAACTATCTCTATTCCTAGATATCATCATTGCCTCTTTAATTTTACGTTTTTCACTACACCTTTCAATTTGAATAATTTTTATATCTCTATTATTAAATTTAAAACCATAATTACATGTTCTATTATGATCAAATATAATTGATGGAGTATTCATATTTACTGAAGATATATTTTCTTTCTGTACACGTTTATATAATGGTCATGGAGTATTCATATTTACCGAAGATATATTTTCTTTCTGTACACATTTATATAATGGTCATAAGACATTATATAAACGTGTACAGAAAGAAAATATATCTTCGGTAAATATGAATACTCCATCAATTATATTTGATCATAATAGAACATGTAATTATGGTTTTAAATTTAATAATAGAGATATAAAAATTATTCAAATTGAAAGGTGTAGTGAAAAACGTAAAATTAAAGAGGCAATGATGATATCTAGGAATAGAGGTAGTTTAATGAATAAACAATCAGCTAATATAAAGACAACAGAATTGTGGGAAATTTGAATAGATTGAATGATGTGTAATGCAAGTTTTTACTTTTTTGTACGTTTGTATTAACAGTTGATAAAGATTGTCAGTGAAACAATTGAAAGTACTTCTGGTAAAGAATATATTATTTAATTTTGAATACTGTATTAAATATATATATATATATATATATATATATATATATACATACAAAGGAAAATAATCTTGCCATAATTCACTAATGTTAAAAGTGATTGGTTTTTGAAGCGAATTATGGAAAGTTAATTTTGTTTTGTATATTTATGTTGTTTGTATTTAACTGAATTGAACTTGAGAAGTTCTATTTGTTAATACATGAAATCATGGTCATGAGAGAATTTTAGTAAAATTTTGTATTTTTGCTAGTATTGCAATGTTAGTATTAGGCAGTATTTAATTTTTGATTTTAGTAAATGTAATAAAAGGAGCTCACATCATTTCCATTACATTTAGTGCCTTCAATGGGGGCTCAATAAAATAATCCAATACATTCAATTAGGATTTCAAAATTACCAACATTTGGAAACCATCAGGAATAAAAAATGGGAAAACATATTTTCCCAAGAATTGTCAAAAATTTTTGAAATTATCTTTTTTATTTAATTTTTATTGATTATCTGTAACCATAGTCATAACAGTTAATATTAATAAACAGAAAAGGTATAGAAGTTGTGCAACCAGGATTCATGGCCCCAGCTCAGTCTTTCAGAAGTTTTAAGACACTCCTATATATAAAAGGTCGACATAAAACATGACTAAATAAATTTTCCTAAATGGAAGTCAACCAGAATTTCATGACTAGTGCATCTCTTGCCATAAGCAATAAACAAGGGTCACTAGGGTGTCATTTTGGCTAGATTTCTGTTATATTCCAGGTTTTCTCAAAATATAAACGTAATTAACGTAAACTTCATTTAACTAAATCTTACAGTATACAGTGAGTTTTTACATATATCACACAATGTATTAACATTCTCAATTCATATAAATATTTTATCAATTAAATTAAACATTAATAAAAAACAAATGATTATGTTATTTGTTTGAAAATTTAAAAAAATACTTCAAGTAGTTTTTATTTGTCATTTGTAAAATGAAACTTTAAGAACATAGAGCATTAACTGCTTGATCAGGCAATAATAATCTTTTCTTGGTAACAAATGTACTTGATGTAGAAATTTTTTTAAATTTTGCATAGATATTGATTAAATTGTTAAAAGTGAATTTAAAAGCATCCAAATTGGGAATGAGAGAATGTGTTGCTTCATAGGTGGATGTATAAGTGAAGAGAATAATTTATAAAATATTATTTTACTTTAATTTTTAAATCAATACTTTTTTTGTAAAAAACAAAAAAACTGGCAAGATAAATCTTATTACCTCTATTTTTATATTGTGTATGTATATCATTTTAACATTCATTTATAATTTGATTTCAAAAATAATTATGTAAATGTACTCTTTCAGTTTATTTTTTCCAAAAATTTTTTTTATACTATATAATCTGAATTTATATATGTATATTATTTACATAAAAACATTTAGATTGTGTGTATGTGTGTGTGTGTTGAAAAACTATTGTATACATACAATTCAATAAACAATATGTATCCTAGTGTAATCAAAGCTTATCATAAAACTTATGCAATTATATGCAATATCTGACATTTATGTGACAGTGGATTAGAATAAAATATAGCTGATATCACAATTCACATGTAGTATAAAAACTTGCTACTTGCTTTAAAAATTTGAAAAACTGAAAGTCTTCCAATAATATTACTGAAGAATTATAACTTTTATTCTTAGAAATTGTAATTTGACATAAAATAGTTATGTCATCATATAAGAAAAGAAAAATAAATAAATGAAAATGGTAACAAAAGTTTCTTATTTCACAAGTTGGAATAATTTCAACTGTTTGGTTAATAATAATAAAAAGTGTGTATATAGAATGCATATGTGCACAAAGGTATGATTTCATATCTGATTATGAAAACAATCAAATTTTTTTTAAAAAATTGAATTTATTATCACATTTATTAAATAATATTGAGTTATTATTATTTGAAAGACATATATTCTTTCATAAATAAAAAAATGATTTTATTAAATGATAATATAAAAATAAATTCAAGTGTTTAATTTTAAAATTTTAATTTTCAAAAATTGACAATAATTTGTTTTAATTGTACTTTTAAACAGACTGAAGCATTATTTATTGTTCCATTGGTAAGTAGCCAAAAATAATTAATAAAGAAAACTGCTTTGATCATGCAAACAAAGTCATCAGCTGCTGAATTTAAAAAAAGAAAACATTAGATTTTAATCTCTCAAAATAAACTTTTAAATAAATGGCTTTTATCTCAAGAATTTGGGAATCAAGACTGAAATGAATAATCTACTTCTTTATGTATGTTTTCATTTATTATAAATAGGATTACTTAATAATCACTGACTGCTACAAAAATCATGATTTTTTTTCTATTTCTTCATTTAGGCCTATCTTCTATATTTCAAATGAAGCACCATTATGAAAGAAGGATCATCTGCTTTAGCTTAAATTTGGATAATATTAACATTTTCTACTGGTACATAAATTAAAATTACAAAAAACTTATAAACTTTATTAAATATTTTTTATTTATAATAAACTGTTTTTTTTTACATAAATATTATGCTAATATTAATTATTTTAAATTATCAATCCATAAATATTGAATTAATCACTATATTATTATCATCATATTATTTTTACTCTTATAGATTCAATGGAAAATAAATGTTTCTTCAGGTTTAAATCAATTATTATGACCCATAATATTTCTTCTCTATAGTTTTCTTATCTATTTTATTCATATATGATCTCTTTCTAAATCTTTTACAATCCAGTTTAAGATTTTAGTTGCCCATTTGTTGTTATCACTTCTAGTGATATATTGTCTGTTTGATATCAGCTTATTAATTTTTTAAGAATATTTCATTAGATTTTTTATGCAATATTTTTATGTAATTATTATTTTAACATATAAGTACTACATATAAATTTTAGTAATATACATAGATGTTATATATCCCAGGTTTTTTACTTATAATAATAAAATAAATAATCAAATTTTTTTTTACTAGCACAGTGTCATGCAGCAATTCTAAGGAGTATCAAGCTGTAATTCTAAAAGCAGGTAATTAACCTCCACACATGTGCTGTACTATCTTTTTCAATTAGTACTCAATCCAAGTCAAAAGATAAAGACTTTGAATATGATAGTGTAGAAGTGTAATGCATGTGTGCTGGGTTGATTGCCTTCTTAAAACAATAACAATACTTTTATAATTTAACATTCTAGTGTGCAAAATAATCATCTATGAAGAGGTCACTTTAATAAATGACTTTAGTTTAAGATTTCTCACCTGGGAACTGGACCAGGAACTTTAATCTTCTTGACTCCACGACTCTAGATTTATCTTTTCTTTTTAAACTTATCTCACAAAAAATATTTTAGAAATTACTTTAATATTCATTTTTTTTACTTTTATTTTTTATATATATGTTCTTGTATCTTTAGCATACATATCTATCACAGTTATTTTAGATTCACACTCAAGGCCAACTTTGATTTCTTTTTTCCCATTTTTCAATGAAGGATTATGATTTTTACTCAGATAATCAGACTGTAATCAATCAATTAGTTATCCAATTAATAATTGTCAAATATATATAAAGCTATTTTTTGCTAAAAGATAAAGCAAAAAGAAATTAATGCTAATAATTATTTTCTCGCAGAATATTCTGTGTTAAGAGACATAAGATAATTAAAAATTTTAAACCATATACACACATACATACACATATGTAATAAGTAGTAGAATTTTATCTACTTTAAAAATATACATAATGAAATTCAAATGGAAATTTCTGTATATTTTTCTAGAAACTTTTAACTATGATGTAATAAAGCAAACAAGTAATTAAACCATAATGCAAAACTGAAATCATTCCATCTAGTATTTATGAGTGACTTACAAGACTTGTATAATCTAAAATAGTAAAGTAAAATCAGTTCACCTTTTAGCTGTCTGACAAATATTATTACTAGATGCTGCAATGTGCTATGCCAGTTTTTTTTTGCCTGGCTACTGCATGAAATGTTTACTATTTCATCATGATCATTATTATTTTCAACTATCAATCCATTGCAAGATGAAAGTTTTTCCAAGTCTAATCCAGTTTCTCTGATCTCTAGATTCATCTTCATATCATCCCAGAACATTTTTATTTCATCCATTCCATATTCTCATAATTTAACCCCTACTTTCCATACTGTTACAAATTATTCCCAACATGGGGTCAATGGTGATCATGTACTGATGTCCCATTACTACAAAATTGCCACTCAATTTGATCTCAAATATAACCACACCTGAAAAAAAAAGTATGCATTTTACACAAAATTAATATTAAAGAAATTGCTGTGAAATATTTGACAAGGGTATTGATAATTATAAAAGAGTAATTTTAATGTATATTTAAGGAGTTCATATTTAAAGTTTAATAAAAAATCTATGATTTTGTTGTTTTTTATTTATTTATTTTCTTTTGATCCCTTTTGTTACCTTTAATTTACATATCCCTATACCTTATTGAATGGTTTAACGTCTTCGCATTGCTCGTGTTAAGTGTCCAAGTCTGAAATCAAATGTAAGAACTGATAAAATACATCTATTATAAACTTTTCAAAAACATTAAGTTATTTATATACAAAACATTATAGTTCATTTTATCCATTATATCAATAATCTGATAAATTTCTTAGTTATTAACTTCTTTCCATTCATAAATTGGTGTCTAACATGAATGCTCGAGAGTGACCTTGACTATCTAATACCAAAAAAAAATAATTAAAAAATAAATAGATAATAACAATGTGGTAAAAGATATGGAATGGGAATAGAGAAAATGCTAATAGTTATAATAGTAACTGAATTGAATTTTGTAATAGTTGTTGAATTTTGATGTTAAGAGAAGATATAAGCAAATGATATAAATTAAATATGCATATAAGTATTGCAAACTGGTATAATAGCCAGCAATGGAAAATCAGGCAATTAATAATAAATAGAGCTATGGAGTGAAAGGGTGACTGATACACCAATCAATTGAATAGAAAAGTTAAATAGAAACAATTTTTAAAATGGTGTTATTAGAGAAATAATTATTGTAGATAGATATCATAATTTATTAGATGCTTACAGTTCCAGAAAAAGATAGAATATGTTTGGAGTGAGGAACAATATAAAGAACAAGTAGAAATCTGATACTCTTTTAAATATATCCATTGTATATCTTTAAATTAGAAATAAAGAATATTATCAATGATTTCTTTAAAAACTATATTTATAAGTGAGGAAATTTTTTAATTAATTAATTAACTCATTTGTTGATTGCAGCTCCGATGTAAGTACCTTCTATATGGCATGACTTTTAATATAAATATATATGAAATCAAATTGTACTTTATTTATTTAAGAATTAGAGGCAATTTGAACCCAGATTTTTAAGTTTCCTTAGGTCACCCATCCATCCTATATAATCAATACAAACATGCAAGAAAGGTAAATGATCTCCAATATATGTATTTCATAATTCTTTTCCTAATTGGTCTTTCTATCCTCCTATTATTCATATATTTTTACAAAATTAGGAAAAGAAATAATGAAACTTTTCCTTTAAGAAATGAAATTTTTTAATAGAAAAATTTATAAATATCATTTTATACTTTTAAATGTCATCTATTCTGAATTATGGCAATGTTGTTTGGAACTCTTGACTTTCAATTTTACAGAAGAGCATCAGATACAGTGCAAACAATAGTTAAGTTATTATAATGCCAAGTTTGGAGCAATATATAAATCTCCTTATGTTTTTTTAAAGTATTTCTAAATCTTAATAATATTTTTTTGTAAAGGAATTAAAGGATACATTAACATAGTAAACTGAATTAGCGAAATTTCTAACACTGTGTTCCTGATATTTGTTTGAAACAGTGACTTTTTCTTTTGAAAATTTTGAGAAATTCTGCATTATATAAGCTTTCAAGATTATTTAATAGGTTTTATTTACATGCTGGTATTTAGCATTTAACTGTAAAAGATATGATTAATTCAAAATATATAAACAATTTCATTATGTGTGCAAAAATGCATATATACTTTTATATTTGTGAATGGATATATGCTTAATCTTATATATAATACTATTATTGCTTTTATTTATTTATTTTTGCTGTTATTAATGATGCATTCTGCAATTAGGCCTTTTATGTATGCCTATACAATGCATTTGTTTGAAGAATTGATTTACACATGGTCAATAAAGTTGTGGAATTGAATATTAAATATATAATCAAAATGAGATATTATTATTTGATTTACATGTGCCAAATTTTCCACATTATTAACTTTGTTATCAGTCATATATTAATGATTAAATTATTTCCAACCATTTATTAGATTAGCCTCAAATATAAATTTGACATTGTGTAATTAAACATAAACACCACATATACTTAAGATACAACCAAATATAAAAATTTAATTGGTAGCATGCATTAATTTTTGTTTATGTTATCTAATTTTTTAAATCAGAATTTGTGCATATGGATAAATAGTTCCATAGATGACTTTACTAGAAGGTACCACTAGATAATAAATTTAGACTTCTTTCCAATAACCAAATGTAATTTAATATTGATAATTAATATAAGAAAATACCAAAGAAAAAAGTTAAGTTTAGTAGCAAAGTTACAATTACAAACAAATATTGGGAAGTTATGAATTACAAAATGAAACTATTCCAATTAACAATAAATTTTAAAATAAAAGACAAGTTTACCCACCACGAGTTACATTTGGACACTTATTAATTTGACATACCAATATTTTATAATTGAAGTAATAATCAGTTATAAAAGAAGCAAAATAATTTATTTAAAAAATTAAAATAATAATGTCATTGTAATAGTTATTAATATCTAAATTAATACATAAATTTAACAAAAAACATTTATGATTAACAATCTGAGACAATAAAAAAACAACACAAGCTATCCTTTTCTCAATACCTAGTATCACAGTAACTTATACACTGAGGGCTATAAAATTAAGCAATGGGTGAAATACTTGTTATATATAATATTAACTCTCTACTGCAATATTCTATGTAATGGCATAAAAATAACTATTCTGAAAATTTCATATATAAAACATTTAAATATTAATTCTTTGTCAGTGCCCTATTGTTTATAAAGATCTAAACATTACCCATGCTTAAGAAAGCAAAAACGAAATCATTACAAAATAAAGCCATATGAATTTCTAACTGGAAGTAAAAAATAAGTTGCGATTTTTAAGATAACGTCTCCAAGTGATCTGCAGACACATTTAGTCGCTAAAATGTGTCTGCAGATCACGTGAACACGGCACGTTAAAAACCCGCAACATTAGACCGATATGCCTTCAGGGTAATACGTCATCGGTTGATCACGTGGTAAAAAACCAAAAAAAAGAGGCAAAAATCTGACGCAGGTCAGGCAAATAGTAAAAAAAAATAAAAATAAAAATGTACATGCATGTGTCAAAATAATTTAGAAAAAACTATATTATAATTTATAAAACCAACCTATATTATACTCAATTATAAAAAACAGCGCGTAGCGCTGGAGTTGGCAGGGGGAGGCCCTTTGTGTTTTTGACAAGCCACAGGCTTGGCGTACACCTATACCTTGTATTACTCTCATAGCTGTAATTTTTATAATTGCCCATGAATTTACGAAAAATAATTTTCTGTATGATATAATTCAGAAATTAAAAATTGCCGATGAATTTACGAAAAATAATTTTCTGTATGATACAATTCAGAAATTAAAAATTAAATTAAAACGTAATTCAATTGTAGAAATATTAACAAAAAATTTTTGTAAATTTTAAATAAACAGCTAAATTAAAAAGACGCGATTTAATGCAAATCTGGTATTAATGGCATCGCACCCTGTAATTTTTATAATTGCCGATGAATTTACGAAAAATAATTTGAGAATTGTAGAAATATTAACAAAAAGTTTTTATAATTGACGATGAATTTACGAAAAATCATTTGAGAATTGTAGAAATATTAACAAAAAGATTTTGTAAATGTAAAATAAACAGATAAATAAAAAACAGTTTACCGGAATAAATTACGAAAAATAATTTTCTGTATGATACAATTCAGAAATTAAAACGTAATTCAATTGTAGAAATATTAACAAAAACTATTTGTAAATTCAAAATAAACAGATAAATAAAACACTTTACCCGAATTAACAGCTCAAAAAAGTAACTGTGATGCCGTGGATAGCAAAATCACAATAGACAGAAAAATCAAAAAATTTCCCAAACCTCTCTACGAATTTTAAATCTCGCGGGTGAAAAAAAAATTGACTCTCTGATGGATTAATCACGCCAGTCACATGGTTACCATGACAACGTTGTCATGCAAAAAACGTCGATGTCTACCGGAAGGGAAATCGGTAAGTCAAAAACGTCATCGGTTGAATTATACACAAGTACCAAAAATAATATCAAGCTAAACATATCAATAATATCTCAATTGCAAATATAGTATCAGTTAAATCCCATATATATAAAATAAATATTTATTACTATTTATTAACAGTCATTATTTACAATTATAATTAAATAATACAGATTATATATTTCATAATCTGTATTAAAATGTGACATCTATAAAATAAATTATCATTTATTACACCTATATTATTGTAAAATACGCATTTTAAAATTAAACGTACATACGAAAGTGTCTTACTCTAAAATATTACTTTTAAAAGACATTTAAATTTCTAATATTTTAATTATAGACGTTAATTAGTCGTTGCCTGATTCGGCTTAAAATGCAATCAATTTAAACAAACTAATTAAACAGATAACGAAGGAATTTAATTAGCAAAATCCAATTTAATTAAATTCCACTTTAATTTATAAACGTTACTCCAGAAAACAAAAGAAAGCAAACCGATGAAAGAGGGGGATTTAAAAAGGATCGGGAGAAAAAGTACAGAGCGTATTCAGAAATTCTAGCAGAGCATCCGTTGCAAGAGAACAGGGTACAGCGTGAGGATTGTGAATTATCCTACCTTGAGAAAAAAGAGAAGACATAGAAACTATACATTCAGGATTATAGTGCGAGTATTCGTTATTGTGAGTACATGATGTACTTTTCTAATACAGCTCGGCGGGAAACAAAACTGTTTTAATTTGTATACATTAATCTGTCATCACGCCCTTAACTTGGAACAGTTGAGAACTTTGTCTAAACTATAAACTAGTTAGTGAATTAAAGTACTTTGTGAATTAAACTCTAACTAGTTCGGGAACTAATATTCATGCACTGTACACAGCAATTATATGTGAACATTTTTCAAAATGTTTTGAAAATATTACTTGCATATAGTTTTGATAATTATGCCGCACGTAGAGATCGATCCAATATTCAAGAATTGACAATTTAAAATAATTGATATCAGCATGATATTTATGTAAACACAATTTATTATAGATAAAAATATTTAATCAAGAGTTATAAATCGTTTTATAGTTTTAAATTATTTACCATCAATGTTATCCAAAGTTATGATATAGCAGACGATCTCTATCAATATAATGGCGCTTCATTTAAATTATAGAAAATAGCCCCAAACTAAGTTGTAAAAAAAAATCATGATTTTACAGGAATTGATGATTATAAAGTAATCCTTTTTGTGATAAAGAGAACACGAAGAAGTAGATTATTTAGTTTAGTCTCGATTCCCAAATTGTTAGCCGAGAGGTATCGCAGCTGCCATGCAAGCAAGTAGTTGGTTGCAGACGGTTGTGGGTTCGCGTCCCGGCCGATGCTATGACACATGGAAAAAAAAAAAAAAAACTATTTATTAACTAGTCCGTTTTGGAAATTTTAAAATCTAATGTTTTCCTTTTTAAAACCCCGCAGACGATTTCTATTCACGTGATCAAGACAGTTTTCTTGATGAGAAATCATTCTTGGCTTCTTGCTAGTAGAACCATAACTAAATATTGCTTCAGTCTATTTTAAAATTATTTAAAACCAATTGCATTTCTTTAAAATTACTATTTTAAATTAAACAATTGAATTTATTTTTAAATTATCGTTGAATAAATTAATTTTTATTTATAAAAAAAGTGTATAATGTCTTTCAAATAATAACAACTCAATATTTTAAAATATTAATTACGTCACACTTTAAAATTGATAAAATTCTATTCTATACATTTAATTACTTTATACAGCAATGAAATATATTCCAAAAGAATGTACTATTTCAATATATACATACAGATCTGATAAAATTAAAATTCTTTTTTATTATATTATGACTTAAACTTTGCTTATGATAACTGTAGGTGAGTTTGTTATGAATAAAGAATTTTTCTGTCTCGGAGACTTGGTAAATTTCTGTATTTTCAGATCGCAGGACAAAATCACTTCTACATTTAATAACTTTTTAAAATAACAATTAGAATTCTTTTTCTTAAAAAAGGCTGGTAAATAAGTTTTACTGTTAAGTGGCTATAAATATTGATCATAAAATACTACTAATAAAAAAGTTGTGAAGAACCAATTCTCACCTGTAGAAAGCATATATGGGTGAAACATATATTTCTTTTACAAATAGTTATCTAATCTAGCATAATGCTGTATCGTTATTATTTCTTTTGTTTTAAAAAACATATGACCACTCAAATTTTTTTTGATGATCCACAGTGGACTGCAATTAATGTATTGCTCACCTTTGTTCTAGATATATGGCTTTAAATGCAAAGTGTCAGAATTATAGAAAGAGCCCACAAAATAATTATTATCATTCAAATGAAACATTCATCCTTGCACAAGTCCATTCACTGGTAATGATAAGTGTTCAGTATCTATTGTCATTAAAAGTCATCTCTACCAAACGATAAAGTGTTTAAGCAAAGTTTCAAGATTTCTGATGGACAACATAAGATCTTTGTATTTATGACTGCAAACTCATTTAAATAATAATTTAGAAATTTTTGCAGGTAGGTGTTTCTTAGACATTCTATATAGCTATCTAAGTACTGGTTGATAAATGGGAATCTTGCTGTATTTTGTAAGTATTTATAGCGAAAATTTTTAAATATTAATTTCTACATTATATGATATGCACATTCTTTTTAATTAAACACTATAATAAGATCATTTTTCAGATATTTAAAAAAACTTTGTCCTTATTTTCCACACACTATACTTCAAATTAAATATATGATTGAAATATATGAATAGAAACATCTGAAAAGAACATTTGGCACCAATATTTATTTTTGATTGAACATGTACTATTCATGTGGTCTAGGTCACAAACTTTCATATGACCTCATTTTTTTAATATTATCAATTTCAGATAATTAATAATATATGGGTACCAAATTTTTTGCATAACATATTTATAGTAATATTTATTAAGGCTATAATATTAAGACTATGTGCCTGAAAAAATGACAGTAGGGACCTCTGCAAATCTTTAACACAATATTTATTTAAAAGGCAAGAGTGGCCACTCTTATCTTAACCTACTTTTTAAATAAATAGGAGAATCTAAAGCATTTTGATTTGAGAGCGTAAGGCTATTAAATACCTCACTGATTAGGTCCACAAATTCTATAACACATATTTATCTAAAAAAAGATACCAAATGTAAGAGTGCAATACATTTGATATTTGCAGAACAAATTCAAATAGTTTGACATTGATAAGTACTGAAATACAATGAAGACTTGTGTAAAAGATTGAGCCCTATATTTTATCTGTGTACATAGGAATAGGCTTTGATGTTGAAATTGATATTTCTTTAGCCAATTCAAACTTCAGATCACATTCTGGCTTAATATCAGAACTCTCTGTAAGGACACTCTTTACTTCTTTTATTGGAATTTCAGAACTTCAGATCAGATTCTGGCTTAATATCAGAACTCTCTGTAAGGACACTCTTTACTTCTTTTATTGGAATTTTAGATGTAAATGTTATTTTAAAAAGTTTTTCTATTAATGACCTCATCAATTGTGCAATTCCAGTCTTACTTGACAAGGTGAAATATTCATTCTCTTTTATCTCACATAAACAATTAATGGTGCCCAAGTACTTAGTGAAAAATACAAAATGTCTAGTTCTACATTTAACCAATCCAAATTTTATTTCTTTTAAAAGCATTTGGCTATTGAAGAATTCTGCTTTTCTAAATTACTGAACAGGAACTTAAAAATTCCTTCACTTGTGAGAATATTAACTTCTCTATTGCTTGTAACTGCAACTGCTAACTTGTAGGCTGTAAACAGTTCAACATACTTCCTAATTTTTCACCTTCTTTTCATAAGTGATTGGGTTTCAGCTTTTGTAAAACAGTCTTAATTAGATTTATGATCTTTAAAAATCTATCTATCATTCTCCCCAGTATGTTACAGCAATGTTTTACAGTCTAAAATGATTTCTAGTTCCCCCTTCTCACTACTGGCTATTTGTTGCTGCAAAAGGTAATTTTTTTATTCGAGAAAATTTAAATATTTTCACAATTCTTTGTATGCTTCTAATTGCTGAAGATAGATCATTTCAGAAAGCTCTGCTCACAGAGATGCATATCTATTAGTTTTAATTAATAGAATAAACCATTCTCATTTCATGCTATTAATAAATAGCATTCTTATTAGGCAGGATTGGTGTTAAACCACTAAACATCACATGATCACTACCTCTTATACTAGCACATAATTGTTACTAAACAAGGCAAAACTCTCCATACAGTAGTGCCACCCTGTGCCAACCAGAGTAATCAATGGATGCCAGAAGGCTTGTGCATAAAATCCATATCTAGTGTCTACTCATACAATATCCCCAAACTAGTTTCTGGCTTGTAGCCTTCATCAATGACGAGCCTTGGATCTGAGAGCACTGCATCTAGATCTTAGGATCTAATGCAACCCTCCAGCAGCCACCTTTTATCTCTACTTAACTACAAAACTATGAGAATGAAATTGAAAACAATAATATTTTCAATCTAAGCTCAATAGCTTATATAGTCATATGGGTCTGAACTCAGTTCAACATCCATACATATTGGTGTCTTAGGGATTTTATGCACAAGCCTTCTGACATCCATCGATTACTCTGGTTGGTACAGGGTAGCACTACTGTATGGAGAGTTTTGCCTTGTTAAATAGCATTCTTCTGACAAAAGGTCAACAATAGAATGGATACACTTATTTTTAAGCTTATTCTGGCCACCATGGATTGAAATATAGAGAAAATTCAATAATATCAGCCAAATGAAAGCATGACATTAATAATTATGAAATTAATAGCTAATTAGACAAAAATAGAGGCAAGAATGAAAAATGAATCTCACCTTTAATGATTTATACATATTAAATTCACTTTGGAATTTTGTCAATATTGACAGAATAAGCTTATAAACATCAAAAAGATTACAAAAGAAATGGAACCAGACTATCCTTTAGTTTTATCAAACGAGTGTTATTTACTCCATTTATTACATATAGTTTGAGCTATGCTAATTTAATGTATATATGTAACTCTATTGTGCTGTTGATTTATATTTAAATAATATTATTAAATATACTTTCCTAATTTTTTTATTCTTTCAGTCAGGAAGATGATTGTTTAAACCCTGAAAGAACTTTTTAAAAGTAAAAATATATGCACATTCGTCTTACCAATAATGTGTAGAGATAGTAATCTGTACCAACTGATGATTGCTGGTTTAGCATGGCATACGTATATTGGTTATTATTTATTTTTTCAACATATATGTGTTCAAATGTATCAGTGATATGAGATAGTGTGGAGAGTGGTGGTTTATGTGAAAGTCTGTGCTCATATACCCTATATATAAACATAATTATAGAATAACTAAGTCGTAAAAACTTTCTAATTAATTCACAACTCAGTTTAAACTGGCATTGATACAAGAAAAAGATCATTAATTACAAGTTTATGTAAATGACGTTGTGGAAAATCAGACACGCAATTTATCATAGAAATGTTTTGACCTAATTGTTATGTGAATAAGTTTTAATGATCAGCATTATATATTTAATAACCCACAATTAGTTCAAGAGTTCATTAAAATTATCAGAATTCATGTATAGTGTCCTAATATGTTTTAATACCTTTTTATTCTGGCATCTTGTGCATTGACACCTTTTTATCTTGCTAATAATCAAAATTTTCTCATGAGTCATTAAAGCAAATAAAAAAAATATTTATTACCTTAAGCATTCAAAATTTATGATAACTATTTAGTTTAAAACTAAACACTAAATCAAGAGAATAAAAATAAAAGAAACTATTTGGGAAAGATGGGGAGAGGATGTCATTGATGCTACATCTATAATAAGAAGTATGTAATATTTACTGAGACTATAACCTCGATAATATGCGTGTAAAAATGCGATGGTATCTCTAATCATGAGAGAAAATAAGAAAAATTGTTTCTGTAATATAATTTGCACTATACCCTTCTCATGCAAGATTGGGACTGGTTTCTATTCACTTTTAACATCTTGTGTAAGAGTGTAGTCATAAACATATTATCCATGACATATGAAAAAATGTATGATATCCAAGATATGCATTTAATGCTGAATCAGCATCATCATTTGGTCCAGATCACAATCTCTTACTCATATCCTTATCATTGTTCAGTAGATATAGATGAGCAATTATTATAATGAATAGAAACTTGTCCCTGTCTTATGTGAGAGTGAAGTAGTGAATATTACACTAAATAAATATTATTTATTAAGTGAATAATTTCTAATCTAATGAATGACTAATAAAAATTATTAATATTTTTTTATTAAGTAGCTTGAGTCAAAGTTATGAGGGCAGTAAGTTTGACATTTATTAATTAAACTGTAGTAATTGGCTATCTACATATACTGAACAATGATAGAGATATGTATAAGAGATTATGATATGGGTGAACTTATGAGTGCTGGTTCAGAATAAAATGTTCAGTTTGGGGGTCATACATCTTTTTCACATGTCTTAGTCCTAGGTTTATGATTACACCCCTCCGCTAAGTGTTAAAAGTGGATATAAACCAAGTCATTACTTTGCATGAGAATGGTGTAGTGAAAATTATATGACAGAAATATAATTAATTAAGTGGATAATTTATAGTCAAACAAATGACTAATAAAAATTATTAAAATAGGAAATAGATCAAATGTTTCCCATGTTTTTTCGAATAACATTTACTGCAGGACTTTAATCATGTTTGATGAATTAACGTTAGGCTCAGTTAAGACCACAAACACTTGTGATTATTGTATATATGGTATGATTTTTAATAACCATTGTTAAATAGTTAAATATTTTTATGTGTTGTAATCATTTAAGTATATGAAGATGTACCACTATATAACTTCTTTACTGAAATGTGGGGAGTTGGATTCATATACTTCAAATAAAAAGGCAGACATCACCAAAATCAACATTTTCTTAACCTGTATCTCACTTTAATTTCTCAATTGTACCTGGATTTATTAGCTCTATGTTATTGTATGTTGTTATAAAAAATTAAATCTTCATAGAAGCTTGAAAATTTTATTACTCAGTGAAAAAATTTCAAAACAAACTCAGAATTTTTTCATATGGTAGGCCAAACGTTTTCTCTCTCTATTCAGCCAATATTATTTAATAAATGGTTTATTTAAAAAGTAAAGGTCCAAGAATAACAGTGATTATTGAGACAAGTATTAATGTAATAAAGATAAAGCAAAACTACAGCTATATTAAGTTTAGTAATTGTTGAGGCAAAAATCATACATATATTAATACTTTTTATTAGTCATTCATCAGGCTAGAGCTTACCCAATAATGAATAATATTTTGGAAGTGTAATTTTTACTACACCACTCTCATGCAATGTTGGGATTGGTTTCTATCTGCTTTTAACATTTTGTGGAGAGATGTAATCGTAATCATATGACCAAAGACATAAAAAACATCTACGATCCCCAAAGTGCTCATTTCGTGCTAAACCAAAGTAAAAATTAGTATACTTTCATTAAATGATTTGTTTCAAAGTCGTCAGGGCAGCACATTTGACACTTATCAAAATAAACTGTAATAATTTGCTATATATATATATATATATACAGAACAATGATTAAGATATGTGGAAGAGATTGTGATCTGGGCACACTGATGAGTGCTGGTTCAACATGAAATGTGAATGATGAGATCCCAAATTTCCAAGAACTATTTCTCTAAAAGCACGTTGTATTTAAGAACCTATTCTATTTATTTTTCTTGTTTCTAAGCATGGAAGCAAATCACTGTTTGGTTTCATACCTAAAAATTTTTGGCGATTTTTCAGAAATTTAGCATTACCCCCCCCCATACACAAAAAATTGCAGCAGCATGTGCACTATGATGTACTTTACAATCTCACTTATGGGATCAAAAAGAATTAAACCAATTTTATAATTGGAAAAAACGTATTTATTTGGCAAGATATTTCCATATTGACATTGTATTTGCATCATATGTTTCTTCAGATTGATGATGCTTTTTGACTCTAGCATCATCAGCTGTGTTGTGATTTCTTAGCCATACTTTAACTGAGTCACTGCAGTCCCAACAATCTAATGAAAGACCTATCAAATTTATTACTAGAAGATTTGCCACATTTTTCACTTAGAGGTGATTTCTTTTATCCAGATAAATTGTGTTTATCACAGAAAACCCTCATATAGCCTCTGTGGAACTCACAGCAATGGTATTAATTATATTTTTAGCTCTTTGGATAGTTTTGGGTACAGCATGTTTCTGGTGATTTCTCATAACATTTTCAACATAATCTTGGAAATCATTAACTGAAATCTCATGATGAAATACTTTGTAAAAACCTGGTAATTTATTTTCAAACTCTTTCCAGAGAACTACAGCTTCTTCCAGATTGCAAGCACCTGGGTTCACAATTTTAACGAATTGATGAATTTTATGATTTATATCTTGAGTATTATTACTTATGCTATCACAATCCATTAATCTTAATGTCATATTTGTTGTCACTGTATTCAATAATTTTTGATGGGGAAGACTCACATATTTGTTGTCTTCAATAAAATTAATATACTGGAATTCCTTAGAAGAGATAGTTTGATTTATTATTTTTTTGTAAGTACCACTCTGAGATATTCAAATGCTTTAATTGTTCTCTTAATCAATTGTTCAGCACACAATATATTTACACATCTTCCTTGAAGAACATCCACCAACAAATAAATTTCTTCTAGTATATCAATTATTAAAGCCAGATCTCTCATAAAATATTTGTTGGTGAGATGTTTAGCCATTCCAGAAAATTTCTTTTTAGTAGAAAAAAAAAGTACAATGCTGGATAGGCTCACCATGTTGCAACTGCTGTTCTATGACTGCATGCTGCCCATCTTGGGCCAAGAAGTCTACCAATTTTTAGAATTTCAATTCCCAAATTGTTTGAAATTTTATTCAGTGCCATTTGGTTTTTATTAGGCTGATGAAAGATTTTGTATATTTCATTAATAAATGCTTTAAAGTGATTTTTTCCACTTGGAACAATATTACATCTCTATTTTTTTTTTGACACATGAGCTGCCTTCACTTTTATTGACTCAGTTTTGGTACAAATATCACACCCAAGCTTTTTTCCAATAATAAGTAAACCACAATATTTTTCTTTGAATTCATTGGCTTGTTTCATAATCCAGCAGTCAAGAAGGTCATTATCTGCATTTATTTTATATGCATCTTTTGTACTTTTGGAACTGGACAGCTTATTTATGTTGTCAACTTTACTTTCTGTTGTATCAGAAGAAACAGAAAATAAAACTTGATTCAAAATATCATCCTTTACTATTGTTTTTGATTCTGTATCAGTTTTTGTATCTTTTATGAAGAAATCCGATATTGTTTAGCGTTTCATTTCTTGTGAAGGGTTTATTTTTATCATATTCTCATGTTAAATTGACCCTAGAAAAAACAACAACTAATTAATTCATTTTTAATATAAAAAAGTGGTAACAAATCATAAAACTGAAATAAAATAGTAAAATTAAAATAAAAATAAAAATTTGAAAACGAATCATGCTACTTGATGAGCCAAAGTTATTGTTATATTTATCATCTTGCCAAGTTATTTTAGAAAAATATGTTGAACTCATTGTTAAAACAAGACATAGTGTTATATCAGATTTAGCAAACTAAATGAAAATAATGTACTATAAACTTACTATAGCTGGTAATCCATTAAACTTACTAATCAAATAAAAACAAATCTTGAATGATAAATATGTAAGTAAAAAAAAAAAATATTTAAATAAAAGATAAAAGTTAAATAAATATTTAAAACAACATCGTCGGCATAACAAAATAATTGGTAACAATGGTTTTATGTTACTGTTTATTTTCGCAATGATAGGTCCTTTTGAATGAAGTTATTTTATCTTTAAAGTTAAATAATTTCAGCAAGAATAAATTTCAATGAAAAGTTATGGTAATTGATAATACATTTGTGACGAATTTATTTCTAATTTTTAATTTTAATAACGCCTCTGTTAAATGTAAGTAAACTAGTAGTTAATTAATTTCTTACTTACCTTGTTGTGTAAATATTAAATATGGATTCATTTATCACTAATAAAATAATACTTTTTATTTGTATACTTATTTAAAACAAAGTAATTTGAAACGCGATAAATAATGGATTTAATTATTTAAAACAAAACTGTTGTGAATTATTTCTTGCAGAATAATTCATAATCACTCAAATTTCATCGCGCATATCACACGTTCCAAGCGCAATGAAATGGTATGCTTTCTATCTTATTGTCGAATTATTCTGGGAAAAGCATTTTGAACCCAATCGGTTCAAAAAGAATCATCATTACTTTAGATATAACAAAACAAATACAAATAATGTTCTAGATTATTGTTGGAAACAAGTAATTTGTTAAGTCAACACTTTTTTAGGAGAATAATAAATAAAATTTATTTTCGGATAATTTAACTACGGGTTCGCTAATTTTTTTTAATTTTAAGAACCGGTTCGCACCGGTTCGCGTGAACCGGTTAGATATCAATACTGTATAGATATTTTTCAAATATCTTTGGTTATATATATACAACGACATCCCTCCATAAAGTGTTAACAGCAGATAGAAACCATTCCCTATCCTATGTCCGACTGGTATAGTGAAAATTACGCTACAGAAATCATAAATGATAAACTTTGACTTATCTGCACTTTGTATATATGCAAAACATCGTATATTTGCTAAATACATTTGTTGATAATTAAAAAAACAACATATAAATATCTTAGCAACAAAGCGAATTGTAAATTCTGAAAATGTAATAATCTGACAGAATTCTTCTTATCGTTTTTCTTACTTTGTTTATAAACGCGGCGTCTTTTGTACGTTTAAGTATTAAATGTATAATGCCCCCCCCCCCCAGATTACTAGAATAAACAAACGCATCACATCTTTTTATGACACTAAAAATAAATAAATGCCAAAATAAAATTTGACAACAATTACGTTTTAAATTTTACTCCAATTTCACTTAAAGAATTGTTAACTATTATAACAGTTTCCGTATTATTCATTTAAAAAATGTAGCTTCTAACACGGCTTTCCACCAAGAGATAATTAACTGGTATGATAATTTAATTACCTTTTACCTCATTTAGTTAAAGCTAGATAAATAGAATTTTATTTTCATTTTAAAATTAATTATAAATTATTCTTATATATATACAAAAAGTATGTGTAAGCAATATATATATAAATAATCTTCGAATAAGTAAAGCAAGCAGAAAAACAAAAATTAATGCAGGGAATTTTGTTTTCCTGAAGACTTGAGATGATAATATTTAGTTGTATATTGGACTATTTCCGGAACCTAATATGAGTACGGAATGTCTTTAGAAAATTTTAACTTTATTTAAATATACCAATTACATTTAACTGTTAGTAATCGCACTCAGGTTAGTATATACACAACGTCTATAGAGATATTATTTTCTCCTCTTCTTCAGGTGTTGTTGCTGGCCTGACCAGTGACAGTAACTAGCATGGGAATTGCACCCGGATCTTTAGATTCTTGAGTGCTGAATTTTAAGGTAATGCTCTAACCAATTGAGCCATCCTGTTAAAGATTAGCAGTCAGTAGAAATTTCATATACTTATCTATGGTGTCATCCTAATTTCTCCACTTTTTCTTAATAGCAAAGTTGATTAGTGGTTTCCATACATTATGTATAGTGGCATGAGGTTGACTTTTGGGGTTGTTCACCATGTAAGCAGCTTTTTTAAATTTTCTATTTGTAACTTTTCTAATCAATATTTTTGTATTTTCCCAAATGAACATATGTTCATTGGTACATACATGATCTACTACTTTAAACACGTTTTCTCTCTTTTTATCATTTTGTGTTCTTGCAATTACTTTTCAATGGGATAACTGGTCTCAACAATATACATTCTTCCACATTCATATGGTATTACATAGATGCATACTGCTTTTCAGAATTTCAAGTTTAGACTTTATACATTCAAGGATCAGCCTTTCAAGCTAATTGTGCATACATCTTCTGCGAGTGTTAAATAATAAATGAATAGACTTTGTATATGTTAGAATTCCTCATAGAGTAGTATAGCTCTGGAAAACTGCTTTGATGTTATACTGATTGCAGATTTTTCTTAATTTGTCTGCTGTTTTTGGTAGGTATGGATATAGTCCCATACCAATAATTGTTTTATTTTTTATGGTTGTTTTTGTTGTCTATTTAAAGTTTTCTTAATAACAGCTGATGGATAATCTTTTTTCATAAGAGTTTGTTCTATGTAGATCTTTTTTTTTTCAAATTTCTGGTTTCTTAACAAATTTCTTTTGCTCTGTTCCATAGTAATAATATAATTCTGTGTATGTGTGGATTTTCTGTAAACTGTAGTTTTGATTTTGCTATGAGGGAATCTTGTCACAAGAACACCTAAGAATTCCAATTTTTATTCTTGTTCTGATTCTATTGTAAATTTATGTTGTTGATGTGTTCCCAAAAAGTTTGTAGTAGTGCTTGATCATGAGGTCATACAACAAATGTATCATCAACATAGTGAAGCCAAACTTTAAATGGATATAGAGTAGTCCTTATGGCAGTAGTTTCAAAATCTTCCATATAAAAATTGTTAAACAGGGATGATAATAGTGAGCCTATAGCCATTTCTTGATTTTGTTGGAACAATTCTGTGTTGTGTTGAAATAGGTTATTGTTATTCAGAGTGTTAATAGTTCCATTATACTATCAATAGGAAGAATTTTTCTGGTTTGTAAGCTATTATCATCATTTATTCTTTTTCTCACAATAGACAATGCTTCTTTACATCAAAGCTTATTCGTATGTCAGTTCTTTCAATTTTCATAGATAATTCTATGAAGTGTCTTTAATACCTGACAAAGGACAGGATCCTGTATGCCAAAGGACTAAGAACTTTGAGGATAAATTTTGACAAATTTTGGCAAGGAGAATTTTTAGAACTAACAATAGGTCTTAATGGATCATGATCTTTATGGATTTTACATAGACCATAAATATGAGGAATTTCACTGAAATATGATGTTAGTTTACTTTTTTCTGAATCACTGAAATACCTATGATGCTTTTTGAGTAATGCCTATAACTTTGTTTCTGTAATTGGTATCAGATTTTTGCTACATTTCTGTATTGGCCTGCTGTGAGGAAGGTTGTCATAATCAGTTGTATCCATTACAACTGTTGCATTGCCTTTGTCAACAGGTCAGATAATTATAGATTTATCTACTTTAAGAAATTTCATTGCTTTCATCTCATCAAAGAATATTATTGACTTCAATTTTTGTTGCTTGCCAAGTGTTCTTTTTATCCTCTGTCATAATATTGCTGCTTCTTCTAAAGGCAATTTTTGAATGACTTCCTGTGTGGCCACCATTATATCTAATAAAGGGATATTTAATGGTGTTATGACAAAGTTTAATCTTTTTCAAGAACAGAAATTTCAGCATGTTAAATGTTTAGAACTGATATATTTAATAGGTGAAGCTGGTACACTGCTTGGTAATTTATGAATTTTGTTATGCCCATGTAGATTTGCAAGATTTTCTTTTCTTTTATTTTTCCATATAATGTGGAATATGATTTTCTTACTGCTTGAAAACTCTTGTGAAGTCTTCATCAGTATGTTAATTTTTAGACAACATTCTACCTTATTAATGGAATGCAAGGTTTGATACTTGAAAAACCTTTGAGCATTTATTCTTTCTCTTAACAGAGCTTCACTTGATCTCTGAATATTTTTCTCAAATCTATATGAGTGAATTGGAAGTTTTAGTTGTAAACCCTTAGGAACTATCCCTTCAGATTTACATTTACATAAGAAAGGTAAATGATTTTCTACTTTGTCCAGGTTTCACATTTTGTTTTTTCATAGTTTTAAATGTTAATTTCTGAAAGTAGATTAAGAGAAGTAGATTATAAGATATTATAGTGATGAAATAAAACTCTATGACTATTAATAATACTTTGCCAATATTTATGACCTTTTAAACTCAATTTATTATATGCATGTACAATAACTTCTTTATCTGAAGAATATTATAAATAATTAGGCAATCCTAAACTAACTTTTGATGATTTTCAGGTATACTTTTGTAATGTTTACTGCTATTCAAAGTAATATTATTCTCTATTTGTTTGTTGTTACTTTAAAAATATTCTGCCCAAGATATCTCTTATGACTTTTACCACTTCATAAATGTAATGAAGAATATATAAACTTTGCAAAGCTCTTTACATCATTATAATTTGTTTCTAGGGTTTAACGAGAAAAATAGAAGAATGTGGATATGATAAAACTGACTTCATATTTCCAATTAAATAATTGTTGACTTAGCTAAGACTGGTTGAGGGTAAAATAACTTTAAAATAAAACACAAAGCCTTAGGAGAAGTTCATTTTAATGTTGTGAAAGCTAATGAGCACAGCTCTGTGTAGTGATAATCAGAGTAAAGCCTAGTAAATAAAGTGAAAGAAATAACGATTTACTATACTCTGACCCTTTGAAACCCATCACCAAACTTACAGGACATTTTACTATGTATACCATATCTTGGTTTAATTTTGTAATCTAATAATGTGAGTCATATAATCTGTTTGATTTATTGCTTGATCTTTGATGTGATTATCAAATATGTTCACCTTGCAAATTTTGTTTATTATACCTTAATTACAGAATGATATATATATTGTAATGGTACATATAATTCAGAGCCTCACTTGGATGTGCCATATGTAATGGTATGCCCCCTCTCAATAAGATAAGTTAAGGAGTCGCATCTCACTATAGTCAGATTTAAGGTCTTCATATAGGATGCCACGAATGATGTGATTTAATTTTGATATAAAACTATATTTGTTCCCAATAACTAATTTATTATTTTAAAAAAATTATTATATCCAAACCACATCAAATCAATTTTCACCTTAATTAACTTTACCGTTATGCTCAGATTTCGAACTCAGGGAAGTTTAACACTTTACTCTCTTCAGGGGTTCCTATCAATATTTTAAAGTAATATTAACAACGAATCTCACTAACTCTTTAATTCAAATAAAATAAAATTGAAGACTTCATTTAATATAAAAAACATAATTATTTATTTAACACTTAAATAATTTAAATTTTACAATATATATATATATAAATATTCATATATCTACCTCCTTATATTAAAAATATAAACGTTCTTTTTGCTTACGGTAGATATATTTCTAAAAATATAACACTACGTGATTTTATAATGTATTTAAAATATAAGTATTCTAATATTTAGACATTTATATTAACGCTATTTTACAGTAATTGGGTTATACAAATAATAATCCAATCATTTGTATGTAATACCTTCATTCCGTTAAAATGGTTGTCTGTAATTTATATTTATTAATATAAAAATATATACTTTACAATAATGTTAATCATTTATCCATTTATCATGCATTACTGTTATTAATCTATTTAGGTTAGTATAAACAATGTAGTGTCATGTCATGGAAAATAATATGTGGATTTAAAAATAATTTAATATCTTACCTCTAAGTTCACATTATCCCGTTCCCAAAATTAACATTTATTAACCGATATTTAAATCTTTATTAATCATAAATAAAAACAAAAATATTCTAAATTATTAATTCTCTCTTATTATTCATTTTTATAATAAAATGAATACGATGATAAAGAAAATGAAATTAACTTTTCATAATTATAATTTTCAAAACCCCAAATGGCATTTATAAAAGTTAATGTTCCTCGTGAGAATGAAAATCCTTCGAAGACGCAGTTTTTTGATTCCTTTGTTGTTAAACATTAAAGAGAATAATATTAGGATATCCTAAGTTGACATTTAGTTTCCTCTTTATATTCATCTTCTTAATATAAAGTTCCTTCATTAATATTTATAATTCCATTTTGAAGATCTAATTTTTATAATTTTAAGGCATTCATAATTCCATTTTGAAGATCTAATTTCTTTATAATTCTAAAGCATTTGGCAAACGATGTTATTCCCACATATATATGTTTGATTAGGCAAGTGCATTTTATCTATCCCATGATAAATATTTGTGTTCTAGCCACTCTGCATTTTCTTTATAATGAAAAGTACATAAAATTTGAATGAAGTTTTTATAAACATGTTCTTTTTTTTTAAGACGCTGTTTAGATTTTAAAACGTAATTCAAACAATTTTTTCTATAAAACATGAAAATATATTTAGATTACTTTCGTTGAACAAGTATAAGAAACTTCTTTTAATGAGTATTAAATTGTTTAAAATATAAACTTCACCTTACACTGTTATTTGTAATCAAACATAGTAAATGTTTTTATGAAAATATAGCTGATAAAAATAGAATCCTTATTCTTCTAATAACAAGAATAGAATAATTATTTCATGTCTCGCTCCATCAGCTCGCTGAAGCATACACATTCTTATTGTTACAATAACAATTAGATATTTTAACACTAAGTTAATTTCATTTCCTTTAATTCGATAAACTGTGAACCCAGAGGTCATTTATCACCTTGTCAACAGTCTTTTGTCAACAACGTCATTTTTCATTTTAAAGAATGAAAAATAGTAACTTAACAAGTTATATATTTATTTTCATAAGTATAATAATAATGTAAATATAATCTATACATATTGATTACATGTATGTATGAGTATATATATACTTCTACAATATATATATATATATGTTCCTAATGATGCTCCACCTTTTTTTATATTTTATATACTAAAGCTCATAATTTTTGTCATTTCTGTAACCCAATAATGTAAATAATGTAATTCTATTATATTTATTGATCAATCTTTGGTGAGGTTGTCCAAAACGTTCACCCTACAATCTGTTTCATCCTAATTATGTCATTATAATTGTATATTTTTCTTTATACATATTTCCGAGTTTTTATATGTAACCTTATAACCCATGGAGTGCTATATATATGTTCCCAATGGTGCTCCACATTTTGTATTCATTGTGTTATGCCTTTTACTGTGAATAAAGTTTACTTTTGCAATAACAATTTACCAAGTGATAATCACATGTTATTGATTGATCATAGAGTAATTTTTGCAAATTATCTTATACATATGAAAACAATAAATTAACAATCATACATAGTAATATAAACATACAACGCTTATAAAAAGAGTTGATTATTTTGACTATCCAACAGTCTTTTTCATTGTGTAACACATGCAATATATATAAGTACAATAATCTTAATAAAATTAAACACATAAATTGTTTATATGTATATTAAAAACTAAAAAAAACTTAGTGTAAAAATGTATATTACATTTAATGCACACTATATGTGTTAAACAGTTTTAAGTGTATTTAATTTTTATAATAATGCAACTTTAAATGTTTCACATATAACCATATTTTTATTCTTTGTATTTATATATTATTTTTGAAAAATATTAGTTTTAAAATACTATTATAACTATCATTAACCCTTTTCTATATATTAGTTTAAACATAAATTACATGCCTTATTATTGAATACAAATTATTCAAAAATTAAACTTTTTTAACATCTTTCTATTATTTAAAAAATATTTAAATTTTCTTGCCTGTTATTTTTTTTGGATTCATTTTATGTAAGCAGATCATTAATTTAGATATGTGTTAATAATATAAGAAAGATATTTATTTTATGAGGTACCACCAAAATTGAGTAGGCAAAAAAAATTGAGTATAAGCATTTACTATTAATAGCAAAATAACATTGTGTCCTAATGATTACTGGTAATCGGCTCTCCCTCCAACTTATTTGCAGTGCTATTTCTGAGTCAACACATGTGTTATGTAATGCATAGTTATTGATCATGAAACTTTTAAGGATCTTGAATTATCACACAAAATGTGACTATTATCTTTCATATCTTAGCCTACAATAGAACAACATGCTTACAATAATTTTGTTTAAAATTGGGCAAAACTACTGCCATTCTTTGGAAATGGTTCAAACTGTGTATGTCAGTAAAGCTACGAGTCTACAGAATGTTTTCAAGTGAATTACAACATTATGTGATGCAGACAGGGTAATTAAGATTATCTGTAAGAGTACAAAATAGCATATCACATTCAATGTCAAGAATTATGACTCAGATATGCTAGCTCATTAAAATAATTGTCATAAAAAAGTAAACTGTATTACTATTGCATTGATTCAGAGATGACATTTTATGCAAATTAGAGAAAGAACCAATCATCTTTTCAGCAAGCATTGTGGTAGTCTAGAGTTCTTCCAATTTATATAAACAATAAAGAGCATTGACATCTACATATTGTTTATTTACAATAAATCTACCTGTGATAGCTACTTATTACATAGTTATTATTATGGGTTGGGATCACACAAATGTTACTAAGGTTGAAAATGAGACCAACTGTCTCTACCTTGCATTGTATATGCTACTTTACTCATTTAAATAATACTTATGTAATCAATGTGCATTTAAATAAATTTATAATATATATATGTGTGTGTGTTATTAGTATGTTCGCTGTTTAAATTTTAAAAAAGAATGTTTAAGATAAACATAATAAGCCATTTGTAGTGCATATATTGAAGTTATTAAAACATTTAATATACTTGTTAGAGCTATTATTGAATTAAAGTATATGCATTCTATAAAATATCTAGTCTGTTAGTTTACATAAGATTGTGTTTTAAGATCTTAAGCATTTTACAAACAATAATGTTTCTTACATATATATTGCAATGTAGATTTTATGGTTTATCAATGTGATTACTTTGAAATATTCTTACCCTCATATCTCTTTGAAATATTCTTACCCTCATATCTCTCTTCTCATTTTCTAGTAACTGCTTTTTAAAAATCAATTGAACAAACAAGTAAAAGGAAAATATAAAAACATATTTTAATTTTTTTTGATATTTACTGATGAATTCCCTGATAAAACAACGGATAAAAGGCTTTAATTTACACATAACCTTATCATTACATGAGATACTTCAGTATTTTAATGTACCAAAAGATTGAAAAGGATAAATAAAACGTCAAGAAATATTGAAAGATTACCTCTACAGAAAATTTTTCTCTGATAGTGGATCAGGATCTTTTAAGAAATAATTGAGAAATAAGATGATGAATATTTTTTTAAATAAAATAATAATTAGTACGGTATGAAATAAAAATGTGTATTTAGAAAACCATAATTCTCTTATGCTTTAATCATGTAAATTAAATCTCTACTTAATTAAAATTATATTACCATTTATATATACATTCAGTATAGATATTTTCTCACTACATGCCTAACTATGAATATGGGAGTACATATAACCCAAAAGTGCTTAGCTTAGTACTCAATTAAATTAAAAGCTTCTATCTCCATGCACAACATACTTATAAATTTCTAATTTTTGTAAGTGCTCTTATTTAACTTAAATTTTGTTTGCCTATTTATTGAGTCTAGTGTTACAACTGATTTTTAATATACTTCTATCAAACGGATTTTTTTCAAATTTTGTACATGTTTAGGTATCAATGACAATGTAAGATGACAACACAATATTTCAGTGTTATCTCACCAGTTGCCCAACCTATATTATGATCCTAAGTTTCAAGCCATGTTCGTATCAGTTCAGTATAGATGGTGGCATAATATTCAAAAATACATTTTCATCAAATTTCATAATTATTTCACTAAAAAGTGTTTCCAGATAATTAAAGTAGAACGAAAAAGAAATTAAAGATAAAATATTAATTTTTCTTAATTGTTAAACTAAAATATGCTTTTTTTAAAAAAAAACTGCTCTTCATAAACATAAAAATATTTTTTTTCATGTGTCATAGCATCAGCCAGGAAGCGAACCCGCTAACCCGGGACAGCTGCGTGTAAGGCAGCTGTGCTGACGCTTAAATAATTTTTAATGCATGTGAATATTATTTCAAATAATAGAAATATATTGACATTGTTTAGATTCTTAGATTTAAATTTGATTATGAATAGTCACAAAAATATCTTCACAAAATATCTGAATATTAAAAAAAATAATCTATCTAAAAAATATTTTATAAAAACTTTTTATTCAATTTGCAGTGAAATGAATTAAAAAGTAAATACTTCAATTTTTCTTCAACCACAACTATGATTATTATATTTAACTTGAATTAAAAACAACAAGTGTTTACATATTAATTAATTCAATCATTAATTTTAAAAATAGTGTTTGAATTAATTATCTTATGGATCATCATCATCAACAACAACAACGATTATCAATCCACTGCAGGATAAAGGTCACTCCAAGTTCAATCCATCTTCTCTGATCTTTAGCTTCTCTTCTCCACATCACCCCTGCACATTTTCTTATTTCATCCACCCATCTCACATGTGGTCTCATTCTGGGTCTTTTACACTATCTTGGAATCCAGTTTAAGATTTCAATTGTTCATCTATTATCATCTCTTCTAGTAATATGTCCAGCTCAACTCCACTTCAGTCTTTTAATTTTTTGAATGAGATCGATAACACCTGTTTGTTCTCTTACCCATATATTGTATTTTTGATTTGTTCTTGTTACTCCCAAACTGCACCTCTCCATACTTCTTTGAGTGGTCTGAAGTCTCTGTATTGCTATTTTATTAAGTGTCTCAGATCCATAACTAAAAAATGGTAAAACACATTTATTAAAAACCTTCCTTTTCAACACATAGGTTTCCTTTTAGTATCAAGTTATTTCTACCAGAAGCACTCTAACCAAGTTTACTTCTATGATTAATTTCATCCATTACATTTCCATCAATATTAATAATCTGACAAAGGTATTTGTAGTTGTTAACTTCTCCTAACTCATCATAATCAATCTTTATTTTCATATTTTGAGAAAATCCATTAAAAATTACTTAGTTTTTTTAACATTTATTTATAGTTCTACTTTCCTACTGTCATCTGAAAACTCCTGCAACATTTCCTGCAGCTCTAAAGCATTATTTGCAAAAACAAATACATCACCTGCAAAATCTAAATGACTTAAATAATCTCCATTTACTTTCACTTTTTTATCTTCCCATTTTAATCCACAAAATACTTCTTGCAGCATTTCTGTAAAAAGTTTTGTAGATATGGAGTCACCCTGTCCTATACCCTTCTCAATGTTGATTTTCCTAGTGTCATTATGTAATGTTATGGATATCCCATGTTTTAATTCAATCTAAATTGTACAAAAGAAATACTTTTTGCTTTTTAATTCATTTCTCATCAAATTGAGTAAAAATATTTTTTGTAAATTTTTAAATATATATATTAATAAACTAATAATCAGTATTAAGCTAATGCACATGCACTTTGTGGATTTTAATAATAAATGAATACTCTAATTTCTCAAATACAAGATAAAGTCTTTGTGAAAGAATAGAATAAATCACCTATTCTTTCAACTCAAACGTTTAAGTATGGGCAAATCTTAAGTATCTGGAAATGAGAGCATGAAGATATTAAACAATCACTTTAAATTACTTTTACTATGTTTGAATGAATGACACCTGCAAAATTTACTAGAATTTATGATACGTCATTCTTAAATGAAATTAAACATATGTAAATGAGATATTTATTTTATGTAGTGCAACGTTTTTGAATTGTAATAAACTAATAATCAGCATAAAGCTAACGCACATGTGCTTTATGGATTTTAACAATAAATGAATACTCCCATTTCTCAAATACAAGATAAAGTCTTTGTGAAAGACTAGAATGAGAGTATTCATTTATTGTTAAAATCCACAAAGCACATGTGCATTAGCTTAATGCTGATTATTAGTTTATTACAATTCAAAAACATCACGCTATATAAAATAAAAATATATATTACATTGTACCAGATGAAAACATTTGGTTTCGCATATACTGATCACAAGGGCGCCACCAGTTCAAAACTCAGAACTAGACATTTATTTTAAGGGTGGACAGGATATACGAAACTGAATGTGCTGGACTAGCTCAACTAAGCAAATGAGATTTTATGTTTTGTTCTGAAGGTTGGAAAAAGGTAGCAACAGAAAACAAAATCAGCTAAGTAAAAATGAATAAATATTTTATTAGTAGCATGATTAAATAAACATAAATCTAAATAACAAACTATTCATACATTCATCAAAATTAAAATATTTTTAACATTGCTTAGAAATGATTTCTGAGCGTTGTATAACTATAGAGGAAAGAGTGCAAAAATACTGACAGTAGGAAAAGTATTAGTAAGTATACACTGATCTCACACAAAAAAAATGGGGTTAGCTTCTTGCTTATAGCTATATTTATAAAAAGACTAAATCTCTGTGTTTGAGATTTCTGAGATCTTATGCCGAAACAGGAGAAATGTGAAGGTAGCTTCCAAAACATTAATAAAAAACAGGGTGTTGAAAGTTGTTTCAATCAATTGACCTCCGTCTGAGTAAGACAGGCTAGGAGCTCATGATCTACCTATTGAGAGGGTTAAAATGATCGTACGTGGCCATAATAAACGAATTGGAAGCTCAAAGGAATAAAACTTATGGCTATTATATTTCATAATAGTCTATTATAAATAAAGTTTCATGACATAAGTAGGACTAATAACAAAATGGGTCACAAGCCAGAAGCTAATTAAAATAGTCTGTAATATCCAGACTGCTCTAAATAATAAAAAGAAATGTGAGATTACAAATAACTTTATACTACCTTACTTACTAAGACTTAAATGGAACATACAATACAGGTTTGAAACTAGCACTCGTTCAAGAGAAAAATATCAAATGCACAGAAACCGAATTACATAAAGTAAAAATTTGAAAGACATATATTTTAAAAAGAAAACAAATTTAAGACAACAAAATTATTTAAATTGTAGAACATAAGGTACCCTAATAATTTGGTCCATTGATCTGGATTCACTGATGGTAGGCTTGGGCGAATCAGTTAGTGATTTCTTTATAGTTGGTTCTTATTGCATTATAGGCAGTTAATGGAGACACAGGGAGTACAACACTGTCCTGTCAAAAAGCTTAGCAAATCATGATATGAGAAAACATCTTTGTGGTACATTTAGTGTTCATTCTAAATGAATATAATTGCAGGATCAGCTTTTTTTTCAGAATATGCAGGAATAGTTTGTGCAGGTATTTCTCCAAGTTTGTCTAAGTATCTCTCAGAGTTGGTATCTATATCTCCGAGTTGGTATAAGTATCTCTTAGAGTTAGTGCAACTATATCTCTGAGTTATCTCCTAGAATGTGCAACTATATCTCAGAGTTGGTATAAGTATCTCCTAGAGTTGGTGCAACCATCTTACAATAGCCTGATTAAGCCTTTTATAGCTGAATCTCTTATATCTGAACCAATTACAAATTTTTTCTTTCTTAATTAAAATTTATAAAATTCTTCATCTAGCTAACAATAGCTATCTAATTAAAGAAAATAAATTGCCTTTTACAGATCTAGGAATTAACAAATGAAACATTCTTTTCTTTTTAATTAATTATTGTTATCAATCTAAATCCTAAATCTGAAAAGCAATTTATTTATACAATTTACTTTTACATAAAAAAAAAGTAATGTTAGTCTCTTTTTTTTTTCAAAAATAAAAACTAAATATGGCTGTGGTATTAAAATATAATTCCCACGTACATACATATTTATACAAACATAAAAAAAAAAAACAACAAAACTTTTAATCAAGTTTTACAAACAACTGAACCTATAAAAATTTATTTTCTTCACCCCTATAAAACTTCAACTTTGTAATGGTGTTTTAAGTATCCATTACAATATATTTGTTTTATATCCATACAATCAGCCACTCCTTTTTTTAGTCATTTTCAATGTTTCATTTTTTTATTTTATTAGGAATATTTAAAATATTGGAGTTTAATAGTAGACTTTAGGATAAAGGAATATATATATATATATATATTATTATTTTTTATATATATATATATATATATATATATATATATATATATATATATATATATATTGAAACAGTCAATCTTAGCTTAAGATTGAGCTTCACGTTTCCACCTACTAACCCATGTTTAAATCCTTATTTCCCATCCCGCTCCTTTTGTCATGTATATATATATTTCATGTATATATTTGAAATGTGCACCTAAAATATAAAATTTAATGTTTCAATAACATGTTTTAAAATTATTATTAATTCTTTTTTCTAAATTATTAGTTCTTTTTTATTAAAGTATCATAGGTGTGACTCAAATATATATATATATATATATATATATATATATATATATATATATATATATATATATATATATATATATATATATATATATATATATATATAGGAGCAAAACTTACTAACAAAATATTAATTTTTAAATATTTTAACATGCATCATTTTTAGCTTTTTCTTTTTAAATTGCTTGTTTTTTTTATTATTAAACTATTGTAAAATCCAATATGGAAGATGCTACAGTACTTGTCTAAAAATAATTAAAGGGGTTGGAAGCACTATTGTTTTAATCTGGAGTAGGTATTTTTTTAATTAAAGTTTTACTTAAAGTGGGATTAAGATTAGAGACACTTTTGTTAAAAACATGTTATCAAATCTATTTCTAATCTGGAAATAGATTTGAATTTATTTTTGGACGTTATCTTACTGTTGCATCTTCAAAAACAACCGATAAAGAAAAAGTATAAAATGACTGAATTTTGAGTCACAGATTAGATTAGCTACTTTTGAGAGAACTGATTGTAAACATATTACACGTCGCTTGAAACTTAAAATGATGTAGCAGTAAATCGACCTTCCTTCTCGGCCCTCGGGTCATCATCTTCAGCGGCCATCTCATTCTGCTGCCCAAGAGGAAGTAAAAGCCCAACCTAAGAACTTTAATGCTAATAGAAGCTTGCAGTTATTTAAAAACGTTCATTTCAATTGCCGTGCATGTGCAATGTTTTAAATCGGACTCTTAAAATTGCCAGGTAACTTTTCAAGCTGTCACCGCAAACTAAATCTAACCTAACTCATCTATCAAGACTTATTTAATATATTATTTAACTTTGTTTTTGTTAATATGTAATTTACTCTTAGTTAATTTCTATATATAATATGTAAATTGCTCTCAAATTATTTCTTTAAATTTAATTCTATCTCATATGCTCTTTCTTTAATTTTGGTGCGATCATTTATTTATTACTTGATTTTATGTGTGCTTTTAATTTTAATGTGCCAATCTCACAACCTGGTGAGCTTAATTTATAAAAATCTTTTCTGTCATTTTTAAGTAAACCTTCATGAAGCAAGTTATTAACGTCCCCTAAAAATATAATGCATTATTAATTAACATACTTGCCAGATTGTTTTTCGAGTCAACATTTTATTTATGTTTTAATATAAAAATATATATTTGTTTAACACTGGATTTTCTACCTGGGGTAAATCCAGAACTCAAGCTAATTAACGCTTTGAAATCTTATAAAATATTATTTATTTAATCCTAAAATAAGGGTGACTTAATTGTTTTACATATATATATATATAACTGCTAGTTATTTTCTTTTTTATACTCTTAAAATATATG